>CM076571.1:885471231-885886614 GCA_034641835.2 Pinus albicaulis
TATATGTTAGACGATTGAAACATATTCAGCCGTTCGATGAAAAAACAATAGTAGTTGCAAATATTTAGTTAGTGGAAGGTTTCTAGGGCTTATTTTTATTCAAAATCGGTAGGGAAAAACTAAAGAAGCAACTTCCATTGCGCTTGCAGAGCTTCCATACTGGATTATGGCATATTGCGCTTGCAGAGCTTCCATACTGGATTATGGCATTTCTTGCTCTTGGCAATTCTTTCACAGGGGAATTGCCTCTCTCTCCGGATCAATTCCTAGCAGTTTCAGCGAATTGACTTTGAGCTCTATCGATTTCTCCAACAATCAGTTGAGAGGCCCTGTTCCCAATTCGCTCGTCACCGTCGGAAACAGGGGAAGCTTTTCGGGAAATCCAGGGCTCTGTTGCCTATCAAAGCTAGATTTTCGTATGGTGAATTGATAAAGATTGTGGCATTGCCCAAAAAAATATATGAAGTTTGGATATCCTGACAGAACTAGCTTCAATGGTCTGGCATGGCCAACTTGTTAGCGGGAACAACTTGGTTACAATCTTCTCGGCATCCTCTTCATTAATTTGTGCCTAGGTCGCCCATCGTCTATTGGATTTAGGGAGTTCCAATTTCCATTTGGGTTTCTTGTGTTGAGAGGGAATCTGGGCTAGGAATGGAGATGGAGAAGCTACGCATCAGGCAACAGGTGCTGTTGGACCATCTTCGCCCAATGCATTCCGACGAGGAGTCCAAGCATCTTGTGGTCAGTTCTTTTGCCTTCACTTATTTTAGCTTCTGTAGAGATGGTTTAGATAGCATTACTCCAAAAACCTTGCCCATTCCAAAGCTGAAGCTGGGTTTTAGAGATGGTTTAGAAAGCATTACTCCAAAAAATTTGCCCATTTCAAAGCTGAAGCTGGTTTTTGGTGCAAGTTTTCCGGCTGATGTGATAAAGATTTTCCTTAGGGTAGTAATACAATCCCCAAGATTTTCCTTATTCTAATACTAAAACCCCAACGATTTTGGTGTCTAGCCTTGTGGTTCTTATCTCTGGTTTTCACTTGTATATATCTATGTTGGGATTGTGTGTTGTTTGAATGATCAAAAATGCATAACTGTCCCACAAAGACAGATTTTAACCCCACCAATTTTTTTGCCAATTTGAAAGTTGACATTGGGGTGCAAGTTACAATGTTGAGTAATGACATCTTCCACCTCCTAACATCACCCATGCTTTCATCTATGTGATGTTGCAAGTTATCTTATGGAAGTGGCTTGAAAAAGGCAGACAGGTGACGCCAACTTGAGTTTTGGTTGGTGGAGGGGAAATCTGATCACAAGCCTTGAAGGGAGGGCAGGCCCTACTTGCTTGAGCAGGTGGGGTTTGAACAATCACATTCCCTACTAGAAAAACATAATCTCCCTTGCTAATCAGATCCAACAACACTGCTTGAGCAGGGGAGGTGGTTTGACTCTCTAAGGGAGGGAAGGTCCTACCTGCTTGAGTGGAGGGAGGGGCAGGTTTAGATATTAAAGTTAAAGGGATATATTAGATTTGGAAATCCTGCGAACTGAATTTGGGATAAAGTTCAGATGTTGGATGGCAATACTTTTGCTTCAACTTTACTATAATTTGAGGTTTGTTCTCAGAAACTTTCTGAAATTAATCTATATCTTTTAATCCACAAGGTATAATAGGAGATCTATCTCATAAAAGTTATACTCATTTATACGCTATTCGATTGTGAGGAGGGATCCATCTTTATCAACCTATCTTCCTCTAAAGTTCATGTTTACTTATCACTTGGCCCCATAGTGTGCTGTAATTAAGATACCTGGATATTTAATATTTTATCACAATCCTCTGGGCATCAGATGCTAACGCAACCAGCTTGGTTTGTGTTGGGATCCCCAACTAATCTCTTTCAATCAATCCATCTTGTTTATTCCTTTACATTCTGAACAAAAATAATTCTTTATTATCCTTTCTTATTTCTTCTGACTGTTTTTTAAAACTTTTCCAGTTTTCCTGTGTTGAGTTAATCTTGAGTCCTCTGGGCCTCAGATGCTAACACAACCAGCTTGGTTTGTGTTGGGATTCCCAACCAATCTTGCTCAATCAATTTATATGGTTTATTCCTTTACATTCTGAATGAAAGTATCTCTTTATCATCCTTGCTTATTTCCTCTATGACTGTTTTTTGGTAACTTTTCCAGTTTTCCTGTGTTGAGTTAATCTTGAGTTGGTAATTCATGAGTGTACCGATCACGCATATGGGCTCATGATTTTGGATAACCCATGGTATTAGCATGTGATGAATCTATTTAAAATATACGTTCAGAGAGAACCATCTTAGAAATTTTATAAAAATTAAGTCAAACAATCAATTGAATATACGTTAACGTAGCAAGTAGTCTATCGTTTTAGCAAGTCATTACATGCATTGCATGGTGCAGCTAGCTGAAAGGAGACTGTATTTGGTCACAACTCTTTATTTTTTTGGTTTTTGTTTTGATAATTTCTCTGTTCCCATACAATCTACAGTCTTCTGCATTTGCCTCATGTATTTTGTGCATACTCTTTATCTAGAAAGAGGTATTCTTATGGTAGGTATCAGTTTGACTCGAACCCTCAATAGCCTGGACCCTGTTTCAGAGCAACAAATGTCATCTAAAGGCATTGTGTTCTAAGTACCCGGACACATGTCACAAGTTCCATTCCTTCATGCAGTTATGTTTGAGCCCTAAGCTTTGGCAACTCAAAATAAAAGTTTATGCTTGAGTCTACTTGGAGGGATGTACTTCAAACCAGGATGATTCTGGTGGTTTTACAAATAGAGTTGACAGCAATAAAAGATGGTTCACCAAGTTCATCAAGAGCCCTATGTTGGGGAATAGTTAATAGAGCCATTAAAACAAGATCATTTCCCAAATTGCAATCCAAGGATGTTGGCAGAGTTCAGGAATTTTTAAGACTTACACTCCGGGGCATACGACCTCATTTCCCTTGCATTCCTGCCATGTAGGTACTTCATCAGATCAGCTGCCCTGTTTTTGAAACAGCACATAAATATTATCCCTGATGACAACCATTATACATACATAAAGTGCGACCTCTTTCCTTTGCACAAGAAAAGAACACTTCAAAATATGATGAAGAAGTAAATGAGTAATCTAGCAAATTTAACTACATTTTTCACTACATTTTTCAGATGAGAGAAAGGGAGCACATACAGAAATATTTTCCTGAATTGCTTTTATCATAACCTCCAGATCATTGTCATAAAATTCTTTCATGGCTTTCTCGATGATGTAACTATCCCATACCTGTCGACAGTCACGGAAACAAAATATCAGTTACACCAGAATGTGAGTCAAGAGGTCAACTAAACTTTGAAATAAGTCATCAAAAATACTAGGACACATTCTGCCTCTAGTTCTTAGCCCTGCCAGCCAACATTGTCTGGAAAATATAAATGGCTAACCATCAGAGGACAATCTTATTTGAGAAAATGATAAAAAAATAATACACGGTCTCATTACAATTTCCAATCACTCTGAAAGCACAAAAGTAGTATTTGAGCACTAAACTATTTTGTTTCCAACCATTTTGCAAACTAGAAAAAGTCTTGTATCTCAATTATAAGATTTTGGATAGTTTCACAAAATTTTTAGATTAAGTAACTAATTGGGTTTATCTTGAGTGGTTGAGAAGATTGATTGTTATCCTCCTCACTCATGTTCAATTCCTACCAGCTATAACAAATGAACTGTGTGTTTGATTCTATCCTATCCCCTAGCTATAGCAAATGAACTGTGTGTTTGATTCTATCCTATCCCCTGTTTGATGTTTCTTTGTTTTTGACACAATATGTTGCTGTATTTGTTTTTTTTGAGAAGAGAGCAGCTTCTGATTTAATATCTACAATCGAGACACTTTACTAAGGCTTAATGGCATGGGTGATCTACGTATAATCCATAATAAAATAGCAGAATAGTTGATGGAGAAAACATGAGTAACAAGTGTGGATGTTTCAGTTGCATAAGTAACAACCTATAACAACATAGCAGAATAATCATTTGTAAAAACAAAGGTAACGAGCGTGGTGTCAGAAATATAGGGAGTCTACAAGGGTACTGCTGCTTTTTTATGTCAAGTCCCAGGAAAATGTTAAGCATAACAGACATCTTATACTTGTATTTGTGGGTTGCAAACTCTGTGTAGTTCACCAATGGGCCAAAACAGTTACATCAACTAATGTCTACACATTTTGAGTATGAAGGATCCAGCCATACCAACTTTCACAATGGGCCAACCAATGTCTTAAAGCTGTCAAAGAAAAATTGCTATATGGTGGAAAGTCTGAGTAGTAGATCAGAAAAGTTTTCTTTCTCATTGATGTTATAGACATAATGGAACAGAGTCAATTTTATTGAATTTTGAGACTTTTTACCTTGCTTGCTTAATTCCACCCTAGAAGATAGAATTGAAATAACTACAATGACTTATAAGAGAAAGAGATGAAAAATGGAAACATTATACTTCTGAATCAAATTACCAGGCAGAGTACTTACATGATGCAAATTGCTCTTCCTATTGTACCAGTGTAACTGTATTGTATTTCCACCTTCATCCGAGGTGAATCCCACATGTAAAGGCTGCAAATTTATTTCATTCATCGGTATCAAAGAACATGTTCTCAGCAAATTGTTCATATGGAAAATTTATAGGTAGGCAAGATATTACCTCATGGATATCTCCCATGAAATGAGAGAGAAACAGTAAAGCTTGTGTTAAATTATCTGCAAGTTATACACCTAAGCATTAGGTTCCATTCTTATTTAACTAAGAAAGCATTGAAATGTAATTCATTGTGAAAGCAGCTTTTTGTGATACGGAGACAGAACTGATTGTAAGATAATGGCAATTCAAACAAAAGCATACATTTTCCACCAATGGCTCTGCTGCCATAACCTTCAAGCTGAGAAGTGTAATTTTTTATGGCACCTTCAAGGCACACGTTCTTTACTCCATGTTCATCATGGCAGTCCCCTGTTTACAAACAAACAGAGCAAATCTTAAATTCTCTGACAGGGCTCAGATATTTTTCTGATACCCTGCACACCATTAAAAGGAAATTAATCCTCTTAAGCATTAAAGGTTAACTCTACATTCTGCAATAACTAAATCTGGGACTGAATTTTATCATGGATAGCAAAACTTACGCTCATAACTATAACCACACTGGTTATCTGGTGTGTTAATGTAGTGCAATGGACTTGCCCAATGAAATCTGAATCGCATTTGATCAGGCCAAGAACATAAAGAAGCAAGATCACCATCTGCATACTCAGGGAGCAGTTTCCTCACTGCCTCTGATGCTTCTTTACTTAGAAGTGGCTGCAATTGCCAATCAAAAGAGTAAGTATCACACTGCCAGAATTTGCACAACATATCAAACAATTATATCTTTCCAAGTTAGAAGATTGTTTATATAAGATATTATTTAAAGAAAATTGTAAGTCAATTAATAGAGGTTTTTTCCACATTTAATAATCATAAGTATTGTCAATCATATAGTTTTACATAAGGGATTAAACGTTCTACAATTCTAAAGTATGGTTTAAAATATTTTTTAATTGTTAAAGTTCCACCTACAGGAAATATGATAATAATCTCAGGCTGAGAAATTTTTTTTTGTAAAGTGATAAACATACATTTATTTGTTTTAAATTAATCAAAATTTGTTGATGTTAAATTAAATTATTGAGATTAAAATACAGAGAGTTTTAATTTAATTTTATAATGTGATTATTTTCAATATATTTTAAGGTTAATTTTATTTGAAATTAGATAGCTATTTATTAAAATTGTAAGTTTGAGTTATATAATTTTTATGATATAATTGTTTAATTTTTTTTTTTAAATTCAAAAATGTATTTTAAATTATAAAAAATTACAGATTCATTTAAAATTATATTATTAAATTTAAATTAAAAAACTAAATTTAAATTAAAAAACAAAATGTAAAAAAATTAAATAACATTTATATTCATATTTATAATTAAAATATCAATTTTTTAATTAATATTATAATGTGAAGGAAAAGTTGTGGTGATACAAAATATTTTTTTTTGGGAATAATTCAAAGTTCTAAATTATTTTTTAAAACATTTATTTATTTTTCTTAGTTTTAATAAAAATGGAAGTTAGTACTTTTGTGTGGAGAGATAGAAACTTTCTTGGAATCCACACAATTTGAATGAAAGCTAAGATTTTAGGAATGATTAATTTGGAGCATTGTAATTATTTGATATTTTTTATTTTTTCATCAAAATTAGATGATACAATTTTTAGTAAGATTCACAATTGAAATTGTTTATTTTTGAATATATAAATATATTTAATGTATTGAAAAACTCTTAGATTTTTATAAATTAAACTTGAAATTCTCTATACAAATTTCAGCTAAAATTAAATTAATTAATTGCCCTCTAATATTTAAACTATCACATTTAAATATTAATTTATATAAAATTATTATAAAAAATAAATAATCATAAAAAATTAACCATTAATTATGAAATATATTATTATTTATTATTACACCGTAGGTGTTTTATTTGAAAACAACTTTGCTAAGTGCCAAGGTGTACAAGTCTGCAACGTCCAATGAAATGTTAGACGATTCAATAGTTTTACACCGTCCGATAAAAAACTGTTTCATTTAAACTGATTCTTGATGTTTAGCTGAATGACGGTTGAAGGAAAGCTTCAAGAATGATCCCCACAATGCATTGTACAACTCGGTGATAGGCTCTGTCAATGCGCCTTGCAATTGGCATGGAATCACCTGCGACAATTCTACAGGTATGGTTACTGAAATCGCACTCGAAGACAAATCTCTCAATGGCCCTCTTTATGCCGGCCTATGCAATCTGCAGAGCTTGGAAAAGCTTCATTTGGGTTTCAATAAACTTGTATGGGATTCTCCCACTGCCCCTCACGAATTGCAGCAACCTCCAATCCCTCAACCTCAACATAAATTCTCTGTTCAGCACTTTTCCAGACCTCTCTGGACTAAAGTCTTTGAACATACTCGACCTCTCGACCAATAGCTTCGCAAGGCAAGTCCCTCCTTCTTTGGGAAATTTACCAGAGCTCACCTCCCTCCACCTTGCATAGAATCCCTTTGCTCCTGGCACAATTCACGAAGAACTCATGAGTTTGAAGAAACTCAACACCTTCTACTTGGCCACCTGCAATTTGATAGGGGAAATACCCCTTTTCATTTTTAATTTCACAGATCTGGGCCTCTTGGATATCTCCAACAACAGCTTGAATGGATCCATTCCCAAGGAAATCTCGAACGTGAAGAAGCTCTATCAACTGGTGCTCTACAACAACTATTTCAGTGGGAGTATTCCTCGCGAATTGAGTGATCTATCGTTACTGCGGAGCTTGGACATATCGCGCAACAGCCTTACTGGCAGCATTCCACCAGAGGCCAGGAATTTGAAGAATTTGTCATACTTGCAGCTCTACAGCAACAATCTTTCGGGACAGATTCCCGAGAGCATTGGGGAATTGCCGCTTTTGGAAGGCTTGTCGATATATGAGAACAATCTTACAGGCCAATTACCGCAGAAGCTTGGTAGCCTCATGTCCAAATTCAACATGCTGGACACCTTGCAAAATCGGTTGAATGGCTCGCTGCCCAAAGATGTCTGCAAAAAAGGAAACCTGCAGTACTTTCTTGTTCTTGAAAACTATTTCATGGAGAATTTCCTATCTCATACGGTGCTTGGCAAAGGTTGATACGCTTCAGAGTCAATAACAATGGACTCAGCAGTACAGTTCCCACGGGAATCTGGGGTCTGCCCAATGTCAATATTATTGATATGAGCTTTAATAATTTTGTGGGAGAAATGAGTGCCGATATCGGAAATGCAAAGAATCTATCATTCTTGTTCATTCAAAACAACCAATTCTCCGACAGCTTGGTGCCAAAGATCGGCTTAGCGCTGCTCTTGGTCAGGATTAATGCAGAAAACAATAATTTTATAGGTCAAATACCGAAGGAAATCGGAAGCTTGAGTCAGTTGAATGGATTATATTTGCAAGAAAATATGCTGGAGGGAAACATTCCAGGCGAAATCAGCTCTTTCAAATCTTTAATTGTTATAAATCTTGCGAGAAATCGTCCACATGGAGTTTTTTTTTTTAAACATAGAACATATTAACTACACATAATCACACGTATATGTAAGAGTGAAATCTTATCTTTTATTCATATTTAAATGATATGAGGCTTTACTTTTGGAAAAAATATTAGACATCTACTTCACCAACCATTTTGAAAATAGGCCAGAAGGAAATTAAGTAGAAAATTAATTAGCACCCAGTTGTTTGCATCAAAATTGAAAATTTGAAATTTGGAGTGTCTCAAATGTTGTTTGGTTTTGTGATCTAATTTAATTCTTTTGAAAATAATCTTTAAACAAATATGAAAAAGAATGTTGAGAATGGTATTATTATTTTGTTGTAGTTTAAAAAGGTCACAAATATTTTTGAAAAAATTAATAGGTTTTTGAAAAAAATGGGTAATTTTTTTTGGAAATTTTAATTATAATTATCAAGTGAGTATTTTATATTCTTCAATTTTTTTAATAATGCTAAATCCATTTCAAACATAAAAAAAATCATTCAAATCTAGCAAGAATTTCACCATTCCTCCAAAATTATAGTCTCACAAAACTTTATTTTTTGACCAAAAAACCAATCACAAGGAATTAAGTAGAAAATTAACTAGCATGAAGTTGTTTGTATCAAAATAAATGAAAGTTTGATGTTTGTGGTGTTTTCAATGTTGTTTAGTTTCCTGTCTTTACTAAAATTGACCAAAATCATTACAAATATCTTGCTTAGAAACTATTGGATCTCTTTAAGAATCTTACGGCGTTTCCTTTGCAACATTTGGTGATGGTGGGTGATGGTGCGATTGTATTTATGATTTGTTAGCCGATTTCATAATAACTACATGACATATCACAACCACCATAGTTGATGTTGATGACAATGTAGGTGGATACAACGTATTTATGAAAACAATAATAGAAAGTGGCATGTTACATTCTTTTTAACAGTTAAGTTAATCCAAACTGCTAGAAATGATTAGTTCCACCCCTTCAAACGGCTAGAAACCAAACGGCTATAACAATTGAAAATTAAATTAATTTTCAATGTTAAAAAATACAGATAAGTAATTTTATTTAAGATAATTAAGAATACAAAAAATGATACCAATTTGAATGTAATGATGAAAAATTAGTATTTAGTATTAATTATTAAATTAAGGAAATCATTTTAAAAGAATGATTAGAATCTGTTCTTTTTCTATGTAGTTTTTGGAGCGCTCCTCTTTGTTCTGTTCTTTCTCTCTGTCTTCTTTTGTTAGTCTTCTTTGTGTCGTCTTCTTTTGTTAGTCTTTGTGTTGTCTTCTGTCGTCTTCTTTTGTTAGTCTTTGTGTTGTCTTCTGTCTATCAGAGAGTGACACACATTTTTCAGTCAGAGACTTTGATGGCGGTGTGAATGGCGGGATCTTAGTAGTGGTCTCCAACTACTACTGTGTTAAGAATGTTAATTGTAAGCGTGGATGGGAATTAATTTTGATTTCAATTTAAAAGGGGAAGATCGAGATCCAGATCTGTAGTTTAGTTTCATTATTATATGATTTTTTATATTACATTACACTAGATATAATTATTTGTGTTTTTCTTTAGCTTTTTACATCAATTGCAATTTGTTGATTGAATCCTGACTTGTGATTTTTAACTTTGCAGAGAACTTGGGGGGTGTGAGCAGGGCTGGGATGGGATGTAATAATTGAAATTGGCGTTGGATTTCGCTTGGTGTTCTACTTCCAGGTACAAAGTTCATGTTTCCTCTGTTCTGAGAAGTAATACATCTGTCCACATTTTCCTATAGATATTTTTGTTTTGTTGCCTTTCATTATGAGAAATAAAAAACATGTTCCTTCACTTACCTGCACCTACTTTAATTTCTTATGTTCCTCCGGTATTAGCTTTTCTTGTTTGTGTTCTGCAAAAGATAAAAAAGAATAAATAAAACCCTTGTATAATGGTGTATTTGTGTGCATTGATTAACGACCCTGTCTGCACATCATCTTTTTCTTTGCTATTCGTGTTGAATTTCTCCATTCTTTTTTCTATTCAGTTTAATTAGTTTGCTCGTTTTCCAATCCTCACTTTAATATATTCTCAGCCAAGAAAGAAAGTCCAGACAATCGGTTTAATTAAGTTTCATGCCTATAAATAATATGTTTTCTTGCCTGTGCTTTAGTTTTTCAGAAGCTATATCGGTTTATAACATTTTAAATCTTCCCTTGATTAGTGTTATAAAAAGACCCAAATTATATAAATCTATTTTAAATAATTACATTTATTTAGTGTGCCTCCTAGATCTTCTATCTCTATGGATTTCTTTGCATTTAGAGCTGAATTCATTTCTTTTTCTCTGTACATTTCAATTTTTTATCCTTTTTTCCAGATAGAATTTGACAGGGACAAAAATATTTTCCCGCAAATACCGTTAAAGATTTTCTTTACCATCAAAATCTTCCTTCAAAATTTGAAAACAAATTGCTCATCAGGAAGTTATTTTCCCGTCAAATACTGTTAAAGAATTTGCTTTACCATCAAAATCTTCCTTCAAACTCTGAAAACAGGGTCAATGGTGGGTATGGTTTGAAATTCCATCCGTGATCCCTCCTTTTTCCTTTCAGATTTTCGCCATCCGTCCTTACTACCACCCATGGATCTGAAATATCCCTTTACTTACCTGCATCTACTTTAATTTCTTCTGTTACCTGCACCTACTTTAATTTCTTATGTTCCCAGAAATAAAGAAATAAATTAGTTTAAATTTTTCCTTTGGTATTAATTTTCTATTTCTTGTTCTGAGAAAGACGAAAACGAATAAATAAAACCCTTTTATAATGATGCATATCTGTGCTTTGATGAACTGTCCTCTCTGCACATCATCTCTTTCTTTGAGATTCAGGTTGAATTTCTGCATTTCTTTGTGATTTAATGTGTTGAATTTCTCCCTATATTTTCCTTCTCAGTTTGATTACTCGTTTTCCAATCTTTAATATATTCTTTAACTTGGTCATAGTCGTAGATTCTATCCATCTTAGAAGCTCTGCTCTCCAGAGAAAACTTAATCCATTCATTTCAGTTTTGAAGATTCTCTTCAGAGAAATCAAAATCGCTTTTGCATAACTTTTCCAAAACATAAATAATTTCTCTAAAAAATTAGTTCTAGATTATTGGATTTTTTAAAATGATTTTGAATTATGTTTTTACATTTTAGAAATATGTTTTTTATTTAAAAATATGTTTTTTCATTTATAATATTTTGTTTTTATTTTTATTGTGGTTAAGTTTAATTTACTTTAAATTGTATATTTATACATTTAATTTATTTAAAATAAATTTGGATATATTGAAACTTTTATTAATAGCATTTAATTTAATTTGTTTTTCAATGATTTATTGTTTAGTTCAACTTAGTTTTTAAAAGTGATTTCTAAATTTAAATATTTAATATGTTATATTTTATTAATGATAGAATGTAGTATAGTATATTTTTTTAATTAAAATAAAATTGTATATATATATATATATATATATATATATATATATATTTATATATATATATATGCATTTATATAATATAAAATGATAATACTTTTATATGGAAATATATGATAAATGCAACGTAGTAGGGTATATTTGTTTTAATTAAAAAAACATAATGTAGAAGAAAAAATGTTTGCATTTATATAATATAAAATGATAATGTTTTTATATATAAAATTAAATTTTACTGTATTTTTTTTTTAATATTGCTTTTGAATATATATTTTATTAAAATTTTCAACTACAACATGTATATATATAAACTCTTATGAATCTAGCTTGTGTTAGATTAGGGTAGGCTAAGCTAGAGTGGTCTAGAATAGACTAAATTAGACTAGGCTGCACAAGGATAGAATAAGTTTAAGCTAGGGTGGGTTAGACAAAAAAAATATAGGGTACTCTATAGTAGGCTAGGGTAAGCTAGAGTAGGTTATACCAAACTAATATAGAGTATACAAAGGTATGCTAGAGTAGCCTAGCCTCAGCTACTAAAGAAATGACTAAGGCAAGCTAGAGTAGAGTAGGTTAGGCTAGAATAGGCTAGAGTAGACTAGGCTAGGCCAGAGTGGGCTAGATTAGCCTAGGTTAGGCTTGGCTAGGTAAAGCAAGGTTAAGCTAGGTTAGGTTAGGCTAGGCTAGGTTAGGAAAGGTTAGGCTAGGCTAGGTTAGGCTAGGGTAGGCTAGGCTAGGGTAGGCTAGGCTAGGGTAGGCTAGGCTAGGGTTGGCTAGGCTAGGTTAGACTAGGTTAGGCTAGGCTAGGCTAGACTAGGATAGGTTAGGTTAGGTTAGGCTAGGTTAGGTTACGTTAGGCTAGGCTATGCTAGGCTAGTTTAGGTTGAGCCAAGTTAGGTTAGGTTAGGTTAGGGTAGGCTAGGCTAGTGTAGGCTAGGTTACGCTAGGTTAGGCTAGGCTAGGTTAGGTTAGGCTAGGCTAGGGTAGAGCATGATAGGCTAGTGTAGGTTAGGATAGATTAGGGTAGATTAGGCTAGGTTAGGCTAGAGTAGGTTAGGCTAGGTTAGACTAGGCTAAGCTATGCTAGACTAATCTAGGCTAGGCTAAAGTAGGCTAGGCTAGGCTAGTCTAGGCTAAGCTAGTCTAGGTTAGGCTAGAGTAGGGTAGGGTAGGCTAGAGTAGGCTAAGATAGGCTAGGCTAGGTTAGGCTAGAGTAGGCTAGGCTAGGCTAGAGTAGCCTAGAGTAGGTTAGGCTATGCTAGATTAGGCTAGAATAGGCTAGAGTAGGCTAGGATAGGCTACGCTAGAGTAGGCTACATTAGGATAGAGTGTAAAGTAGGCTAATGTAGGCTATGCTAAGGTAGGATAGGTTAGGTTAGGGTAGGTTAAGTTAGGCTAAGTTAGGTTAGGCTAGGCTAGGCTAGGTAAGGCTAGCCTAGGCTAGGTAAGGCTAGGCTAGGCTAGGCTAGGTAATGCTAGGTTAGGTTAGGCTAGGTTAAGCTACGCAAGGCTAGGCTAGGCTAGGTTAAGCTAGGGAAAGTTACGTTAGGCTAGGTTATGCAAGGTTAGGTAAGGCTAGGTTAGGTTAGGCTAGGTTATATTAGGCTAGGGTAGGCTAGGGTAGGCTAGGCGAGGTTAAGCTAGGTTAGGCTAGGTTAGACTAGGCTAGGATAGGATAGGTTAAGCTAGGCTAGGTTAGGTTAGGTTAGGTTAGGATTTGCTAGGCTATGTTAGGAAATGTTAGGTTAGGTTAGGTTAGGCTAGTTTAGGCTAAGCTAGGGTAGGCTAGGTTAGCTTAGGCTAGGTTAGGCTAGACTAGGCTAGGTTAGGCTAGGTTAGGTTAGGCTAGGCTACAATAGGCTAGAGAACGCTAGACTAGAGTAGGGTAGGTTAGGCTAGAGTAGGTTAGGGTAGATTAGGGTAGGTTAGGCTAGAGTAGGTTAAGCTGGGTTAGGCTAGGCTAGGATAGGATTAAGTAGGGTAGGCTAGGCTAAGTTATGCCATGTTAGGCTAGGATAGAGTAGGCTAGGATAGGCTAAGCTAGGGTAGGCTAGGTTAGGTTAGGCTAGTTTAGGCTAGACTAGGCTAGGTTAGGCTAGGTTAGGTTAGGCTAGGCTACAATAGGCTAGAGCACGCTAGGCTAGAGAAGGGTAGGTTAGGCTATGTTAGGATAGGTTAGGCTAGAGTAGGTTAGGGTAGATTAGGGTAGGTTAGGCTAGAATAGGTTAGGTAGGGTTAGATTAGGTTGGGTTAGGCTAGGCTAGGATATGATTAAGTAGGCTAGGCTAGGCTAAGTTATGCCATGTTAGGTTAGGATAGAGTAGGCTAGGATAGGCTAAGCTAGGGTAGGCTAGGTTAGGTTAGGCTAGATTAGGCTAGACTAGGCTAGGTTAGCCTAGGTAAGGTTAGGCTAGGTCATGCTAGGCTAGGCTACGATAGGCTAGAGCACGCTAGGCTAGAGAAGGGTAGGTGAGGCTATGTTAGGATAGGTTAGGCTAGAGTAGGTTAGGGTAGATGAGGGTAGGTTAAGCTACAGTATGTTAGGCTGGGTTAGGTTAGGCTAGGCTAGGCTAGGCTAGGATATGATTAAGTAGGCTAGGCTAGGCTAAGTTATTCCATGTTAGTCTAGGATAGAGTAGGCTAGGATAGGCTAGAGTAGGCTAGGCTAAGCTAGGCTAGAGTAGGCTAGGCTTGGCTAGGTTAAGCTAGAGTATGCTAGAGTATGTCAAGCTAGAATATGTTATGCTAGGCGAGGCTAGAGTATCCTAGAGTACCCTAGGCTAGGCCACGCTATGCTAGAGTAGGCTAGATGAGGCTAGAGTAGAGTATGCTAGGGTAGGTTAGGATAGGATAGGTTAAAGTAGGCTAAGGTAGGCTAGGCTAAAGTAGGCAAGGGTAGGCTAGGGTAGGCTGGAGTAGGCCAGGCTAGGCTAGGCTAGAGTAGGGTAGGGTAGGCTAGAGTAGGGTAGGTTTGGTTGCGCTAGGCAGAGCTGGCCACCTGCGGCTGAAAATGAGCTAGGCTAGGCTGGGTGGCTTGCTAGATGAAATGAGCTAGGTTAGGCTAGATTAGTCCAGTATCCTGATCTCCCAGGACCCACTTTTTTTTTTTTTTTTTTTTTTTAATTTTTCATAACATCTAATTGCATCACCCAGATTGAGAAGACAATTGAACTTTGTGATGAGTGCTACACATATAAAATAACTCAGGATATTCTCCACTTTATCTTATTTGATAACATTGATAGTTTATACTGAATCACTTACATATTCAGACTGTTATCCGGGGTTTAAATTCTTTTCAGTACTTATAGACAGCCATCGAATATAAGAATTTACATGAAAATTTTTTCGGCTTGACCCCCCTCTTCTCAGTCCATCTAGTAGACTTATATATCTATATATATATTACTTTGTATTTCTCAGGTTTTTCTTTTCAGAGTTTTGTCCAACTCTAGATGATTGCTAGGCCCTTCCTCAACTTTCCAGTTTGCAGTCCTTATAAAATTTTCAACATTTTAAAGTTTCAGCATCGAGGTATAGATGTGTGCATCCTCGCATACATCTATCTATACTCAGTTAACCTCCATTTCTCCAACTACTTTCCTAGCAGTTTATATGGACGGTACACAGATGCTCTGTTCATTGTATTTTTACATATGCTTACAATCTTACCTCACACAAACTTTTATCACACACTAGATTGTTCAATAGGATTTCCCCCTTATTTTACTGTTACAAACATTCAACATGTGTGACACTCTGGTACAGATTCAACTGTTCCATGGGAAAACTAGGAAACAAATCCTCTTGCTTCAATCAAATGGAGGTAGAGAATACTGAACTGGATAGTTTAGAATTCCTAGTGTTAGATCCTCGTCCTTAGTTAGGATTCAACTTCTGCTTTCATATGTTTACACTTACATTTAATAGAATAATTTAAATTCTAAATTTTACAATTCCTTCCATTGTAACACAGCTGACATACTGAACCCCATACTGCTATCACAGGGTTGTTGTTTCCTACTTTCTATTATTGGTTACAGGGAATTCTGTGCCATCAATATTGTTATGATAGGTTTAGTTGTTTGGTACTTGCTGTTCATGGGTACTGTTTTGTTAACATTTTCTGTTTATACACACAGAAATTAAATATTCCTTTAAAAGATAGCAAGCTATACCTATACATAGTTATTAGATTTGTTGTTCAATTGATCTATCATCTCTAACCTCATTACTACAAGGTACTCATCCCTACACCCAACCATTTGTCTCTGCTATCAATAGCTTTAGTTTGCAATTACATGAGTTACTGAACCATTAATCAATCTAACATTTGCATAATGCACCATAACATAAAAATTCATAAATTGCATAATGAACCATAACATCACAATTCATAAATTGCATAATGAACCATAACATCACAATTCATAAATTTCATAATGAACCATAACATCAAAATTTCATAAAACAGGGATATGTTTAATACAGACTTACAGAAATCTCCAAATTTATGCATGCACATCTCTACTATGACCAGTCCTCCCAACCTTAGAGTTTGTTTATCTCCAGAACTCACCCCCGAGCTGAGATCCTCCAAGAACAGACTAACCTCAATCTGTTCTGGAGCAGCTTATTTAAGCTGTGCTTTCCCCAAAGCCTGTTTCCAATTCTGCGTCCAGAATTTCAGGATGCTTTATTCCTGTTTAGCCTAGGCTTCCCATTTTTGGGACTCTTTAAAGCTGCTTTAAGCTTTTCCTCAGCTTTTCCAGCTTTTTCTCACCTCTTCCCAACTACTCCTCTTCATTGGGGAAATTTAGATTTTTTCTCAAAAATCTAAATTAGAAATAATTTCTTTCAAGGATTTTTGAAAGATTTTGGGGAAAGTCTTTTCCTTTTCCATCACCTCATGGATTAGGCATGTGATCTCACTTTCTCATCTGGTCATAGTGCATACACAATATTTTATTTATTTTTCATAAATAAATAGTTAACCACATCCACACAATAATTATCCATTGGGGTCCACTCCCCTTTGGATTTATATTCAAATGTCTTATTTGAAAAGCATAGAACTTGGGGGTGTTACATATTCCCCCTCTGAAAATAAACACCGTCCTCGGTGTTGACAACTATCTACTTAGTTTATTTTGAACATAAATATGAATGCTTTTCCATCCTCTCAGCTTCACTGTTCCATGTAGCTTTTCAGCAGTAAAGTGCTCCACTGCACCTTTACTCTAGCTACTGTTCAATCTCGAAATTCAATTTCTTCCCGCTTTCAGAGTTGAAGCGGCTCTGGAAGGAATTTCTCTTCTGTTTCCACCTGAACCACATTCCAATCATTAATGTGAGAAGCATCAAAAATTATAATTTTTTTCCAACAATGAGATATGAAACACATCATGAAATTTACTATGCAAGGGTAAGGCTAATTTATAAGCCATTAGTTTCCCCCCTTTCCAACACCTTCCTCGGTGTTACACTTTAACGTTGAATTTTTCAACTTTGACGAAGATTTCTTCTTTGTTTTTGCTTAGTTTCCAGCAGAGTACTCTCCTGCTTTATGCAGTTGATTTTCTTTCTACTTCTTTGCAAGAAGTCTGTCTAGAAAATATTTTATTCTGTTTTCTCTGTCCACAATTCATACCAATGTAAGTAATGTCAGGTACATACAATTGATCATCCACAACAACATTCTGCATTTCAATAAACTTAAGAAATTCAGTTATTAGTCAAACCGTTCAGGTTCATAATAGTTTAGTGCACTTTTAGTACACTACTTATCCTTTCTTGTTTTTTTTTCAGTGAGATTCTTTCCTCACTCAACTTGGTCCAGTTCAGCTTTTCTTGAGTTTCTAGGTGATTTATCTTCACCTTTTTCCTTCTTGTTTTCAGAGTGTACCATTTCCTGTTACACACTTGGCTAAGCAATTTGACAATTTTTCATTAGTACTCATAAATGAATGAAAACAATTGTACTATATGCATGATTATGCTTACCCTTTCTCAGTTTATCGCTGTACTTCCAGTACCTTCTCCTTTTTTTTTTTCCTCATGAAAATTACACAAAATTTACACCAACAAATTTTTATAGTGTGAATGCATGTACTTACTATCATTCGTCCCATTCACAAATATTACTCTTTGATAATGTCAAAATAGAATTTGACACAATTTCCCCTTTTCAAAGAATTACATTTACTTAAAAAAAAATTTTCTTCACATTCTACTTTGACCACTTAATCTACCACCATAGTATTTATTTCTCCTTTAACCATAATTAGAGTAATAATATTCAACCATAGGATAAAATATGTCCTTCCCCCGTACTGGCAGCTTTTAAGGTGAATTCACTTTTAATAATCCCCAGTGAATTATTTCTTCTCCTTTAATTCCGTGGGTATAAAGTTTGAGAAATAAATTAACATGTATGAAGATATTATATTCATACAACTCAACAAGGTTAACATTATAACATATAACAAGATCGCCTATATTTATAATGTTAATTGTAGATTTTAACTTATGTCCCACGTGCAATTTGTTTCATTTTAATCTATCATTTCTCATGATAATTAATTCTCTTCCCTTTTTTTTTTCTACTTAATAGTTAATTAAAATTTACAACTTATATTTAACATACCTCTATTAAATATAAATTGTCATTTTTCTATTGTACCCTTTTCTCTATATATTCCAATATAAACTTTCCTTCTTCTTTTGTTCCAATAACTATGATAAAACATAGTATTATATAACATATCAAGAACATATACCACACCACAATTATTCATTTATATCTTTTCATGATTCTAATTAACTCATTGTTATAATGATTATTAATAAAATTCAATTTATTTCACAACCACCTTCGTTATAACCCCAGCCACTTTTCACTTATGGTTATATTTTTTATATATAATTATCCATGATGGTGTCCCTATACTTTTCCGAGGTATACACGTAAATATATCTAGTTATGTTCATGTACTCCATATAAGTTTATACCCATCCATTTTTCAAGCACTAGGGACTAGGAGACCTATGTTTATTTATGTGCCACTAGATACCCACTAAATCATATACCTTTATATCGATGATTATACTTTATTAAAGATCTTTGTCCAGTTTGAAATTTTTGGCCACAATATGAACTTGACTCCATAGTAAATTTCGGTGGGTAATTTACTTCTTTTCTCTATTATATTAACATTTTCATTGGATTTGCACCCTTATGTAACAATAGTGGCATGATCTTCCAATTGAATATTCTTAGAGATATTCTTTCTCGATAATAATTGTCAAACCGATAATTTAACTCGTCTCTTTTTATAATTCACTTCCCATCATAATATGCCATCTTTTTTCTGATCATTAATAAAAGTACCATTTGTCACACCTTATTATTATCATAAGGTTTTTTTTTTGTTTTTGTTTTTTTTTTTTTTTTGTATCCATTTCCACAAAACTACCATGTTTATAAACTAGGGTTTATGCTAGTTCAACAACATACACATATATAGGTCTAACATTCTACCTATTACCGCCTCATACCTATATATATCTAACATTATATATATCTGCATATTATATATATATCTAATATTATAATAGATATATACCTGCCCATTATATATGTGTCAAACTTTATATATATTTGCTCATTAAATATATATCTAACATTATATAGCCGCACACTATATATGTATTTATAATGTTTTTTTTCTCCGGCCCGACTTAATTATTATGTATTGTTAATGTTTCACTTCGGCATCATTTTGGTATATACCTATATAACATATTGTATCATCGCTTGGGTAACAACTGCGTGGTTCACTCGATAACCTCCACGCCGTATGAAAAAGAATGATGATTATTTATCTGCCCTCCATGCTGTATGGTTGCACCACCCTCACATATATATAAATCATGTATGATGTATGGTCTTATATATATTTTTAACACATGTATATTGGCGCTATGTATTTATATACAAATGTATGACCACCATTTTTGTGATTTACATTATACCCGCCTACCATTAACCTGACACTATGTGCGCCTCCACGTGTAGGTTAAGGATCCGGCTACCGATCGTTGGGTCAATGGATTGTGTTCCGACTACCCAGCCACGTAAACGCCATATCATTCAAACCCTAACCCGCGCGATCTCTCCTATTCCATTTCCTGTATTCACGTATATTGAAGTTTCACTGTTCAAGTTTATATGTTAATGATATTTTTCGTGTCTTTACAGTGTTGCGTGCAAGAATATGGCGAAATTGATACAAAACATAAATCCGTCTTTTGTAGCTGAAACAGGTGCACGCGTCCTTCCCTCTTTCGCCACAGCTTACGGACTTCAGGTTGATGTGGTACGGGTTAATGATGAAAACGGCTCGTTTCAGACCTTGTACCATTGCTCCTGAGCAGAAAAACGCGTTTTATCGCCAGCTGGAGGAGAAAAATGGGAAAGGTCGTTTCAGCAAATATAACATCATGAATTCGCCAAAAGTCCTCTTGCCCGGTACCCTGAACCAAAATTTAATAATATTATAATTTACAGTCTGGTACCAAGTTGCTGCTCGGCGTGATTCTTGAAATCCCCCTTGGGATTTCTTAAAACGCGGGGTCGCTGAAGTGTTACTGCCTCAATCCCTGAACGGGATTTCACACATATGTTTGTCGATTTCGTCCTATGGTTCCTGGTTACCCTTATTAACCCGTCGTTGTTCAGGATCCATGACTGTTCTTCTCGCCTCTTTCCTCTTTTTTTCTGTTCAGACGCTGTGATATTATTTTTTTTTTCTCACGAAATCGATTGTTATGGTGCCTTTCAGGTTTGATTTCGCAATCCCCGTTGCCTGTTCCAGATTTTTAAATACAATATTCCGGTTTCCACCTTCTAACGAGTTAAGGGTTTGCTTAACTACGCGGGAAGAAGTTCTTCCTTCAGGCGAACGATCGCGTTCATACCCGCAGAATTTATTCACGGCGAAAGATCCCTTTCTCGTTTGACAGTTACCTTACTCCCTGCTTGTTAAATATATTTATTTACCCTTTCCTCTGTCTTTTTATGTCAAGGCGGTGTTGGTTATATTTTCACGGTTATATAAAAATCTCTCGACGTTTAACCCCTACGCCCTACAACTACAAGTTCTGGCGGTCCTTGAGTACAGGATTCTTATTTACCGATTTTCAAAATGCGATTGGGGCGTAACTATGTTGGCCAAATATCATCGTTTATTCCAGTAAGTGATTTGAGGTTCGACCTTCATGGTTGTCTGAAAGGGTTATGGGTTTGAGTTAGTTCATTGTCGTGCCCTCATCTTGTGGTTGTTTTATAGTTTTTTTTTTTTCTCCTCTGCTAATATCTCTTTAATAGCTGGAGGAACTATGTTTGATAAGATGGCGGTATTCTCTATTTATTATAACGCTGCGTATAACCTTTGATTCTCTAAGAAATGGTAATGGATAGCAGAATATGGAGATGGTTCCATGCCTTCTCTATTTACAAATTTGGACAGGTAGCATAGACTTCCCTCTCGGTGGCAGAAAGCGATATATCCACGTAAAACCCTCCTTCTCCATGGTTCAGTTATCACATTAGGTTTATGCATCTTGAGTTTCATTCAACCACTTGTTATGGTATCAATTCTCTCTGCATTTCCTTTCTGTTCTTAGCACAATTATTATAGAGCATCTCATGTGTCTGTTGTTGATTCTTTTATATACCTCTTTTTTTACTTATATGTTCACATCACGTATCCATTTCATACTTCTTTCCTTCATACATATATTGTTTACATCTAAGTTTTGTCATATAATGTCTTGGGGATTCCTAAAACTCATATATGTATATGGTTAGAGTCTACTAGGATAGTGTTGAAATTGTGTACTATACATATTAGCACCAACAATCTCTTTGTTTTATTTAACACTTTTCTCTGACTGGTGATTAACATGAGCGGTTATGTTATCTATCGGTGCATAGATATTTTCCTTGTTTTACTCATCTATTTATGGTCTGCAAGAAATAGTGAGACGAGTTATTATTAACTCTCTGCATTTATATGAACTATGGAAACAAGGTATTCGTTTAATTCTTGGCAATTATATAGTTGTTCTTATGATAACCTGCCGTGTTAAGATAGCTTGACTGTATGCTGGTTCCCATAGCTATAGCACTCATATATATTTCGTTGGTTTATGGTTAGGTCTCCTTTTTGACCTATATGCTCATATCTATATCTAAATTTCATACTTATGTTTCCTTCTTAATATATATGGTTTAAATGTAAGATTTGTAGTTATATCGTCCACGGGACATATGAAAATTCATATATATATATATATCTCATCTATGGTAGAGGTTTAAAAAGGTTTAATTGGATTTTTCTAGATACTTGTTAATATATATACCTATATTTTTCTAAAGGCATATATAGGTGTTCGATAGTTCCATTAATGGTATATATTCAGCATAGAGTAACTCTAGTGCCATATTATTTATTTCAAGGGTTAGAACTGAATTTAAAATTCAAAGTACCCTATAATTGCTATGAGCACTATAACCATTGTAGATTTTCCTTGTGATTTAATAGGAATTCAGAATACCAGTTCTAGAATCCTTGCTCTTAAATTCTCTTTTTCTTTTGCAGTATACCTATATGTATTTAATAGCACTTGACTAAAGGACCTTAATTATAAATTATCTTGCTATGATATTTGTTTTCAAGGAGTAAGGCTAGATTTGGAATAAAATATATACACTTATAGATGTTATCAAAATAATATAGAGAAAAAATATTTTTTTTTCTAGCACTATTTCGAAGATCATATACTAGCATCTCACTTTCTTCTTTTTAGATTGGTACCATGTACTTTAGTTCTGCTATAATGTTTCTCTAGCATACACATAAGCATATCATATCATTTTTATGTCTACAGGGAACACAACAAAAATAAATCCTCTGTAGAGGCCAAGTAACTTCAGATTTAAACCAACCTCTTTCTACTGTGTATAGATATCCAATGGTATGGTTTGATTAAAACAGAAGCAAGTCTCACATAACACATCCAGTTTTGTTTTCCTGTGAAGATAAGTATCTATAGATTTAAACCAGCCAGGGTTTAGCGATTCTATACGATTCTACTTTACATCTTAAAGTTCTACAACCATGCAGAATGGCAAAGGGGTACTCCTTGTAGCTCATGCTGCTAAATGTAGAACTGATAATAAATCTATATTTAATAATTTTATTTTGTTTTTCTATATAGTCAATTCATATGGATTGAAGCAACTAAACATTTTATTTCAAGACATACCATTCATGCAGTAGACTCCTCCTTACTAGCGTAACTCGTCCCCTTTGGTTAAGTTTTGCAGCTATATCCTTCAAGACTGTTTACTGTTCAAATTTGCCCCGTGTTTTAGCAAATTTTCTGCGGGGATAAGTGATTGTCCTGCAAGTATACTTGAAGTAATATTTTTAATATTCATAAGATTTATAATAGTTTATTATTTCTTTGTGAGCACATATCTTGCCCAATTTTTGAACTTAGCTCCGATAGCATTTGTCACGTCTCCCAGACCCAGCTTTCTACACATATAACATAACTCAGATATTCTCCGCTTTATGCGCCAGATAACATTGATAGTTTTATCCGGGGTTTAAATTCTTTTCAGTACTTATAGACAGCCATGGAATATAAGAATTTCCATGAAAATTTTTGGGCTTGACATCCCCTCTTCTCAATCCATCTAGTAGACTTATATAGCTATATATATATTACTTTGTATTTCTCAGGTTTTTCTTTTCAGAGTTTTGTCCAACTCTAGATGATTGCTAGGCCCTTCCTCAACTTTCCAGTTTGCAGGCCTTATAAAATTTTCAACATTTTAAAGTTGCAGCATCGAGGTATAGATGTGTGCATCCTCGCATACATCTATCTATACTCAGTTAACCTCCATTGCTCCAACTACTTTCCCAGTAGTTTATATGGACGGTACACAGATGCTCTGTTCATTGTATTTTTACATATGCCTACAATCTTACCTCACACAAACTTTTATCACACACTAGATTGTTCAATAGGATTCCCCCCTTATTTTACTGTTACAAACATTCAACATGTGTGACACTCTGGTACAGATTCAACTATTCCATGGGAAAACTAGGAAACAGATCCCCTTGCTTCAATCAAATGGAGGTAGAGAATACTGAACTGGATAGTTTAGAATTCCTAGTGTTAGATCCTCGTCCTTAGTTAGGATTCAACTTCTGCTTTCATATGTTTACCCTTACATTTAATACAATAATTTAAATTCTAAATTTTACAATTCTTTCCATCGTAACACATTCCCTATCTTTAGACTAATCACTACTATAAAGAGTTTGTTGTTTCACTTTAGGCCCACAATTTACAAGGGAGTACATATATGATATTATTATGATAAGTTGATTGTTTTTGGTACTTCTTTTGTTCATGGAAGTCTTGTTTTATTATTTTCTGTTTATACACACAGAATTTAAATATTCCTTTAAAAGATAGCAAGCTATACTTATACATAGTTATTAGATTTGCTGTTCAATTGATCTATCCTCTCTAACCTCATTACTATAATGTATTCATCCCTTCCACCCAACCATTTGTCTCTGCTATCAATAGCTTTAGTTTGCAATTTCATGAGTTACTGAACAATAAATCAATCTAACATTTGCATAATGTACCATCACATAACAATTCATAAATTGCATAATGAACCATAATATCACAATTTCATAAATTGCATAATGAACCATAATATCACAATTTCATATAACAGGGATATGTTTAATACAGACTTACAAAACTCTCCAAATTTATGCATGCACACCTCTACTATGACCAGTCCTCCCAACCTTAGAGTTCATTTATCTCCAGAACTCACCCCCGAGCTGAGATCCTCCAAGAACAGACTAACCTCAATGCATTTGCAAAGTAGCTTTCTATTAGCTATGCTGCTTTTCGCTTTAATTCAATTAAATCAATTTGGGATTATTTATTCTGTATTAACTACTAGCTTTTATTCTGGGACTCTTTAAAGCTGCTTTAAGCTTTTCCTCAGCTTTTCCAGCTTTTTTCTCACCTCTTCCCAACTACTCCTCTTCTTTGGGGAAATTTAGATTTTTCCTCAAAAATCTAAATTAGAAATAATTTCTTTCAAGGATTTTTGAAAGATTTGGGGAAAGTCTTTTTCCTTTTCCATTACCTCATGGATTAGGCATGTGATCTCACTTTCTCATCTGGTCATAGTGCATGCACAATACTTTATTTATTTTTCATAATTAAGTATTTAACCATATCCTTTAATAATTATCCATTGGGGTCCACTCCTTTTGATTTATATTCAACATCTTGAAAAGCATAGAACTTAGGGGTGTTAAGTCCATAGTAGGCTAGATTAGGCTAGAGTATGCTGCTATAGTAGGATAGAGTAGGCTATGCTAGGCTGAAAAATTAGGTTAGGCTGATGAAGCTACAGTAGGCAAGGATAGAGTAGGCTAGGCTATTGTAGGCTAGTGTAGCCTAGAGTAGGCTAAGTTAAACTATGCTAGAGTTGGCTAGAGGAGGCTACGGTAGGCTATAGTGGGCTAAGGTAGGCTAGAATAGGGTAGGCTAGCATAGTTTGGGATAGGCTAGGCTAGAGTAGGATAGGCTAGGCTAGATTGGGCTAGATTAGGCTAGAGTAGGCTAGCTTAGGCTAGGCTAGAGTAGGCCAGGATAGAGTATCCTAAAGTAGGTTAGGCTAGGCTAGAGTAGGCTAGAGGAGGCTAGAGTAGGCTAGGATAGGCTAGGCTATGCTAGAGTAGACTAAGGTAGGCTAGGCTAGGCTAGAGTAGAATAAGGTAGGATAGGCTTGGCTAGTGTAGGCTAGAGTAGGATAGAGTAGGATAGGCTTGGCTAGAGTAGGCTAGAGTAGGCTACGCTAGGTTAGACAAGAGTAGGCTACAGTAGGCTAGGCTAGGCTAGGCCTTGCTACACTAGAGTAGGAAACAATAGGCTAGGCTAGAGTATGCTAGAGTAGGATAGAGTTGGATAGAGTAGGCTAAAGTAGGTTTGGCTAGAGTAGGCTAGGCTAAGCTAGAGTAGGCTAGAGTAGGCTAGGAAAGAACGGGGTAGGTTGGAGTAGGCTAGTCTAAGCTAGACTAGGTTAGGCTAGAGTATACTAGGTTAGGTTAGGCTAGACTAGAGTAGGCTAGGCTAGAGTAGGCTAGGCTAGTATAGGTTAGGATAGGCTAGGCTAGGATAGTGTAGGCTAGGCTAGAGTAGGGAAGGCTAGGCTAGAGTAGGGAAGGTTAGGCTAGAGTAGGCTAGGGTAGAGTAAGCTAAGCTAGAATAGGCTAGGTTATGCTAGGTTAGGCTAGGCTACAATAGGTTAGGTTATTGTAGGTTATGTTATCTTAGGCTATTGTAGGTTAGGCTAGAGTAGGTCAGGTCAGAGTAGGTTAGGCCAGGGTAGAGTAGGCTAGAGTAGGTTAGGCTATAATAGGTTAGGCCAGGCTAGAGTAGGTTAGGATAGGCTATGTTAGTCTACGCTAGAGTAGGTTAGGCTAGGTTAGGGTATAGTAGGTTAGGCTAGATTAGGCTAGGCTATATTAGGTTAGGATAGGTTAGGCTAGGCTAGAGTAGGTCAGGCTAGGGTAGAGTAGGCTAGAGCAGGTTAGGCTATAGTAGGTTAGGCCATGCTAAAGTACACTAGGATAGGCTAGGGTTAGGCTAGGCTAGAGTAGGTTAGGCTAGGTTAAGCTAAACTAGGTTAGGCTAGATAGGCTATGCTATAATAGGTTAGGATAGAGTATAGTTCAGTAATGTAGGTTAGGGTAGAATATATTAGGTTATTCTAAAGTAGGCTATGGTCAGCTAGAGTAGGCTAGAGTAGGCTAGGATAGAGTAGGGTAGGTTAGAGTAGGATAGAGTACGCTAGGCTAGAGTAGGCAACAGTAGGCTAGGCTAGAGTAAGTTAGGCTAGGTTAGGTTAGGTTAGGCTAGACTAGGTTAAGCTAGGCTAGGTTAGGCTAGCCTAGGATAATATAGGCTAGGTTAGGTTAGGCTAGGCAAGAGTAGGCAATGTTAGGCCATGTTAGGGTAGGCTAGCCTATAGTAGGCTAGGCTATGGCAGGCTAGGGTAGGCTAGGGTAGGTTTTCTAGGCTAGAGTAGGCTAGGCTAAGATAGGCTTGGATAGGCTTGGCTAGACTAGAGTAGACTAAGCTAGCTTAAGTTAAGCTAGGTTAGGCTAGGCTAGAGTAGGCTAAGATAGGCTAGGCTAGGCTAGAGTAGGCTAGGCTTGGTTAGGCTAGGTTAGGCTAGAGTAGACTAGGCTAGGTTAGGCTACAGTAGACTAGGCTAGGTTGTGTTAGGCAAGATTAGTGTTGGTTAAGCTATGCTAGAATAGGCTGGGCTAGGTTAGGATTAATTAGGCTCGACTAGAGTAGTTTAGAATAAAGCAGTCTAGGCTAGAGGACACACTAGGCTAAAGTAAGCTATACTAGACTAAAGTAGGCTAGGTTGGGCTAAAATAGGGTAGGCTCGTTAGGAAATGGTAAGATACCCTAGCAAAGAGTAGGCTAGGTTAGGAAATAGTAGTCTAGGCTAGGAAAGTAGGCTAACCTAGAGTAGACTAGGTTAAGGTAGCTTAGGGTAGTCTAGGATAGGCTGCGATAGAGTAGAATAATCTATGTTATGTTAGGATAAGATAACCAAGAGTAGGCTAAGCTAAGGTATACTAGAGAACGATAGGCTAGAATAGGCTAGTCTAGGCTAGGGTAGGCTAGCCTATATTATAGTAGGCTTGTTTAAATTAGGTTATGCTAGGCTAGGCTAGGCTAGGCTAGAGTAGGTTCTCCTAGGCAATATTCATCTAGGCTAGGAAAGAGTAGGATAGGTTAGGCACCAGTAGGCTAGTGTAGGCTAAGTAGACTAGTCTAGAATAGGTTAGGCTAGAGTAGACTAGGCAATGTAAGGAAGGATAAATAAGGCTAGGTTAGGATAGGCTTAGCTAGGCTAGGATAGAGTAGGCTAATCTATGCCATGCTAGGTTAGGATAACCTAAAGTAGGCTAGGGTAATCTAGGCTGGAGTAGTGTAAGATAGAGGTTGCTAGGATAGGGTAAGCTAGGCGAGACTAGAGTAGGATTAACTAGAGTAGGGTACAGTAGGAAAGGATAGGCTAGGCTAGCAAAGAGTAGTCTAGGTAAGGAAATATTAGGCTAGGCTATGCTAGAGTAGGCTAGGCTAGAGTAGGATAGGGTAGGATAGGCTAGGTTAGGCTAGATTAGTCTAAGGAAATGTAGGATAGGCTAGCATAAAGTAGATTAGGTTAGGTTGCAGTAGGTTATAATAGGCTAGAATAGGCGAATCTCTAGGTTAGGCTAGAGTACTCTAGGAAAGAGTACTCTAAGCTAGAGTAGTCTAGGCTAAGGTAGGGTAGGTTTGGATAGGATACCACAAAGTAGGCTAAATTAAGCTAGGCTAGAGTGGGCTATGCTAGAGTAGGGTATGCTAAAGTAAGGTAGGAAAGGGTAGGTTAAGGTAGGATTGAGTAGGCTAGGCTAGGCTAGGATAAATCAGTTTTGAGTAAGGTAGGCTAAGCCTAGCTAAACAAGGCTTGAGTAGGCTAGGCTAGGCTAGGCTAGGCTAGGCTAGGCTAGGCTAAAATAGGCTAGGCTGGAGTAAGCTAATCGAGTCTAGGCTAGGTTAGAGTTGGGGAATTTAAGCTGAGTTAGACTAGGATAGGCTAGAGTAGGTAATTTAAGAGTAGGCTATGTTAGAGTAGGCTAGCATATGTTGGACTAACCTAAGAAATACTAGGCAAGGTTAGGCTTGTGTAGGCCAGACTATGCTAGCGTAGGCTAGGGTATGCTAGGCTAACGTAGGCTAGAGTAGACTATGCCAGGTTTGAGTAGCCTAAGCTACGATTAATTAGGTTATGCCATTTTAGGCTAGAGTGGGCTATGCCAGGGTAGCCTAAGAAAAGCTGGGCTAAGCCAATCTATGCTAGGCTAGAGTAGGCTAGGTAGTGTAGAAAAGGGTAGAGTAGGATATGCTAGTCTAGGCTAGGCTAGGTTAGAGTAAGCAAGGTTAGGATAGGCTAGGATAGAGTAGACTAATATATGCCATGCTAGGTTAGGCTGACCTAGAGTAGACTTACTTGGCTAGGCTAGAGTATTCTAGGCTAGAGGAAGCTAGGGTTGGGTAAGCTACACGAGACTAGAGTAGGCTTGACTAGTGTACGGTAGAGTAGGCTAGGCTAGGTTAGGATAGAGAATGAAAGAATAGGTTAGTCTAGAATAGGTTAGGATAGGAAAGTGTAGCCTAGTTTAGGTAACAATAGGCTAGGCTAGGCTAGAGGTTGTAGGGTAGGGTAGGGTACACTAGGTTGGGCTAAGCTAGAGTAGACTAGGTTAGGCTAGAGTAGTCTACTGTATGATAAGGTAGTAGTGGGCTAGAGTCATAGTAGGATAGGGTAGGGTAGAGTAGGTTAGTTTAGGCTAGAGTAGGTTAGCATAGGCTAGAGTAGAGTAGCCTCTAGGTCAGGCTAAAGTATAATAGGCAATAATAGTCTAAGCTAGAGTAGTCTAGGCTAAGGTAGGGTAGGTTAGGATATGATACCATAGAGTAGGCTAAGCTAGACGTGGCTAGAGTAGGCTATTATAAGGTAAGGTAGGCTAGGGTATGCTAAGCTAGGCTTCAATAGGCTAGGTTAGGATAGGATAAAGTGGGCTAGGTTAGAGTAGGCTAGGATAGGATAGAGTAGGATAATCTATGCCATGCTAGGTTAGGCTGACCTAGAGTAGAATAAGCTAGTCTAGGCTCAAGTACTCTAGGCTAAAGGAAGATAGGCTAGGGTAAGCTATGCGAGACTAGAGTAGACTTGACTAGGGTAGGGTACAGTAGGCTAGGTTAGGCTAGAGTGGGCAAGGATAGGTTAGTGTAGAGTAGGCTAGGATAACAAATTCTAGGATAGGTTATGTAATAGTAGGCTAGGCTAAGCTAGAGTAGGGTAGGGTAGGGTGGGGTACACTAGGTTAGGCAGAGCTAGAGTAAACTATGCTAGGCTTGAGTAGTGTAATGTAGGATTAAGGTAGTAGTGGGATAGAGTAGTAGTATGATAGGGTAGGGTAGTGTAGTTTAGGTTAGGCTAGAGTAGATTAGGCTTGAGTAGGTTAGGATAGGATAGAGTACGCTAGCCTCTAGGTTAGCCTAGAGTATTCTAGTAAAGAGTAGTCTACGCTAAGGTAGGGTAGCTAAGGCTATGATACCATATAGTAAGCTAAGCTAGGTTACTCTAGAGTAAGGTAGGGCAGGGTAAGCTAAGTTAGGCTTGAGTAGGCTAGGATAGGCTAGGCTAAAGTGGGCTAGGATAGAGTAAGCTATTCGAGGTTAGGCTAGGGTAGAGTTGGGAAATATAAGCTAGGCTAGGCTAGGCTAGGTTAGAATACTTTGATGTTGTTCATTCAGCTTGGTGGGAGTCCTTTTTCAATGATCAGAGTGATATCCTTTTAAGTCCATCAAATGAAGATATTCTTTTGAAGACTCCATTTATTTGGCCACAAAATGTGTCAAATGAATAGGAGGAAACAAACATTGTTGAACAATAACAATCACAATGTATTATTAATTCTACATAGGTGGAGGAAAGAGAAATGTATATGGGTTCCTGAAGATCTTGTGCACAACGTGAAGACATGGAAGACCTTTACAAGGGTTCAATACAGGATATTAAGGAGGGTTGGATGATCGTAGTGTTACAACCTAAACATCCACATGGCTATCCATTCTGGGTTGCCAAGGTTATAAAGGTCATTACATAAAATGAAGATGTTACAAGTGTTGAACTACATTGGTATGCCACAAAAACACGCCCATTCTATAGTGTACACAAACCAGAGATCGTAGTTGATAAAAAAATTGGTGGAAATATAAAAATAAAGGGTACAAGTATAAATCGACGCCACACAGTCCTCCTAACATTAGAGGAAGTTGACATACTTATTTATGACTTCAATGTAACAAAACAAGGAACTCTTCACTCTAGGATGATAGAGATTCTGAAGAGGTTGTTACCAAAAGAAATATTGTTGAGATGGTAGTCTACTTAACTCGGTCATACATCTAGAAGGATTTTGAAACCTCAAGTGGTGGGCATGCATGTTGAATGAGATGGGGAACTAGTTGATGAAAGAGAAGAATATGGAACATCTTCATCTGCATCCAGTCATTCATCTAAAGATGTGAATTTCGATGGTATGCAAGAAAATATGAGTGATTTTTAATAATTGTGTAAGACATTCTCTATAAATTATTTTTGTATTGAGAAATGAAAATGATATTTTAACTTCCATATGTTCTTACATGAAGTTATGAGTCATTCTTATTTTTGCTGGATTATATGCTTTAATTATGATGAATTCATTTCTCTAAAATATTCAAAGTGCAACAGTAACTTGAAGAAATATTTCATGTTTCATTGGGTTATTTTAGTCATATAATTTTTTCATAATATCATGGTTGAAATATGTTGAAAAGTTAGTTTTTTTTTAATTCTAATGGGTGAAAAATTGTGAAATATCTTATATCTTTAAAATTATGGTTGAAAACAATTAGAATTTTAGGGATTTTTAGTGTCATGACAGTATATGTTAAACAACATGGACAAAAATTATTGTAATTTAAATGTGTTGGAAATCCCATTATTTTATATTTAACTTCATTACTAAAAATATGTTTAAATTGTACCCAGAAAATAAAAATGGTATTATAACACCAAAATTGGTGTGTTTTTTCCATTTATTTGGCACATGAACATTGGTTTTACTACCATTTTTAAAAAATGTTGCAAATTAACCTTGAAAAAAATAAAACCTCATTCTAGAATACACAATTTTCGTTTTTGAGTTGTTTTTCATGTTTTTTTGGGGTCTTTTTGGCTAGAATTCCCGTTTTCAATTTATAGTTCTCCTTTCGAATTTTACGTTGTTTCTATTAGAATGTAAAAATATAGTTAGTTAATTTTGTTGGTTATCATGCATACTCATGTTCTATGTTGAGTAAGTTATAAGTATTGACATTCAGTGTTTTTTATCAGTCCATATTCTGCAAGTCATTGCCCTAGTGGTTTCTTGTCTTTTTCCTATGGATGTGGTATCTTATTTTTCCATTGTTTTCGATGTTGTTGATATTACTCCTAATGGAGATCATGTTTAATTCAGTTCTATGTACTTTTGGCACTATCTAAACTTATTTATCCATAGTAATAAATGAGGGTGGATACTATAGGGGAGAATATTCAACATGTCATTATTGTCGTGATTTTTTCTAATTACTATGACTTGATGTGGAAAATGGTGAATTTTAACAGTGTAAATACTAAACACAGTTATCGATCGAATGTGAAATATTACCTCAAAACGAGAATTGTAGCTCAAAAAAACTCAAAAAACATGAAAAAAAAACCCATAAATGAAAAGTGTGTCTTTCAAAATGCACCTTTTTTTAAGGTAAAATTTCAACATTTTTTTAAAATTATGCTAAAAACCAATTTTTTTCTTGAAAAAGGGATTGAAAAAACACCAACAAGATAAAAAATGTTGATGGTGGAATAACATCACCAATTTTTTGTGTGCAAAAAACAACCTGAAAACAAAAAGGGTTGATGCTGGAATAATGTCATCAATTTTAATGTTGGAATAACGTATTTTTCTTTTCGAGGTAAATTGTCAACAATTTTTAATAATGACATTAATGATAAAATATCATGACTCTCAAAAAACTTAAAATTTCAACGATAAACATGGCATTAAAGATCAAATATCAAGTCTTAAAATTCCAATCATTTTTAGTCATGGTATTAAAGATAATCTAGTATTGTATCTCCGAAAAGCCTTAAAGATAAAATATCATAGTTATGGAAATAAAATTCCAATAATTTTAGGCATGGTATTAAATATAAAATATCATTTGTAAAATTAGAAAATAAAATAAAATTTTCAAAAATAAAATAGAAAAGGGATAAATTAAAAAAAAAACACACAATTAAAAAAAATTAACTAAGAAAAAAAACAACATTTTTTTAATAATAATAATAATAATAAACCACAAAATTAATTGTTGACCGAGACACGCGGCCCCAGGGCAACAGGGGTTGATTCTGGGAATCGACCCCTGTTGCCCTAGGGGCCGACAGGAAACTGCCCATCGGTCGAGCCCCGCGTCGCCTAGGGCAGCCAAGGATGATTCTAGGAGCTCTCCCATCGCTCGTCGACCGAGCCTCGCAATCCCTAGGGGGTTGGGTGTCGATTCTGGGAATCAAACCTTGCCGCCCTTGGGTCGCAGAGCTCTGCCAACGGGCAACGGAAGTGTTTCCAACTCTCTTTTCGCCCGTCAGCTGGGCCCCATTTCCCTAGGGTGGCAAGGGTCGACCGTTGTTGTCATGACACCGCGGGACTCGGCCAGAGGGCGGCGGGAGATCTATCAGCTCTCTCGCCACCGCGATCCCAGGGCATGAAGGGTCGACCCAAACCTCCCTAGGGCCGTGAGACTCAATCGGAGGGCAATGAGAGAGCTCGCAGCTCTCCTTCTGCCTCTCGGTCGAGCCCTGCAGCCTGAGGGTGGTCGTAAAACCCAAATTTATAATTTTTTTATTAATATTTTATTTTTTTAAATTTAATTTTCTAATTTTCTAATTTTTAATTTTTAATTTTTAATTTTTAATTTGATTTATGTTTTTTTAATTTTTATTTAATTTAATATTTTTTTTTTTAATTTAAAAAAATGTGTTATTATTATTGTTTTTACGTTAATTTTTATTTTTATTTTTTTAATTAAAAAAAAACTAATTATGTTTTTTTTTTAATTTTTTGAAAATGCATTTTTCGTATATATCTTTGTGTGTGTGTGTGTGTGTGAGTTTTAACTTCTAGTTTTTTATTTTTATTTTTTATTTTTATCATTTTACAATTTTTATTTTAATGTTCTATTTAAATTTTAAATTTTTTAAATTTAAATTTCGAATTTTAATTATTTTGTATTTTAGTATTTTAATTATTTTATTTTTTTAATTAATTTTTAATTTTTAATTTTTACTATTTTATTTTCTCATAATTTTTTTTCTTTAAAATAAGAGTTTTTTTCCCTTTTTTTATTTATTTTTTCAATTATTTATTTATTTATTTATTTTGACTTTTTCATTTAAATTTTTTATTTTTACAAGTTATTTTTGTATTTTTTTACACCTTTATTAGTTTTTTTTCATATTTTTTATGTATCATTTTTTTTGTCACGTTTATTTTATTTTATTTTTATCTTTTATTGCCAAGATGAAAATCACCGATCTAAACAAAAAGGATTGATGTTTCTTCAACACTTTTCAAAATTAGCGTGAAAATCACTAACATTTAAAAAAAAATGTTCATACTTAATAAATAAATAAAAATTAAGTTCCAAAATAATCACCATTTTTATAAATCGACATGACATTTAAAGAAAAAAAAATCAAAGAAAATTGAAAGTTCCAAAAGTATGCTAAAAAAAAAACAGGTTATTCTACATCACCACTTTTCAAACTCGACATGAAAATCGCGACATTAAAAAAAAAAAAATAAGAAAAATTAAAGTGCCAAAACTATGCTCCAAAAAAAGGGGTGATTCTACATCACCACTTTTCAAAATCTGGTGTTTTTTTTTGCTACCTCAAAAAAAGGGGTAGCAGGTAATTTTCCCATTGATTGGTAACAGTGTTACTAGTCATTCAATGTCATCTCTCTCATAAATGTCGTAACATGCATCAATTTTAGGGAACTCGACCTCTCATATGTGCTCTCTATTTGTGGATTCATGACCCTACTATAGATCCTTTTTCAATTGTGACTTGAAATAGATTCGTTATATTTATCTTATTGCTTGGTACTTATTCTCCTTCACTAGAGCATGTAACTAAAAAATAGAATTCAATTTATCCATTATTATGCAACATACCCTTTTTCAATTGTGATGTGATATATAGCTTATTATGGTTTACCTATAGCTTGGGAGTTATTCTCCTTTAATGGATCACATACCCAACATATCTAGTTCAATTCCTCCATGATTTTGCAAGAGATCTTGTTTCCGCTATTTTAAGGTCATACGAATCTGAAGTTGGTAATGGCACATTACATGAGGAGGTTTTCAATATTTAGAGGGCATAGATCCCTAGGTGACTTGGCCTCATGAATCCATTTAATCAATCTATTCTATTGAATCTTCTATTCAACGCATTCTTAACCATCCATGTCGACACAATTTGTTAGACACATTATGGTTAGGTTTTGATGCTCTTAAGTGGGGTACATCACTTACATGGATAGTTTCAATGTAAAATTATTTTCACTTCTTCTGTAAAAGTGATAGGGTTCTTCCCTGGTTTGGTTATAACATAGAATTTCCGAGCTAACTAAATTGTAATTTCTTATTTCATTTTATCGATGGTGATGTGATTGGTTATGCAATTTGAGCTTACTGAAGTAGAAAAATAGAGGAAGGAAACTAATTTATTAATATTTTTAAACTTCTTCAAAGTTCAGATAAAACATGATGCAATATTATGGGCTAGCTTCTTAGGTTATTTTTCCAACAACTTCATGGCTAATGTTTTCATTTATTTAATCAAATTTTACATGAGAGACTTGGCGTAGTGTTTACTGGAAAAGGAGTCAATTTGTTATTGAATTTTTGTACCAATGTTTTGTGACTTAACACAGTTTTGACTACCATCTAGAATAAAACTACTGAATGGTGAAATATGGTCATGCTTTGCAGGACATTCTATAGGGGTGTGACGTTGAGCTAAATGTGTTGATTTATTTTTTATTAAGTTAAAAATAGGGGCTCTATGATTATAGATCTAAAAAAGATTATGTCATTGTGGAGATTATTTTAAAAAATCAATGCATATATATGGAATTTCAAGGACTAGCATAACTCCTCACATAATTATTTAAAAGGTGCTTGCTCCATGGAAGAGCACCTACCTTATAAGAAGGAGGTTGCTGGTTTGGTTTCACTCTTCCATAACATTAATTAGTCAATGATATTGTATTTATTTTTAATTTTGGTGGTCATTTCTTGAATCCATGCTTAAAATTTTTTGGTTTCTAGAGAGAAGCTTCCTTTCCACGACCTGCTACCATCTTAGGTTACCTAATAGGGGTTGACTCCGCCGGCTAGGATGCGAGATCATAACACAATGCGAAACTACCTAAAATTCCCAGTTGTCAATGAAGCCATCAAATTAGATGTTTCATTTCATAATTGAATAAATCATCTTCCTTTGGCTTATTTCAATGGAGAGATATGTTTTTGGATACATTGTATTATATTGTCTCTAAAGATAGAAAAATTGTGTTGTATTTTATTTAAATAATTTCTTTTATTGAGATAATAGCTTGGATTAAAGAAATATTTTCTCTATAAATATAATATGTCTTTAGTCCCAATTTTTGTCTCTTTACATAAAAATATGAAATTTTCTCCTAATAAAATCGCTTAAAGAAAATATTTAAGAAAATATACATGTTTTTTTGTCTCAACTTAACACAATCTACCCAAAAATTAGCTCAAATTTTTCTTAAAACCCCGATTTGTGCTGTAGTGGAAGTTCATAAAGCATGCAAAGTAGCCCAAAAAAATCTGTGATTTATTTGACAATAAGAAAACTAAGGGGCTTCATGAAAAGTGGGAGAACGGTCTTTGTGACTAGAGGTTCTAATTTAGGGTGGGACCTCCCTCATCGATTCATGTCTTGACTTGGTGATGCCCAACTAAAAAGAAATATTATAATGAATATAAGCCTATTGTATGGTGGAATGTAGCTTACCTTTCTTCGGTTATGGGAACCCTTTTTTCTATCATCAAATAAGTAACCATACTGACATAAATTTGTAATGTATACCATAATTCATAATATGGAAACTATGTGGATGGATTGTGTATCTATGAATTTCCTACTACATAGATATTATAGATTGTGTACTATTTTCTTATGTTACGGTAAGATAAATATGGCTATAATAGGTACCATAGCTATGTAATGTTAATATTCTTACTTGTGTAACCTTATAGGATTTTACGATGGGCCTAAGGAAGACAAGATGGACTAACATCTAGTCCTTTTTAGTGTCTATATATTAGATGTTAGAGGCCCCCATAAATAAAAAGGATGAGAAGGCTAGGGAAGCTAACCCGTCAGTATCTTGGATGGCCATGATGACTAGTTTCCAATCGAGAGATATTAGTGAGTTTAATCAATAAAGTTTGTATAACTTAGGTAGGGCATATATTCCCTAGGTCTCGTGTAGATATTAAAAGGTATTTTTTGTGTTTTAGACTTAGAATCAAATACTCTATCCTTGAAAGGAAGGTAATGACCTAGATGGTAATTTTATTCATAAAACATCCAATGAAAAGTGTTACAGATTTCAATGAAGAAAGATTGAATGGCTACATATTATGTTAATGGATTTGAAGAGTTCAAATCTACTTCAAGTGAGGGTATGTAGCCAATTAATTCAACGTAAGGATTTGGCAAAAACGGTTTTATAGTATCAATTTTCAACAGAAGGTGTCTAGCCAATTAAGTAAGCTAAAGGATTTCAAGGGGTCCTGATTGCTGCATGTTTGTTTATTAATAAAATCATTAGAATGCCTCCTTAGTTAGAAGAATATGTCTAAAGGCCTTAGAAGAGGAAGATCATGTGTAATGTCCTATGCGAGTTCGTGTGAGAAGTAAATGGTTACTAGTAGTGAGGTTCTGATTCTTAGGTGCCTTTATGGTTGGGAAGCATCTCCATACATGAGAATTCTTCATTCACTTCCTTGTCAAAGTCATTCTCAACCCTCGAGACCCATCTACCAACTTTCCTACCATGGAGAAATTTTAGGGTTGACAACTTTTTAGGATGGGGAAAAATTTTGGGATGGAGTTCATTAGAGAAACAATGTAAAAATTTCTTGATAGGAATGTCTCATCCTAATCTCTTTCTCATATGGATAACATAACGGCCATGACTAAGAGCTATATAAAAAGGAATATATAGTTGTCTTCTTTCAAGCATTCGAATTTTGATTTTCAAAGATTAGAGAATGCATTAGAGTCTTGTGGAAACTCATAATGTAGATAGAATATGAACTTCTATATCTTAATGAGAAGTTAGGAAATTTTTGGGTGTTGGGTTGGGATATTGGGAGGTCAATGCCAAATATTTTATAGGAATCATAAGCTTAACTACTTGATTATAAAAAAATCCACATTGTCTATTAGTTAAGGGTGATGCATTGTTAAATATTGTAAAGTGATGGATATCATGTTCCGATCCTCAAGCCCTCATATGAGAGATTTCTTCCAATTTTACCAAATTTGATAAGGGCCCTAAGGTTGTAGATGATATTGTGGCTTTAATGTGCCACTGACATAAATATTACATGACACTAACATTATTATGATGTGCTACTAATGTGGTGGTCATATGGCATCAACGTGGATGTTTTGTTGCATAGACACTAGATATCGAATGTTGTTGACATGGAAAAATTATGTGGCAAGGTCATATATATTAGCATGTGAAATGGTGCTAACATGGAAATTGGATGGCAACAAACAGTGACATGCATACTAGTTGTCAAGAGGTCAACTATTGAGTGTTGGTCTATTGTGAGGTATTAATCCTTATTTTGTGCTTAAACCACAATACTAATAGAACTTGAAATAGATATATAGTTCCATTAGGTAATAATGGTTATGAGACTATCATAATAAAGAGGGTTGGCTATTAGCTAATTCACTAAAAATAGTAGCAAGGTATGTCTCGATGGCTAGGGGCCTCACGAAGTAAATAGTTAGATGAAAATATACTTGATTCAAGAAGTATTAGAGGATTTATTCCAAAGGTATAGGAATCACAGACCATTAATCAATCATTTTATGCATAAATAATAACAAAATGACTCACACATGACATCAAAAGGAAGATTAACACATACAAGTTGAATCCATCAATGAACATCTTCCACTCAATTAAAACCCTTATTTGATAGATACTTTTAGACTCTTCACTTGTTCGATTGAATAATCCTCATTTTTGTGATCCTCTTTTCCTCTCTGTGTAGTTCTCACATGACATTGCTCATCTAATATAGAAGGACTTCTTCCCACTTTTGAAATGTAAAATAAGGAGTCATTATGTCCACCTTCATTCCATTGGTTTCTAAGATCTCTATTACCACTTTTATGTGCCATACATTAGGTGTTTCTATTGGGGAGTACCTTTAAAGTTAGTGGAAGGTCCCAATTAAGAGGCTGAAGGTTTAAAATTTTGTAGATCCATGTTGGGAAATCAAATGGAAATCCCTCCAAAAGTCACAATATTATCATACAATGTTGTGACAAAATTCTTCATATACTGACCTTTATAATGCTGTGAAAATAACCTCAATAAGAGCTCATATATGAAAAGTATGCCTACCACAAGTGAAGCTAACTTGTTCGCCACGAGGGTACAAAGTGAATGACATAGGTGGAACTAACCACATCTAGACCATGGAAAATATTAGGGGGAAAATTTCATAGATAAACTTATTTTCCATGCTTTTCCAATAAAATATTATCCACTTTCCTTTTCCATTTTTAAATGATTCACATAAATTTAGATGAATATGGATAAACAATTTAAGTAGCTAGTAGGGTTTGTCATGATTTCTACACCTTACGATAAATTTCCTTGTTTAAAATTTTCCCTAATGTAGACAGTTAAGAAGATTCTAGAAGACCTAAAACCTAGTGCTAACTCAAGGTGGAGGAATAAAAAATCCATAAATGTAGATAGCTATTAGCCTATAATACCAAATATTAGGCCGGTTTAAAGACATGAGATTCAATACTTTTAGATTTGTACTTGTCATGGTTGTTCAAGGCATATATGAGCGAGATATTAAGAAACAATAGATGAGGAATAAGATTTTGTAGCAGAAATTAGACTATCATGTCAAAAGAAACTTGGTTGTAAGTGCCTCTTTCTTTGTGTTTGCATTTTCAATACTAACAAAAACAAAGAAGAGGAATGAGGTTACCTTCTAGATAGCTTTCATGTTATTTTAGGTTCCCTAAGATGCATATTGTGTTCAATTATGTGGATGATTTGTTGATTTACATGTTCTTTGGTTTTCATATTTTGGTTATTCTCATAAATTTTAGTAATAAAATAGTTCTAACAAATACATATCATACTTAACCCTTAACCTCTATGGTCCATAATCCATATAACTCATGACTTTGCTATTTTGATTTGTTTTTATGATCCATAACCAATACAACTTCGAACTTATTATGTTACTTTGTTTTTGTACTAAATTTAATAACCATGTTATTTTGTTATGAAGAATTTCATATATTATTTATAAAAAATATCCATTATTCGCATTGAACTGATAAAATTTTAATATTATTAAATCTAATATTTTCCATATTTTACATTTCATTACAGTTACTTCTATCCCTATCAATGCATGCAACGCTTCTCACTTCTCACTCTTATCTTTTAAGGTAAATATTATAATTGTATAATAAATATTTTAGGCATGGAATAGTTTATGATTCGTTAGCCGACTTCATAATAACTACAAGACATACCACAATCACCATAGTTGATGTTGATGACAATGTAGGTGGATACAACGTATTTATGAAAACAATAATAGAAAGTGGCATGTTACATTACTTTTAACATTTAATATGCTTAATATGGCTAGAATAGGTACCATAGCTATGTGATGTTAATATGCTTACTTGTGTAACTTTATAGGATTTTACGATGGGCCTAAGGAAGACAGGATGGACTAACCTCTAGTCCTTGTTAGTGTCTATATATTAGACGTTACAGGCCCCCATAAATAAAAAGGATGAGAAGGCTGGGGAAACTAACCCCTTAGTATCTTGGATAGCCATGATGACTAGCTTCCAATCGAGAGATATTAGTGAGTTTAATCAATAAAGTTTGTATAACTTAGGTAGGGCATATATTCCCTAGGTCTCGTGTAGATATTAAAAGGTATTTTTTGTGTTTTAGACTTAGAATCAAAGAATCTATCCTTGAAAGGAAGGTAATGACCTAGATGATATTTTATTCATAAAACATCCAATGAAAAGTGTTACAGAGTTCAATGAAGAACTCTTCAATGGCTACATATTATGTTGATGGATTTGAAGAGATGAAATGTACTTCAAGTGAAGGTATCTAGCCAATTAAGTCAACTTAAGGATTTGGAAACCACGATACATGTTTGTTTAGAATAAGAATCATTAGAAATGCCTCCTTAGTTAGGAGAATATGTCTAAAGGCCTTAAAAGAGGAAAATCATGTGTAATGTCCTATGTGAGTTCCCGTGAGAAGTAAATGGTTACTAGTAGTGAGGGTGGGGTGCTTAGGTGCCTTTATGGTTGGGAAGGATCTCCATACATGAGAAGCCTTCATTCACTTCCCTATCAAAGTCATTATCAACCCTCGAGACCCATCTACCAACGTTCCTACCATGGAGAAATTTTATTGTTGACAACTTTTTAGGATGGAGAGAAATTTTGGGATGGAGTTCATTAGAGAAACAATGTAAAAAATTCTTGATAGGAAGGCCTCATCCTAATCTCTTGGTCATATGGATAACATAAGGGCCATGACTAAGAGCTATATAAAAAGGAATATATAGTTGTCTTCTTTCAAGCATTCAAATTTTGATTTTCTTGATTAGAGAATGAATAGAGCCTTGTGGAAACTCGTAATGTAGATAGAATCCGAACTTCTATAGCTTAATGAGAATTTAGGAAATTTTTGAGTGTTGGGTTGGGAGATTGCGATGTCAATGCCAAATATTTTGTAGGAATCATATTCTTAACTACTTGATTATAAAACAATCCACATTGTCCATTAGTTAAGGGTGATGCATTGTTAAATATTGTAAAGTGATGGATATCATGTTCCGATCCTCAAGCCCTCATATGAGAGCTTTCTTCGAATTTTACAAAATTTGATAAGGGCACTAAGGTTGTAGATGATATTGTGGCTTTAATGTGCCACTAACATAAATATTACATGACACTAACATTATTATGATGTGCCACTAATGTGGTGGTCATATGGCATCAACGTGGATGTTTTGTGGCATAGAAATGGATATGACATGTTGTTGACATGGCAACTTATGGTATCATATATATTAGCATGTGAAATAGGAGCGAACATGGAAATTTGAGGGAAACAGAAAGGGACAGGAACTAGTTGTCAACAGGTCAACTATTGAGTGTGTTGGTCTACTGTGAGGTATGAATCCTTATTTTGTTCTTAAACCACAATACTGTTGAAACGAAATATATATATAGTTCCATGAGGTAATAATATTAGTGAGACTATCATAATGAGAGCTAACACAGGCTAATTCACTAAAAACAGAGCAAATATTAGCTAAAGGCCATGTTACATTATTTTTAACAGTTAAGTTAATCCAAACTTCTATAAATGATTAGTTCCACCCCTTCAAATGGCTATAAACCAAACGAATATAACAATTAAAAATTAAATTAATTTTCAATGTCAAAAAATAATTTTATTTAAGATAATTAAGAATACAAAAATTGATACCAATTTGAATGTAATGACAAGAAATTAGTATTATTAGTATTTTGTATTAATTATTAAACTAATGAAAACATTTTTAAAGAAAGATTAGAATTTTCGGATGACGGGAATCGAAATTTGAATTAGACGTCTTTGGATCTTGATCTAAATGTGGGTCATAAAATGCATTTAAATTGAATGAAGCTATGTGGATGAGCAGTGGGTGCTACGGTAGGGAGAATGTTGAAAACAAACAGAGATTTTGTGAGCTTTTGTGGCTAACAGTGCTTTTGTGTGCAATATATAAACTAGTTGAGATCACATTGTCTCATTCACCTTCGCTCCTTGCCCTGAATTCTCGGCTCTCTGTTCTTTCTCTATGTAATTTTTGGAGTGTTCCTCTTTGTTCTTTGCTTGTTTTTGTACTGAATTCCAGGCTCTCTGTTCTTTCTCTCTGTGTTGTGGTGTGGTTTTTGGAGCACTCCACTATGTTCTTTTGTTAGTATTTTTGTTGTCTTCTGTCTATATGGGTTGGGAGTCTTGTTTTTATTGTCATTATATGCATGTTTGTGGATATTAGTCTATCAGAGAGTGACACACAATTTTCAGTCAGAGGCTTTGATGGTGGTGTGAATGGCGGGATCTTAGAAGTGGTCTCCAACTACTACTGTGTTAAGAATGTTAATTGTAAGCGTGGATTGGAATTAATTTTGATTTCAATTTAAAAGGTGAAGATCGAGATCCAGATCTGTAGTTTAGTTTCATTATTATATGGTTTTTTTTTATATTACATTACACTAGATTTAATTATTTGTGTTTTTCTTTAGCTTTCTACATCAATTGTAATTTGTTGATTGAATCTTGACTTGTGATTTTTGACTTTGCAGACAACTTGGAGGGTGTGAGCAGGGTTGGGATGGGATGGGATGTAATAATTGAAATTGGCATTGGATTTCGCTTGGTCTTCTACTTCAGGTACAAAGTTCATGTGCATTCTATAAATCAGCAAATGTAGAATGCACATCTGTCTCCAACGGAGTAACAGGAGATAGATGTGCATTCTACATTTGCATATTTCTCGGTTGGCAGGTATCGTTCTTCCTGCTTCTCTTTCCTATTGTTAAAACATGGATAGGATTTATTCCCATCTGATATAAGATGATGATCATTTAGATGAAGAGAAATCCTATCTCTTTAAAGTCTTCGGAGAAAATGGTTATATAAGAAGTCAGGGTTTGAAGGCTTTCATGAATGCAAGCAAAGGTCTTAGACAGAATAAGATTAGTGTTGATGTTGTTGGTGGAGTTTATTTACCTTTTATTCAAGGTACTACCGACAAGATTGCTCGAATTTTAAGGAAGCATAAGATCCCTTCTTCTTTTAAACCTTTAAACACCATTCGGGGATCTCTTAAATCGGTTAAGGATCGGTTGGACCCAAAAAGCGTGAAAGGTGTTTATTTGATCCTGTGCTCTTCTGGGACTCCCTACATTGGTGAAACTGGTCGATCGATTAATAAAAGGTTCCAAGAGCATTCTGCGGATATTAGGCATGGTAGAACCAAGTCCTCAGTGTTAGCTAAGCATGCAGAAAAGACGAAGCATCACATATGTATGGAGGACGCTAGAGTCCTTGCTAGGGTTGACCATTTCCATCACCCAAAATTTAGGGAGGCAATTGAGATTGAGAAGTGGCCCCACACATTGAACAGGGATGACGGATGGAAAGTTAGCAGTTGTTGGATTCCATCTCTTCACTCCCTGTAAGGGTCGTTTATTTTGTTCTTTGGTTTTTATTTTTATTTTTATGATTTGGTCTTATTATTATTATTCTATTATTTTATTTATTTTATTTTATTTTAGTATTAATTTATTTATTTATTAAAATATAATACAAATAATTTATTTTTATTTTATCTTTATTGTATTTTATTTCTAGTTTTTAATTTTGTTTATTTATTCATTCATGTATTTATTTATTAATTTATTTTATTTTTGGATTTTATTTATTTATAATTTATGACTTTGACTTGAATTATTATTATTATTATTATTATTTTTCCACTTAAAAACTTCTTTATCTTATTTCTGTGGGGGGAGTTATTTTAGTTTTTAGTTTTGATTTTATATTATTTTTAGCTTTGACTAGTGTTTTTAATGAGGGGGTAATTATGTTTTTTGGTTTTTTATATTTTTATTTTTATTTTTATTTTTGAGCGTTTTTAATTTTATGGGTTAGTTATATTATTGGTTTATTTTATATTTTTATATTTTTAATGTTATTTTTGACCTTTTTTTAACTCTTTGGGTTTTGACCGTTGCTTCTCTCTTCCTGGTATAAATGTGTTTGTCAGATCAGCCAATATTCATTATCTTGATGATGAACTACAGTTGGTAGTTCGAAATGCGTCTTTCTTATCTGGTTCCAAAATTTCTTATGTGATTTCCCGGAAGATTTATAATTATCATTTTTTATGAATTTATTGTGAAAGAATAATAATTTAATAAAAAAAAAATTCAAAAATTAAATGATTCACATAAAAAATGAAGTGAAAATCACATTAAACAAATACTAAACATATAATAACAACAATTGAATAATTATTATTCTCATAACATGTCAAAGTCAAAACATTAGAAGTAAAACTTATAAATAGTTACAAAAAATAGGCTTCATTTGGAAGCTTAACTAAAATTTAATCATAATATCACATAACCCAACCTCTTTATCTTCAAGAGTTTCATTATTGTCTTCTTCCACAAAATTTTCATTATTGGATTTATTTTTATCATTTTCCTCTTCTAATGGATATTTGATGTCTGTGAATGCTCCAAAGTATGCCTTTCCAATCATTCCATCTAATGGTGGTTCAGGTTCCTTTGCTTTTTTTTCCACATGGGATTCATTATAATCCCATTTCCTCAAACCAACTTCTTGCATTACATCTGGAAAGAATTGAAGAGCATTAATTCTTTGGTGACTAAATTTGAATTGTACTGGGTCTTTCTTAATGGAAATGCAATTTCTTCCTTTTTGTAAGAAACATGCTAGTGTTGTATGTAATCATAAAGTACAAAAGAAAAAATTTATTAAATTAGTATAAACACAAAAAATAAAAAAAAAATAGTGAAATTCATTTTTATATAATAAAACCTACGTGAGCCTGAAAATAAATAAAAAACCCAATCTCCTTCATTTGAACATAAATCTAAAATATAGTTGATCAATGATCGTGGTTTTTTATATATGTTAACTATCTCTTAATTTGCTTCTTTATCTTCATATGTTAGTTTTTTTACAACAATGTCATGGACCAATACTTGGTAATTACTCTTTCGATCTATGTTATTGAAAAGAATAGGATTATAGCTATCATCCTTTGTCCAACTTTCAACACGAATGAACTCAGAGTCACTTATAATTGGTTGGTTTTTGCATCAAATAAGACTTGAATTTTTCCTATAACATGAAATAGTAAAATTTCAATTAACTTGTACATAGATGATTTGTTAACATTAATCAAACTCACAATTTTAATGTTACCATGTTATTTTCATCCTTGACTTTTATTTTTCCTTGAAGCTTGATAATAGCAAACCCAATTGTGTGTCTGAATTAAATGTCACAAATCTCTAAAATGGTGATGTTGTGACTTCTATAAATCCCGCAATGACTTTACTAGAATCTTGATAAGTATAAGGGTCAACATCATATTCAATGTTTGGGATATTGAAAACATGAGGAATATCTGCAATAAATAGAGAATAGTCCCTTTTAGGTATGAATTTTGCAATGTATTCACAATCACCTGATATTATTTGATATTGGATAGCGTGGAGCCCATTCCAAAATAAATTATTAAGACTAGGATAAAGTTCAACATCACTAAGATGTTGTTTTCTCATATTTTCCATTTTGATTATTTCAATAAAGCTTCTGAAACTATATGGTGCTCCATTTGCATCCTTCTTCATCTTTAATGAAATAAACAAATATATGTATAAGTTATAAAATAAAAATAATATACATATTAATAGAAATGAATGTATAAATCAACATACATTTTTAAATGCAAGATAAAAATATTTTAGCACTGATGTAGAAATTCAATATGGGTAGTTGCATACAACATCATCCCAACTATCTTCATTCAACAATTTAACCATTTTTTCTTGTATTCTCATATAAACCTTGTGACTGAATAAATAAAGTAAGCAATTTTAATATAGTGATATGTATAAAAAGTACTACCAAAAATAACACATTATATTTAACATAAACTTATAATCCAAAAATAAGTAAAAATAACAAACTTACTTTAGAAATTTTCACACATTTTCTGCATTGATTATTCTCCTGACTTTACACAAGATAATATTGTTTTGAAAATTTTTTCATCCTTCACTCATTGCATTGATATCCAAGGTTCGATAGCCATATCTTTTGGAAGTAGCTTCATTTCATGACTTGATTTACTGCTGGTACATATCAATGGTTTAGAATTTTTGACTTTCTGAATTTTTATGCCAACATTCTCCGACAACTAAAAAATATCATCAATCAATTCTCATATCTCTCGAGTTCTAAATGCCAACTATAAAATGTTATCCATACCTCTGAATGTTTCAAAATTTACTTTGCCATCTTTTGAATTTATTTTTTCTTCAATTTGATAACCGATTTCCATAAAACATTCCTTCTGAAATGCATGATCAACCTTTGTCTTATCCCCACCATAGTTTTCTTCAAATTCACTATGAATCAATCTGACCCTTGGATGAAAATCATAGACATCCTATACTCATTATCTGAATTATGATCCTATGCCAATAAATTTTCTTCTGTATATGTTAAACCAACATCAATGATATATTTCATTGTTTCAAAACGTTGGTTATTAGGATATTCCTCCATCAATTAGCTTTGATCTTCTACAGAATGGTCGCTGCCAAGTACATAATATTTGTATTCAAAAAATTTTGACTTTTCAAATGCTTATTTGTTACAAATCTAAATTGGATAAAAAACAATAACATAATCAAACACATGTGAAAAAGGGTTGTACCTCATCAATGTTTTCAAATTGTGAACATGTAGGTGGTGTGGATTTCTAATTTGGTATTTGAATTGTCCTTCACAAGGACCTTCACTACTGTCCATGCTTTTTTAGAATGAGTAATTTTTTATTTTTCCTCCTATTGGTTATGATATTTTCTTCAATAAAAGAAATAGCATCATCATAAACTAGAAGGGATACATTCCTGAGCATTGTTTTTTTATGGATATTCTCCTTTCTAACATGAGTTCTAATCCAATCCTCAGTAATGGCAACACATTGTTCATCTTTAGCTTCAACCTCAACATCCTCATTTCAAAAGTAACATGTCTACCTCTGCTAGATTGATCCCTTTGATATAGTCTTGTGGCATCATGAAGTATTATTTTTTTCTTCTTTCCCATCTCTTCTTTTTCATGTTCATGGAAAATGGAAACATTCATAATATATCGCTCTATATGATAGATTCCCCACAACACAATTGAAATGCTCTCAGCAAAATCCTATTAAACAAAATATAATATGTCAATAATAACCAAGTTATTAAAAATATAATAATACAGTTAGAATAATTCAAAACACATAAGTGTAAATAAAAATAATTACAATCTTCTGTGAAATATTATGTACGATTTATTTGCATATCCTTAAAGAATCTTACCCTGTGTTATACATGTCCAATGTAAAATTATATCTAAGATTATCATGCGATTTGGGTGGTTTTGAAAGCATATAAACATTTATAGAATTCAAAAAAATATATAGGTCTACTACTTTTTCCACCAGCTCATAACTTTTAGCATCAAAATTGATACTAGCATATAGATATAACTATAGAGTTTCACCTTCCATACCTTTCAGAAACCATGCATATTTTGTATGATTCACTTCTTTTGATTTCTTCTAGTATGAAACAAAATTATTTTCTTTTGTGGTGACATATCCTACATTTTCAGTAATTAACTACGGTGGAATTCATTCAGCAATATTTTTTGATGTCCTACCTACAACTTTAGGTGATGCAATGGTTGAATTTGGTCCAAAAAGATTGACAAAAACCTTCCTTGATGCCATTTTCTTGCTAACATATATATGTACATATAAATTAGTAAATAATAAAAAAATAAATATCTTACGTAAACAAAGCCAAAGAAAATAAAAAATAAAAACTAAAACACACCATAAACATGTAAATTTCCTCGAGGTTTAGTATGCATTTAGATTCATCCAAAATACCAAAATATAAAACCAGTTCCTTAATTTATTTATTTTTACATTTCATCCCCGATCCAGACTGCAAAAGAAAATTTAAATATTTTTATAGGTCATCTTGCCAACCCCCTTGGAAAACAAAATTTGATTTTTTTTATTTTTTTTTGACCCCATTCTCAGAATCAACCCCCTAAATTTAAAAGAATTTCGTCTAAATTTTTTTATTTTTTTTACATTTAATCCCTGACCTTAGTGGAAAAAAAAAATTACATCTCATCTTACTAACCCCCTAGAATTTTTTTAACAGGGAGACTCAGCTCAAAATCAGACCAATCAAGTGAGCCTCTCGACGGGGCTGACTCCTGGTTCTTTGGGCTTGGACATACACCCACTCATGGATGCGTCCGCCCACAACATAGTGTCATGGGTTCCTGTGCTGCGGGCATCTGCAATAGCCAAATGGTGCCCAAAGGTTGTCGTTGGGCTCAGGAGGACACTCATGTGTGGGACGCGCCTGCCATCAGCACGACGCCCGTGGGTCACCGTGTTGTGTGAAAATGTGCTGATGGGCAGGTGTACGTCACGGGCCACTATACTGTGGGTAGATGCACCCATGTGCAGGTGTCCGTCTGAGCCCAACGATACCCCTTGGGCACATGCCCGCCCGTGACCACGTCTGCATGTAGCATGGCAGTACACGTGCCCACAAGCGACCGTGCTACGGGCGGGCATCCGCTCATGGGTGCATCCACCTGCGGTACGACCGCCCTAGGTCAGGTGGGCACGCCCATTAACCCACTGGGCAGGCAGGGGTCCTGATCGCCCACCCGGCTAACAGTGGCCAGGTGCCGACAACATGTGTGTCCACCCCCCATGTTTGTGTGGATTATTTTTAAATTTTAGATACTATATTTATTTTAATTGGTTTTTTAATGGTAATATGGATTTTAAAAAATGATTTTTTGGAATATAAAAAATAATTTTCATCAAATTCTTCATTGAATGGTCCAAGTAGAAGGGGAACTAACCCCTCAAAAGCGAGAATCTCCTGTTGACAATGTTGTTGCTCCAGAAAATCATTCCAAGTTTTTAAACAGAGCTCGAGAAATCTGGATGTAATATGAGGAATAGTGACAATGACAGTTCTTATAAAGCGGAAATTATGGAATTTATTTTCTGCGGGGTGAATATGGGATTCAAACTATGATTAATATTTAAAAAATAAAATTTATAATCAAGTAAATGTTATACAATTAACTAAGATTATTTTAAATTGGAAAAAAATATTAAAATAAAAATGTCTAGGAAATTTAAATCTCTATTATGTTCAATATTCAAGATAATATTTTAGTAGAAATTTTTAAATAAATCGTAGAAATAAAATTTCGAGGGACATACTTCAGGCGAAAAATTTAGGGAAAACATTTAGAGGGAAAATTTCATTCTTTCAACTATATATTATCATTGAGAGAGAGATCATCTGCATCAATCTACAAATTATGTTTGAGTGTTATGGATTCCTTTGATACCAAAGTTTCATTTTAGGAAGCATCAACATCTTTTTCACGTAACAAATCTATTGATATTGATGAATATAATGACAGAAATAGTGACAAAGGGCAGGATGAATAACTTCAAATAGATAGAGAGTCAAATTTTCCAGTTATCCCTAATCCTATGGACTATGAGGGTAGCAGTGACAAAGGCCAAGATGAGGAATTTCCAAAAAATAGAGACTCGCAATTTTCACTTAGTCTTAATCGTAAGGAATTTGGGAGCAATAGTGATGAATGACAGGATGAAGAATTTTCAGTAAATAGAAACTCACATTTTCCACTTAGTCCTAATCCTAAGGACTATGACAAAAATAGTGATGAATGGAAATTTGTAGAGTTTTCAATGGATAGAGAGTCACATTTGCCACTACTCCTTATCCTAAGGACTATGGGAGAAATTGTGATGAATGGCGGGACGTAGATTTTTCAGTGGATAAAGAGTCACATTTTCCACTTACTCCTAATCCTAAGTACTATGAGAGAAATAGTGGTGAATGGAGGGATGTAGAATTTTCAGTGAATAGAGAGCCACATTTTCCACTTAGTCGTAACCCTAAGTGCTATGAGAGTATCAGTGATGAATGACAGGATGAAATAATTTCTATAAATAAAGAGTCACAGTTTCCACTTATTCCTAACCCTATGGACTTTCAAAGCAGTAGTGATGAAGGGAGGGATGAAAATTTTTCAATAAATAGAGAGTCTCACTTTCCACTTAGTCCTAATCATATGGACTAAGAGAGCAGCAATGACTAAGTCCGGGATGAATAATTTCCAATAAATTGAGAGCTAAAATTTCCACATATTCTTAATCCTATGGACTATGAGAGAAAAAACGATGAATGGAAAGTTAAATATGGTGAAGAATAACCTCCAAGTCAATATTTCAATACCATAGATCATGGTATTTCAAATTTTCATGCCGCCGAAGATGGCAATGAATATTTTTCAAACAATGATGGTGGTGAGTTTCCTAACTATATTCAAAATGGTCATAGTATAGTATTCCTCCTAATAAATATGGAAATTCGTGTTCAAAGAATGATGAAATGATGCAGATGTTTCGAGAAAATATTGTATCTAGGAGTAGGAGTAGACCTTTTGGTATCAGTCTAAGATGTTCTAGTTATATAAGGGGTAGAGTAGAATAGCTCACGAGAAGAAGTTTTATAAGTGATCCCATTTCAAGTGACTGTTGTAAAAAGGATTTCTTGAAACATGTCGATTTTATGTTTTCTTTGGAGAAATGGAAGAACTATTTGTTAATGAATAAAAGCATGCAAAATTCATATTTAATGGGGTGCATTCAATCTACACTGGTAGGTTATGATTATCATATTAGGTCTTTATTTCTCTTTAGAAAGGCTTTCAAAATGTTTCATTAAATCGGTAATTTTCGTCTATCAAGAATCCAAGATAATTTGGAAAAGGATCTACATATTATTCATAAGTTCATCATAAATGAGAGTTTGAGCCACTAGAAAACACTGCAATATCATTGTTGCAAGACTTCTCTTCAAAACATGGAGAGTTTTTTCCAAATAGAGATACAATACATATTCCAAATAATTTATCATGACGAGAATTATACAACTTATACAAGGAATATGCCAAAGCTGTTGAAGGAAATGGTCGTTTGATTACATATCAATATTTAGTGCAGATATGGAGCAGATAATTCAACAATGTTCATATTCCTAAGAAGACAAGGGTGGGGGTTTGTCGTACATTTGCTTCTCTAAAATAGAAAGGAATAAAGGTCAAGGAGCAGAAAGAGGTAAGCATTCGTAACATTATTATTTTAAATTGTATAGTGATCAACTATGAAATGTATTTATTAATAGCTTTATTTTATTTTATGTGTAGATTCCATTGTCAAAGCACTTCAAGAGCATCATGAACAACAAACAAGTTAAAGGAAAAAGTTGTACAAGAATCAAAAGAAGTGTTATGATAATCCAAATAAATATTTGGGTTTGGTAATTGATGGTATGGACCAGAAGAAAAACATTCTTCCACAGTTTGTTCGTACACCCAAAAAATTGTAGGAGGAAAATTTTATCCAGTTTCATTCAGTTGGTTGTATGGACTTCACTGGGAGAACATCACCAAGAGTTTACTTCATAGCTCCAAATATCCATAATGATATAAATCTGAAAATAACCATAATTCATGAGGTAATTTCTCATTGGTGTGGTAATATTCTTGAAATGTTGTATCTACAATTAGACAACTCTCAACGTCAAAACAAAAATTAGATTGATTTTGGATATCTAAACATGCTTGTTGAATTCAGAATTTTTCATCAAGTAAAGGTTTGTTTCCTTATTGTTGGGCACACTCATGGCCATATTGATCATATGTTCAGTCATTTTTCAGTAACATTGAGGAGGGAGGATGTCGGGAGTTCGCCATCATTAATTGAATGTATTGGGAAATCATATATGACAGAGCCTATTTTCCATGTGTTAGAAGAAATTTCTGAATGTGAAGGTTTATTCTAGGATCGCATTGTTAGGAGAAATGCGTTAAACAACTTAATGAAATTAGCCTCCAACATCAATTTTGTATCAAATTTTTTTTGGGAAAAAACTCATATGGGGCAAGAAGTACACAACTACTACAAAATGGGCACTGTCATCAGGTTTCGAATTTTTCAAGTTTATTCTAGATCATCCAATATTTGCAGCAAATATATTGTTATTACAATCATTTAGTGAAGTTCATAATGCATGAAGGAAGAAGATAGATATAGATTATTCTAAATGCCTGGAAGAAATTAAAAAAAACATTAGATATACATATGAATACTTTGATGTTGTTGATTCAGTTTGGTGGGAGTATTGTTTCAATGATCATAGTGATATCATTTTAAGTCCATCAAATGAAGATATGCTTCTGAAGACTCCATTTATTTGGCCACAAAATATGTCAAATGAACAGGAGGAAACAAACATTGTTGAACAACAACAATCACAAGGTATTATTAATTCTACACAGGTGGAGGAAAGAGAAATGTATATGGGTTCCAAAAAATCTCGTGCTCAATGTGAAGCCATGGAAGACCTTTACAAGGGTTCAATATAGGATGTTAAGGAGGGTTTCATGATCGCAAGGTTACCAGATAAATGTCTACATGGCTGTCCATTATGGGTTTCCAAGGTTATAAAGGTCATTACATAAAATGAAGATGTTACAAGTGTTGAAGTACATTGGTATGCCACAAACACACACCCATTCAATGGTGTGTACACACCAGAGATCGTAGTTGATAAAAAAAACTGGTGGAAATAGAAAAATAAATGGTACAAATATAAATCTTCACCACATAGACCTACTAAAATTAGAGGTAGTTGACATACTTTTTTATGACCTCAATATAACAAAGAGAGGAACTCTTCGCTCTAGGAAGATAGAGATTTTGAAGAGGTTGTTACCAAAATAAATAGTGTTTAGATGAAATTCTACTTAACCCGGTCATAGATCTAGAAGACTTTTGAAACCTCAAGTGCTGGGCATGCATATTGACTGAGATGGGGAACTAGTTGATAAAAGAGAAGAATATGGAACATCTTCATCTGCATCTAGTCATTCATCTGAAGATGTGAATTCCGATGGTGTGTAAGAAAATATGAGTGACTTTTAATTAATGTGTAAGTCATTCTATATAAATAATTTTTTCATTAAGCAATGAAAATGACATTTTAACTTCCATATGATCTTACATGAATTTATGAGACATTTTTATGTTTATTGGATTATCTGTTTTAATTATGATGAATTCATTATTCTAAAATATTTTCAATGCAATAATAACTTGAAGAGATATTTTATGTTTCATTGGGATATTTTAGTCATATAATTTGTTCATAATATCACGGTTGAAATATGTTGAAAAGTTAATGTTTTTTAATTCTATGGGTGGAAAAATGTGAAATATCTTTTATCTTTAATATTATGGTTGAAAACAATTAGAATTTTAGGTATTTTTAGCGTCATGGCAGTATATGTTAAACAAAATGGACAAAAAATATTGGAATTTAAATGTCTTTGAAATCCCATTATTTTATATTTAACGTCGTTACTAAAAATATGTTTAAATTGTACCCCGAAAATAAAAATAGTATTATAACACCAACATTGGTGTGTTTTTTCCATTTATTTGGCACATGAAAATTGGTTTTACTGCCATTTTTAAAAAATGTTGCAAATTAACCTTGAAAAAAAATAAAACCTCATTATGAGGTACACACTTTTCATTTTTGAGTTTTGTTTCATGTTTTTTGGGGGTTTTTTTGGCTAGAGTTCCTGGTTTCAGTTTATAGTTCCCATTTCAAAGTTTACATTTTTTATATTAGAATGTACAAGAGTAGTCAATTATTTTTCTTGTTTATCATGCATACTCAGGTTCTATGTTGAGTAAGTTATAATTATTCACATTCAGTGTTTGTTATTAGTCCATATTCTGCAAGTCATTGCCTTAGTGGTTTCTTGTTTTTTTTCCTATGGATATGACAAATCATAGTGTATCTTATTTTTCCATTGTTTTCAATGTTGTTGATATTACTGGTGATGGAGATCATGTTTAATTTAGTTTTATGTACTTTTGGCACTGTCTAAACTTATATATCCATAATAATAAATGAGGGTGGACACTATAGGGGAGAATATTCAACATGTTAGTATTGTTCTGATTTTTTCTATTTACTATGACTTGATGTGGAAAATGGTGAAATTTTACAGTGTAAATACTAAACATAGTTACCAATCAAACGAGAACTATTACCTCAAAACGAGAACCCTAACCCAAAAAAACTCAAAAAACATGAAAAAACAACTCAAAAATGAAAAGTGTGTCTTTCAGAATGCACTTTTTTTAGCGTCAAATTTCAACATTTTTTTTTTAAATTATGCTAAAAACCAATTTTTTTCTTGAAAAAAGGATTGAAAAAACACCCACAAAACAAAAAAATGTTGATCGTAGAATAACATCACCAATTTTTTGTGTGCAAAAAATAGCCTGAAAATGAAAAGTGTTGACGCTAGAATAATGTTGTCAATTTTTTTGTATGCAAAAAACACCTTCAAAACCAAGAGTGCTAATGTTTGAATAACGTATTTTTCTTTTCGAGGTAAACTTTCAACAATTTTAATAATGAAATTAAAGATAAAATACCATGACTCTCAAAAACCTTAAAATTTCAATGATAAACATGGCATTAAAGATCAAATATCAAGTCTTAAAATTCCAACGATTTTAGGCATGGTATTAAAGATAATCTAGTATTGTATCTCCGAAAAGCCTTAAAGGTAAAATATCATAGTTATGAAAATAAAATTCCAATAATTTTAGGCATGGTATTAAAGATAAAATATCACTTGTAAAAATAAAAAATAAAATAAAAACTTCAAAAATAAAATAAAAAAGGGAAAATTTCAAAAAAACATACAATTTAAAGAAAAAATTAAATCGAGATTTTTTTTTTCAAGTTTAATAATAATAACAATAATAATAATAATAATAATAAATCACATAATTAAAAAAAATGATAAAATAAAAAATTCACAAGCAATTAATTTTAAAAAAATTATTTAAAAAAAAAAATTAATTTAAATTAAAAAAATAATAATGATAAAAAATAAAATTAAAAAATATTAAAATTTAAAAGAAAATTTAAATAATAAGATAAATTTAAAAAAAAAAGTATACAAATATATGAAAATAAACATTTTTAGATTAAAAAAATAACAAAAATCCTTTTTTTTAAGTTTAAAAAAACTTTAAAAAAATTAAAAAGATAAATAAAATAAAAAATGAAATAAATAAATAAATAAATAAAATTAAATAAAAAAATAAAAAAATTAAATAAATTTAAAAAAATTTAAAAATTTAAAAAATTAAATTAAAAGAAAACAAAATAAAATATATAAAAAAAAAATGTGTTTGTTGACTGCTCGATAGGCCGAGACATGTCGCCCCAGGGCGGCATGGGTCGATTATGGGAATCGACCCCTGCTGCCCTAGGGACTGGCGTGAAACTGCCCGTCGGTCGAGCCCCATGGCCCCTAGGGCAGCTGAGGTCAATTCTGGGAGCTCTTTCGTCGCCTGTCAACTGAACTTCGCAATGGTGGGGGTGGATTCTCGGAATTGATCCTTGTTCTAGAAACGACTCAAGCTAGAACGAAATGCAACATTTTCATCTTAAAAAAAAGGAATTTATTCGAAACAAAGACGATTCCATATTTAAAAAGAAATCATAATATAAAGGGGACTAGAATTAACAGTATTACCCTACACAGTTCAATAATAAATACGAAATTTCCCCATAACCATTCAAATTGCTCAAGAACAGGAATGTATGAAGCAAGACAAGTTTCACATATAAATGACTGTAGGATAAACGAAAATCTTTAACAAGGTTGAATAGAACTTACCATAACAGAAAAATGACAATGCAAATGATTGAGGAGGAAACATTGTGAGTTTTCTTCCATTCGGTCTCGGATTCTCAAACACCATCACGGAACAAAAAACGTAAACCAGAAAATGCAGGAACTAAAACATTTGAATGACAGAAGAAGTTAAAATGATATGCAAACCGTAAATTCAGGCAAAAGTCCCACCATCCACGTGTTGGATGATCGAGAGTAGAGAGACATTTTGGAGATGAGTACTAAGAACTCCTCGATCCCATTGAAATCAAATCCCAAGAAAAATCATAAATTATGTTTGAATTAAAAACTGAGGTACCATATCACATGGGAAATCTCAAAACTTAGTAAATGTGACGGGTGAAGGTCGTGTCTAGCTATTAAGTCACCTGGGCATACAAATTAGTAGTACGAAAAATTAAATGACTTCGCATTAATAGCTCAACAAACCTAGAAGGTGTCATTCGTATATGAATGAGGGTTTAAGGGTTGGGAGCATAGATTTAATATTCGTTGGGTAAATCATTAATTGGAATGTTTGAAAATGATCAATCAATCAGTATAAGCCAAAATGATATGCATGTTAGATAGAGAGGCCTAAAAACATAATTTTATGCCTATGCATTGATTTATAGAAAAAGGAGGAAGTAGAAGAAGAAATAAAATACCTTTATTATTAGTAGTATAACTTCATCATCTTTCGACGAAATGGAAACTATCAATTTGTGGAACTAAAATCAAGACATTGTCGAATTTAGATAGCGACTTATAAGCACAATTAGAGTATTGGATAATTAGTTCAGTCAATGACATCAACTGTCAATTAGTCTTAAACTAATGTGAGTATTATGAAGGAAAAAAATAAAATAAAATTTTGAGAGGTATTACAAATGGTATTGGAGCATTAGCTAAAACACTTGGAAAATTATGTGCTCCCACAGAAATTATATGCTTTTGTAAAAGGTTTATGAATTTTAAATTTTGCTAATGTTATTTTCCTGTACAGTGAACCGTACTGAAGAATACAACTGTGAACCATGACTGAAGGGGATGAGCTATATGTAGATCCGGGTGATGGAGAAAACACGCCAAATCCCAATGCTCCATTGATGGCTATGTTTCATAGAATGCAACGAGAAATGGCACAGCTCAAAAGCCACAATGACAGGCTATATTTAGCCAGTGAGGAGAAAAAAAGACTAATAAGGGAATTGAATTCTCGGAATAACCAGGAGGGTGTAGGTTCTAGAAGGAAGAGAAAAGAAACGGTCAACTTCTCGGAAGATTCTGAGAAAGATGATGCCTTTAGATAACAGTCTAGACAAAAGAAGGAATTGCAAGGTGAATTTCGAAAAATTAAACCTCCCTCGTATGATGGAGAAAAAGAAGAAGATGCTGAGGCATGGCTTCTGAATATGATAAAGTACTTTCAGGTTTACAAATATGAAAGTAACTTAAGAGCCAGGTTGGCTATTTATCAACTGCAAGGTAAGGCTACCTTGTGGTGGGAGGAAACAAAGGTGTTGCATGCCATTGATGACAAAGTGGTGACTTGGGAGGACTTTCAAGTCAATTTTAAAAATCGATACTTGAACGAAAGATACTATGACGACAAAGAAAAAGAGTTTCATGAAATTAGATTGAGAAAACTCATAATCGATGAGTTTGTAACCAAGTTCAAAAATATGTTACATTATGTATCTTATATCAAATAAGAGAAAGAAAAGGTACAAAGGTTTTTAAATTGTTTGCCTATTGTTTATAAGGAAAAGATAGAGTTCGATAACCCAGAAACAATGGATGAGGTAGTACGGAAGGCTAGATTATGCTACCAGTAATTCAAGGGTAAGACGGAGCAAGGAAAGAATTGGTCAAAAAAGGTGATTTCAGTGGAAAGAAACATAAACCAACCTATTTGAAAAACTTTGGTAAGAATCACCAGAGAAATAAATTTAGTAATGTGAGTGAAAATCAAAATGTTCAATCTCAAACTGGATCAAAACCAATGAATGGGAATAATAAAAAGGGAGGGACTGTTAAAATGAGGGAACATTTGAGTGTTGGGGTTGTGAAGAAGCTCATTTGTTGAGGGACTGTCCACACAGAAATATCCAGATAGTGCAAGTATTGCGTGAGGCCACTATAGTAAATGATGTAGCCAGGAACATCCCAAAAATCAATGCTGCCTTAGAAGATCGTCAAGCAGCACACCAGTCCACCATGGTTGAGATGCAAGGTATGATTGTTGAAAAATATGTTATAGTTTTAATAGATCCAGGTGCATATTTGAGTTATATTAGTCCTCAAATGGTATAAAAATGCAAATTAAAGTTAGAGAAGTTTCAACATTCTTGGCTAGTATAGTTAGCCACTGGTACAAAATGAAAAGTAACTCACAAGTTACCTCAAACAACCATTAATCTAAATGGATACCAAACATAATTAAATTTAAACATTCTATCATTAGGGTCTTATGATGTCCCGATATGGATGGTCTGGTTAGAAAAACAAAAAGCTACGATGAATTTTTTAGACAAGACCCTAAATTGCATTAATAAGAATGGAGAACCTGTAATAATCAAAGGGAAGCCTAAACCCATATCTGTGAGGAAAATCTCAGCCCTTCAGTTAAAGAGAATTTCTAGAAAAGGTTATCAGGTGTATTTTGTACATGTAGAAGAGTTAGGACAGAAAAGAGAAGAAAATATGCTAGAAACATTACTAGTGGTAAGAGAATTTAAAGATGTTTTCCCAGATGAAATCCCTCATGTCCCCCCCCCGAGAGAGAAATCGATTTTTCAATTGATTTAGTACCTGGAGCAACTCCAGTTTATAAAGCCCCATATAGAATGAGCACTCTTGAATTAATGGAGTTAAAAATGCAGCTACAAGAGTTGCTTGACAGAGGTTACATCAGGCTGAGCGTATCCCCCTGGGGAGCACCAGTACTGTTTGTGAAAAAGAAGGACGATACCTTCTGAATGTGCATTGATTACCGTCAATTAAACAATCTGACAATCAAAAATAGATATCCATTACCAGGATAGATGACCTTTTTGATTAAGTTAGAGGGGCAACACTATTTTCCAAGATTGATTTAAGGACTGGTTACCACCAGTTAAGGATTAAAGATGAAGACATCAGAAAGACAACATTTAAAACTTGGTATGGACACTATGAATTTGTGGTCCTACCGTTTGGGTTGAAAAATGCACCTGCCAATTTTATATGTTTAATGAATAGTGTCTTGAATAAATACTTAGATAAGTTTGTGCTAGTATTTATCAATGACATTTTAGTCTATTCAAAAAGTGAATCAGATCATAAAGAACACCTCAGAATTATTTTTCAAACTCTCAAAGAAAATCAGTTGTATGCTAAGTTTAGTAAATGTGAGTTTTACAAGGATAAAATTCAATACTTAGGGCATATAATTTCTGAACAAGGGTTGGTTGTGGATCCTGAGAAGATAAAAGAAACTAGATAATGGCCTATACCTACGGATGTCTCATCTATAAGATCCTTTATGGGAATAGTGGGATACTACAGGAGGTTTGTATAAATATTTTCAGCTTTAGCCTATCCCATAACTTCACTGCAAAGGAAAGGAGTAAATTTTGAATGGACTAAAAAATGCCAGAATATTTTTGAACAATTGAAACTGAAACTTACTACAACACCTATTCTTAAGATTGCAGACCCAAATCAAGAGTTTGTAGTATGCACAACTGCTTGCGGAGAAGGATTAAGGGGAGTTCTTCTACAAGAAAATTCCGTTATAGCGTATGAATCTAGAAAACTTAAGAAGCATGAACATAATTGCAATGTGTATGACCTTGAGCTAGCTGCTATAATACACGCTCTCAAGATGTGGAGACACTATCTTCTAGGAAATAATTTTTTACCGATGACAGATCACATCATCCTAAAGTATTTCTTCACTCAACTAAACCTGAATGCTAGACAAGCTAGGTGGTTGTCTTTCCTTAGTGAATTTGACATGGAAATAAGACACATCAAAGGTAAATAAAACAAGATTTTCGACGCCTTAAGCAGATATTCTTGGAAAAATATAAGCAACATTGGGATTAGTGTCAACTTTAACTTGGAGGGACTGGTTCAAAGGGTAGTGGATCAAGACCAAAACTATGAGAAACTTTAGACTCAAACAATGAAAGGAAATGAAAGGGTATACACAAAATCAGAAGGGGTTGTTTATTTATAGAGATAGGCTGTACATCACTAATGTAGAATATTTAAAGTAGGAAATTCTGGATGAATATCAAAAAAAGCCTTATTCTGGACATCCTGGATGCCAGAAATTACTCACAGCTTTGAAAAAGAATTTATTTTGGCTTGGAATGAAAAAGGATGTAGCAAACTACTTGGCCAGATGCATTGAATGTCAACAAGTAAAAGTGGAACATCAGCATCGAGCTGGATTGTTAAATCATTTACCAATTTCAGAATGGAAATGGGAAATTGTTTCTATGTACTTTATAAATGGTCTACCAAGAACCAAATATCAGCATGACTCTGTGATGGTTTTAGTGGACACTTTAAATAAATATGTTCACTTTATACCAGTTCACTCCACTTTTTGGATAGCCTAGGTAGCGACTGTGTTCATGAAAGAGGTTGTGAGACTACATGGGGTTCCTAAAATGATAATTTTAGATAGAGACGTAAAGTTCACTGCAGCTTTTTGGAGAAGCTTATTTAGAGGCATGGGTACTAAACTGAATTTTAGTACTCCCTACCACCCCCAAACTGATGATCAAACTGAAAGGACAAACCAAATTCTGGAGGATATGTTAAGAATGTATGTGATGGATAGGCCAACCAAATTGGAAGACTACTTACACTTAGTAGAATTTTCCTACAACAATAGCTACCAAACTTCCATAAAGATGAGTCTGTTTGAAGCACTTTATGGTATAAAGTTCCACACTCCCTTAAGTTGGATTCAACCTGAAGATAAATTGGTACTTGGTCCAGAAGCTTTGCAGGAAATGAAAAAAGTGGTTAGACAGATTCAGAAAAATATCAAGACAGCTCAGGACAGACAGAAAATTTATGTAGACAAAAATGGAGTTCACTGAGAATTCAATGTGGGTGATCATGTATATTTGAAGATTATGCCTAAGAAAAGAAATTTTCACACCGCCATTTATGCAAAATTAGCTCCACGATATTGTGGACTGTTTGAAGTGCTGGAAAGAGTGGGACCGGTTGCCAATAAATTAGCCTTACCCATTTATATTAAGGTTCATGATGTGTTTCATGTCTCTTTATTAAGAAAATATGTACATGATTCTGCTTACGTGATTGATTGGAATGTGATTCAGGTGGAACTAGAAGGGGAATTCCTTCCAGAGCCGCTTCAAATATTGGAGCGGGAAGAAATTGAACTTCAGAACCAGAAAATAGCCAGAGTAAAAGTGTAGTGGAGGCACTTTACAGCTGAAGAGGCTACTTGGGAACGAGAAGCTGAGATGATGGAAAAATACCCATCACTGTTTACACAGTGAATTGTTTAATTTCATTTTTTCAACACCCAGGATGGTGCTTGTTTTTAGAGGGGGGATATATAATACCCCTAGTTTCTATGCTTTATAAGTGACAATTGAATAAGTCCAAAAGGGAAGTGGACCCCAATGGAGAACTAAGATGTGAAATTATATTTATTTATTAATAAAAATAAATAGAAAATTTATGTGTGGACTCACTAGATTGAGAATGGAGATTTGAAAACCTAACTTCATGAGGATGTGGATAAGGTGATGAGACTTTCTCACCCCTTCCAGAAATCCTTGGAAGGAAAGTTACCAAAAATTTGATTTGGAGATAAAATATAAAATTTCCCCAATGAAGAGGAAAGTAATTGGGAAGAGGAAGAAAAAGTTGTACAAGAAGGAAAGAAAACTTTAAAGTACCTCAACGAGGGAAAGCCTAGGCAAAGCAGGAAGAAATCATCCTAAAATTTCTGGACGCAAAAATTGGAAACAGGCTTGGGAAAGCACTGCTTAAATACTTTTCTCCAGGATAGACAAAGGGTTGTCTATCACTGGAAGCAAAAGGTCTCAGCTCGGGGGTGAGTTATGGAAATAGAACTCTAAGGTTGGGAGGAACTAGTTATAGAAATTGGTATGCATGCATAACTAGTATGTTCTATTAAAGTTATATTGATGCTTCAATATGTGTACTAAATTAATGAAGTAGAATGTCAGGCATGTATGGATACAAGTTATTACAATTGAATATTATAGAATTATTTTAAAATTAGATTGTTAATGGTTTCCAATTGTCAAAGTGAAGCCGCACATTTAACCGAATTGGTCACCATAGAAATTCCAAAACAATATAGTTGTATGGGTAGAAATCGATTTAGTTTCAACCACCAGAATCTCTAAATCTGAGCACAGATTTAGATCTGAGGTTAAGAGAGCTAACCGAAAATGACATTTGGTACAGAAGAAAATAAAATATGGACTATTATCTAACAACATTGAATATATACATCTCTTGTGAAGATTTAGATCTAATATAACATTTTACAATAAAAGCATGATATAGGGTTATGTATGTGAAAAGAAAAATATTATGTACTGATATGAAATAAATCGAAGTTGATATACATGAGCAACCCTGTCATAATATATTATAAATATGTTCATAGATGTCTATGCCTATCCTATTTAAATTAATTATTTAGAAAAGTATACAATAGTGAGTGAAGGAAAATAATCATTGTTATATACAAAACCATAAAAATTATTAGCTGAAATGGTAAATTTGAACTCAAAATTCTGAAGGATTTCATATCAACATAAATAAGAAACAATTTTTATACAAAAATTATGAACCAAGATTTGTTTCGATGGAAGTAGACTATTAGTTGGAGACTAGTGCAGCATTTTCCATAACTGTGATAAATATTATAATGCAAAATGTTAAAGAGGCTTCTAGACTTATAATTATGTTAAGAGATTTAAAACCATACTGTACTGGAAATTTTCAGTATACCGAAACCATAGATAAACAAGAGAGAAGAAATGCCTATTTTAATACTGCCACTATAAACTGTAGAGAATGCAATAAACCCATATTGAATATATATGTATCCTAGAAGATACAAAAATATGTATATATATATATATATATATATATATATATATATATATATGCAGGTATAAAACTACTATGAGCTAATTGTGGCCACTATTTATATTAATATGTCATAATATCATAATTAAAATTATTGAGAAATGAAGAAAGAGTATAACTAAAATAGTTCAAATCCATATGCCTGTGTACCTAAATTAATTCAGGAATCAAAACTTGACTCGCCTCAAGCTATGGAACTAGAGAGAAAAAACAATTAAATAAGAACTAATTAAATAAAATTACACAGTTCAGATTTGGGGATAAACCTAGAATGTCCTTATACATATGAAAATAAGTTTTTAAGTAAACACTATAGCTGGGCTACTATTGTTCTAATGGAAAAAATGTTAAATGGACACATCGACAGAATGCCAGAATAGGATTGCAATTCCGAATCAAGACCAGAATACTAATAACGAACCTGTGCAAGAAGTTAGCACTCGGTTAGTTGGAATAATGGTTGTGAGATTGAAAATCGTTGGCAGTATAAGCTGGAACCAATCCCAAGTAAACGATACCTGAACACATAGAACAAACAAAATTAAAAACCAAGGGATATTATGTGGATTTCCAAAACAAATAAAGACTGTATTCATTTCATAATTCGTAAATACAACTATACCTTACGAGTGTTAAACACATGATGGTCTCCATAGTATGCACATTGAACCGCTATGAAATCAATAGAAATTCTATTGGAGAGTATATTAAATAACACACTATGTATAAACAAGGAAGGATAACTTGGTTTTTTTTTTAGAAGGTTATACCTTTAACAGTCGAACAAAGAAACGAAGTGGATATCCATTGAGCATGGTAGAAGTCGATACTGACAATCGAGTTGTGTCATATTCCCCACGAGGAGAAGGGTTAACTCTATGACTGGGAAAATTCTCCCATATGCAAGAAAATAGAAAAAAAAGCAAACCAAATAACGTAAGCCATGATTTCGATTTGGAGAAATCAAAGGCTATGGGAAGCAAATGGGTCGAAACGACTCAAGCTAGAACAAAATGTAACATTTTCATATTGAACAGAAGGAATTTATCTGAAATGAAAACAATTCTAGATTTAAAAAGAAATTATAAATAAAGTGGATTGGAATTAACATTATTACCCTACACAGTTCAATAAGAAATACGGCATTTCCTCACAACTATTCGAATTGCTAAAGAACAGGAATGTATGAAGCAAGACAAGTTTCACATATAGATGACTCTAGGATAAACAAAAATATTTAACAAGGTTGAATAGAACTTACCATAACATAATTTAATGACAATGCAAATGATTAAGGAGGAAACGATGTGAGTTTTCTTCCATTCGGTCTCGGATTCTCGAACACCATCCCAGAACTCAAAACGTAAACTAGAAAATGCAGGAACTATAACATTCGAATGACAGAAGAGGTTAAAACGATATGAAAACCCTAAATTCAGGCAAAAATCCCACCATCCATTTGTTGGATGACCGAGAGTAGACAGACGTTTAGGAGATGAGTACTGATAACTCCTCGATCCCATTGAAATCAAATCCCAAGAAAAATCGTAAATTATATTTGAATTAAAAACTGAGGTACCATATCACATGAGCAATCTCAAAACATAGTAAATGTGACGGGTGAAGGTCATGTCTAGCTATTAAGTCACCTGGGAATATGAATTAGGAGTGCGAAAAATTAAATGACTATGCATTAATAGCTCAACAAACCTGGAAGGTGTCATTCGTATACGAATGAGGGTTTAAGGGCTGGGAACATAGGTTTAATATTCGTTGGGTAAATCATTAATTGGAATCTTTGAAAATGATCAATAAATCAATATAAACCATATAAATGATATGCATGTTAGATAGAGAGGCCTAAAAAAATAATTTTATGCCTATGCATTGATTTATAGAAATATAGATATAAGGAGGAAGAAGAAGAAGAAATAAAATACCTTTATTATTAGTAGTAGAACTTCGTCATGTTTCGACGAAATGGAAACTATGAATTTGTGGAATTAAAATCAAGACATTGTCGAATTATGATAGCGACTTATAATTACAATTATAGTATTGGATAATTAGTTCAATCAATGAAATCAACCATCAATCAGTCTTAAACTACTGTGAATATTACGAAGGAAAAAAAATTAAAAAAAATTGAGAGGTATTACAAGTAGGAGAATTGAGGAAGGAAACTAATTCATTAATATTTTTAAACGCCTTCAAAGTTCAGATAAGACATGATGCAATATTATCAGCTTCTTAGGTTATTTTTCCAACATCTTCAACGACTAATGTTTCATGTATTTAATCAATTTTACAAGAGTGACTTGGCGTAGTGTTTACTGTAAAAGGAATCAATTTGTTATTTAATTTTTGCACCGATGTTTTGTGACTTAACACGGTTTTGACTACCATCCAGAATAAAACTATTGAATGGTGACATATGATCGTGCTTTGCAGGACATGCTACAGGGGTGTGACGTTGAGCTAAATGTGTTGATTTATTTTTTATTAAGTTAAAAATAGGGACTGTACATGATTATATATTTTAAAAAGATTATGTCATCGTGGAGATTGTTTTAAAAAATCAATGTGTATATATGGAATTTCAAGGACTCGCATAACTCCTCACATAATTATTTAAAAGGTGCTAGCTCCATGGAAGAGCACCTACCTTATAAGAAGGAGGTTGGTGGTTTGATTTCACTCTTCCCTGACATGAATTAATCAATGATATTGTATATATTTTTAATTTTGGTGGTCATTTCTTAAATCCATGCTTAAAATTTTTTCGTTTCTAGAGAGAAGCTTCCTTTCCACCACCTTATACCATCTTAGGTTACCTAACAGGGGTTGACTCCACCCATTAGGATACGAGATCATAACATAGTGCGAAACTACCTAAAATTCCCAGTTCTCAACGAAGTCACCAAATCAGCTGTTTCATTTCATAATTGAAGAAATGATCTCCCTTTGGTTTATTTCATGGCAGGATATTTTTTTGGATTCATTGTATTATATTATCTCTAAAGATAGAAAAATTATGTTGTATCGTATTTAAATATAAATTTTTTTTATCTCTAGAGAGATAATAGCTATGATTAAAGAAATATTTTTCCTGTAAATACAATATGTATTTAGTCCCAACTGTTTTCTCTTTAGAGAAAAATATGAAATTTTCTCCTAATACACTCACTTAAAGACAATATACATGTTTTTTTTGTCTCAACTTAACACAATCTACCCAAAAATTATCTCAGATTTGTCTGAAAACCCAGATTTGTGTTTTAGTGGAAGCTCATAAACCATGAAAAGTAGCCCAAAAAACTCTGTGATTTATTTGATAATAAGAAAACTAAGGAGCTTGATGAAAAGTAGGAGAATGGTCTTTGCGATTAGAGGTTATAATTTAGGGTGGGACCTCCCTCACGGATTCATGTTTTGTCTCCCTTTGGTTTATTTCAATGGCAGGATATTTTTTTGGATTCATTGTATTATATTATCTCTAAAGATAGAAAAATTATGTTGTATCGTATTTAAATATAAAAAATTTTTTTCTCTAGAGAGATAATAGATATGATTAAAGAAATATTTTTTCTGTAAATACAATATGTATTTCGTCCCAACTGTTTTCTCTTTAGAGAAAAATATGAAATTTTCTCCTAATACACTCACTTAAAGACAATATACATGTTTTTTTTGTCTCAACTTAACACAATCTACCCAAAAATTATCTCAGATCTGTCTGAAAACCCAGATTTGTGTTGTAGTGGACGCTCATAAACCATGAAAAGTAGCCCAAAAAACTCTATGATTTATTTGACAATAAGAAAACTAAGGAGCTTGATGAAAAGTGGGAGAATGGTCTTTGTGATTAGAGGTTATAATTTAGGGTGGGACCTCCCTCACGGATCCATGTTTTGACTTGGTGATGGCCAACAAAGAAGAAATATTACAATGAATCTAAGCCTACTGTGGGGTGGAATGTGGCTTACCTTTCTTCGGGTATGGGAAGCCTTTTGTCTATCCTCAAATAACTAACCATACTAACATAAATTTGTAATGTAAACTATAATTCATAATATGGAAACTATGTTGATGGATTGTGTATTTATGAATTTCCTACTACATAGATATTATAGATTGTGTGCTATTTTCTTATGTTAGGGTAGGATAAATATAGCTATAGTAGGTACCATAGCTATATAATGTTAATATGCTTACTTGTGTAACTTTATATGATTTTACGATGGGCCTAAGGCAGACATGATGGACTAACCTCTAGTCCTTGTTAGTGTCTATATATTAGATGTTACAGGCCCCCATAAAATAAAAAGGATGAGAAGGCTATGGAAGCTAACCCCTCAGTATCTTGGATAGCCATGATGACTAGTTTCCAATCGAGAGATATTAGTGAGTTTAATCAATAAAGTTTGTATAACTTAGGTAGGGCATATATTCCCTATGTCTCGTGTAGATATTATAAGGTATTTTTGGTGTTTTAGACTTAGAATCAAGGACTCTATCCTTGAGAGGAAGGTAATGCCTAGATGATATTTTTATTCAGAAAAAATCCAACGAAAGGTGTTACAGATTTCAATAAAGAATTCTTGAATGGCTACATAGTATGTTGATGGATTTGAAGAGATCAAATGTACTTCAAGAGAAGGTGTCTAGCCAATTAAGTAAGCTAAAGTATTTCACAACCACGATGCATGTTTGTTTATAATAAAAATCATTAGAAGTGCCTCCTTAGTTAGGAGAATAGGTCTAAAGGCCTTAGAAGAGGAAAATCATATGTAATGTCTTATGTGAGTTCCTGTGAGAAGTAAATGGTTACTACTAGTGAGTGTGGGGTGCTTAGGTGCCTTTTTTTTTGTGAAGGATCTCCATACGTGAGAAGTCTTCATTCACTTCCCTGTCAAAGTCATTATCAACCCTCGAGACCCATCTACCAACTTTCCGACCATGGAGAAATTTGAGGATTGAAAAATTTTTAGGATGGAGAGAAATTTTGGGATGGATTTCATTAGAGAAACAATGTAAAAAATTCTTGATTGGAAGGCCTCATCCTAATCTCTTTTTCATATGGATAACTTGGGGGCCATGACTGAGAACTATATAAAAAGGAATATATAGTCATCTTCTTTCAAGCATTCGAATTTTGATTTTCAAAGATTATAGAATGCACTAGAGTCTTCTGGAAACTCGTAATTTAGATAGAATATGAACTTCTATAGCCTAATCAGAAGTTAGGGAATTATTGAGTGTTGGGTTGGGAGATTGAGAGATCAATGCCAGATATTTTGTAGGAATCATAAGATTAACTACTTGATTATAAAACAATCCACATTGTCCATTAGTCAAAGGTGATGCATTGTTAAATATTGTTAAGTGATGGATATCATGTTTGGATCCTCAGGCCCTCATATGAGAGATTTCTTCCAATTTACCAAATTTGATAAGGGCCCTAAGGTTGTAGATGATATTGTGGCTTTAATGTTTCACTGACATAAATATTACATGACACTAACATGATTATGATGTGGCACTAATGTGGTGGTCATATGGCATCAACGTGGATGTTGTGTGACATAAACGTGGCATAGACTTGAATATGACATGTTGTTAACATGGAAAAATTATGTGGAAAGTTCATATAGATTAGCATGTGAAATGGTGCTAACATAGAAATTGGATGACAACAAAAAGTGACATGGTTACTAGTTGTCAAGAGGTCGGCTATTGAGTGTTGGTCTATTGTGAGGTATGAATCCTTATTTTGTGCTTAAATCACAATACTAATAGAACTTGGAATAGATATAGAGTTCAATTAGGTAATAATGGTTATGATACTTTCATAATAGAGAGGGTTGGCTATTAGCTAATTCACTAAAAATAGTAGCAAGTTATGTCTCTGTGGCTAGGGGCCTCAAGAAGTAAATAGTTAGATGAAAATATATTTGATTCAAGAAGTATTAGAGGATTTATTCCAAAGGTATAGGAATCACAAACTATTAATCAATCATTTTATGCATAAATAATCACAAAATGACTCACACATGACGTCGAAAGGAAGATTAGCACATACAAGTTGAATCCATCAATGAACATCTTCCACTCAATTAAAACCCTTATTTGATAAATACTTTTAGACTCTTCACTTGTTCGATTGAATAATCCTCATTTTTTTATCCTCTTTTCCTTTTTGTGTAGTTCTCACATGATGTTAAGAATTAGTGGCTCATCTAATATAGAAGGACTTATTCCCACTTTTGAAATGCAAAATAAGGAGTCATTACGTCCACTTTCATTCCATTGGTTGCTAATATGCCTATTCCCGCTTTTATGTGCCATACATTAGGTGTTTCTATTGGGGGAGTACCTTTAAAGTTAGTGGAAGGTCCTTTGTTGGCCACAACGGTACTACCTTGTTGACCACGACGGTACTAAGTGAATGACATAGGTGGAACTAACCACATATAGACCATGGACAATATTAGTAGAAAAATTTCATAGATATACTTATTTTCCATGCTTTTCCAATAAAATATTCTCCACTTTCCTTTTCCTTTTTTAAATGATTCACACAAATTTTATAAAATAAAATTATTTTATGCTAAAAATCTTGAGAATTTTATAGAGTATATAAAATTGTTATATTTATAGATGAATATGACCAAACAATTTAAGTTGTTAGTAGGGTTTTTCATGATTTCTACACCTTACGATAAATTTTCTTGTTTAAAATTTTTCGTAATGTAGACAGTTAAGAAGATTCTAAACAGCCTCAAACCTAGTGCTAACTGAGGGTGGAGGAATGAAAAATCCATAAATGTAGATGGATATTAGCCTATAGTACCAAATATTAGGTCGGTTTAAAGACATGAGATTCAATCCTTTTAGCCTTGTACTTGTTTCATGGTTGTTCAAGGCATATATGAAAGAGATGTTAGGCAATAGTAGATGAGAGGAATAAGATTTTGTAGCAGCCAACTAGACCATAATGTCAAAAGAAACTTGGTTGTAAGTGGCTCTTTCTTTGTGTTTACATTTTCAATACTAACTAAAACAAAGAAGAGCAACGAGGTTACCTTCTAGCTAGGTTTCCTGCTATTTTAATTTCCCTAAGATACAAATACATATTATACTTAACCCCTAATCTCTATGGTCCATAATCCATATAACTCATAACTTTGCTATTTTAATTTGTTCTTATGATCCATAACCAATATAACTTTGGACTTATTATCTTACTTTGTTTTTTACTAAATCTAATGACCATGTTATTTTGTTATTTTGTTTAAATGAAGAATTTCATATATTATTTATAAAAAATATCCTTTATTCACATTGAATTGATAAAATTTTAATATTATTAAATCTAATATTCTCCAGATTTTACATTTCATTACGGTTACTTCTATCCCTATCAATGCATGCAACGCTTATCACTTCTCACTATTATCTTTTAAGGTAAATATTATAATTGTATAATAAATATTTTAGGCATGGAATAGTTTATGATTTGTTAGCCGATTTCATAATAACTACATGACATATCACAACCACCATAGTTGATGTTGATGACAATGTAGGTGGATACAACGTATTTACGAAAACAATAATAGAAAGTGGCATGTTACATTATTTTTAACAGTTAAGTTAATCCAAACTGCTTGAAATGATTAGTTCCACCCCTTCAAACGGCTAGAAACCAAACGGCTATAACAATTAAAAATTAAATTAATTTTCAATGTCAAAAAATACAGATAAGTAATTTTATTTAAGATAATTAAGAATACAAAAATTGATACCAATTTGAATGTAATGATGAAAAATTAGTATTAGTAGTATTTAGTATTAATTATTAAATTAATGAAAACATTTTAAAAGAAAGTTTGAATTAGACGTCTTTGGATCTTGGACATAAAAAGCATTTAAATTGAACGTTAGGGAGAACGTTGAAAATCACAGTGCTTTTGTCTCATTCACCTTCGCTCCTTGTCGTACGGCTAACAGTGCTTTTCTGTGCAATATCTAAACCAGTTGAGATCACATTGTCTCATTCACCTTCGCGCTCCTCTTTGTTCTTTGCTTGCATTTAAATTGAACGTAGATGAGCAGTGGGTGCTACGGTAGGGAGAACGTTGAAAACGAACAGTGCTTTTGTCTCATTCACCTTCGCTCCTTGTCGTACGGCTAACAGTGCTTTTCTGTGCAATATATAAACCAGTTGAGATCACATTGTCTCATTCACCTTCGCTCCTTGCCCTGAATTCTCGGCTCTCTGTTCTTTCTCTATGTAGTTTTTGGAGCGCTCCTCTTTGTTCTTTGCTTGTATTTGTTGTCTCATTCACCTTCGCTCCTTGCCCTGAATTCTCGGCTCTCTGTTCTTTCTCTATGTAGTTTTTGGAGCGCTCCTCTTTGTTCTTTGCTTGTATTTGTACTGAATTCCAGGCTCTCTGTTCTTTCTCTCTGTGTTGTGGTGTGGTTTTTGAAGCGCTCCACTGTGTTCTTTTGTTCTTCTGTCTTCTGTCTATGTTGGGAGTCTTGTTTTTATTGTCGTTATTGCATGTTTGTGGATATTAGTCTATCAGAGAGTGACACAATTTTCAGTCAGAGACTTTGATGGTGGTGTGAATGGCGGGATCTTAGAAGTGGTCTCCAACTACTACGGTGTTAAAAATGTTAATTGTAAGCGTAGATTGGAATTAATTTGGATTTCAATTTAAAAGGGGAAGATCGAGATCCAGATCTGTAGTTTAGTTTCATTATTATATGGTTTTTTGATACTACATTACACTAGATATAAATATTTGTGTTTTTCTTTAGCTTTTTACATCAATTGCAATTTGTTGATTGAATCCTGACTTGTGGTTTTTGACTTTGCAGACAAATTGGGGGGTGTGAGCAGGGCTGGGATGGGATGTAATAATTTAAATTGGCATTGGATTTCGCTTGGTGTTCAGGTACAAAGTTCATGTTTCCTCTACTTCTGATAAGTAATACATCTGTCTTTTTGTTTTGTTGCCTTTCATTATGAGAAACAAAAAACATGTTCCTTCACTTACCTGCACCCACTTTAATTTCTTCTGTTCCTCTGTTTGTGTTCTGCAAAACATAAAAAAGAACAAATAAAACCCTTGTATAATGGTGTATTTGTGTGCATTGATGAACGACCCTTTCTGCACATCATCTTTTTCTTCGCTATTCGTGTTGAATTTCTCCATTCTTTTTTCTATTCAGTTTAATTATTTTGCTCGTTTTCCAATCCTCACTTTAATATATTCTCAGCAAAGAGAGAAAGTCCAGAGAATCGGTTTAATTAAGTTTCATGCCTATAAATAATATGTTTTCTTGCCTGTGCCTTAGTTGTTCAGAAGCTATATCGGTTTATAACATTTTAAATCTTCCCTTGATTAGTGTTATAAAAAGACCCAAATTATATAAATCTATTTTAAATAATTACATTTATTTAGTGTGCTTCCCAGATCTTCTATTTCTATGGATTTCTTTGCATTTAGAGCTGAGTTTATTTCTTTTTCTCTGTACATTTCAATTTTTTATCCTTTTTTCCAGATGGAATTTGACAGGGACAAAGTTATTTTCCCGTCAAATACCGTTAAAGAATTTTCTTTACCATCAAAATCTTCCTTCAAAATTTGAAAACAAATTGCTCATCAGGGAGTTATTTTCCCGTCAAATACTGTTAAAGAATTTGCTTTACCATCAAAATCATGGTGGGTATGTTTTGAAATTCCATCCGTGATCCCTCCTTTCTCCTTTCAGATTTTCGCCATCCGTCCCATGGATCTGAATTATCCCTTTACTTACCTACACCTACTTTAATTTCTTCTGTTACCTGCATCTACTTTAATTTCTTCTGTTACCTGCACCAGAAATAAAGAAACAGACTAAATTAGTTTAAATTTTTCCTTTGCTATTAATTTGCTATTTCTGGTTCTGAGAAAGACGAAAACGAATAAATAAAACCCTTGTATAATGATGCATATATGTGCTCTGATGAACTGCCCACTCTGCGCATCATCTCTTTCTTTGAGATTCAGGTTGAATTTCTGCATTTCTTTGTGATTTAATGTGTTGAATTTCTCCCTATATTTTCCTTCTCAGTTTGATTATTTGCTCGTTTTCCAATCTTTAATATATTCTTTAACTTGGTTATAGTTGTAGATTCTATCCATCTTAGAAGCTCTGCTCTTCTATATTAAAGCCACCAGCCTTAACTTGGTCATAGTCGTAGATTCTATCCATCTTAGAAGCTCTGCTCTCCAGAGAAAACTTAATCCGTTCATTTCAGTTTTGAAGATTCTCTTCAGAGAAATCAAAATCGGTTTTACGTAACTTTTCCAAAACATAAATAATTTCTCAAAAAATTTAGTTCTAGATTTTTGGATTTTTTAAAATGATTTTCAATTATGTTTTTACATTTTAGAAATATGTTTTTTATCTAAAAATATGTTTTTTCATTTATATTTTATAACTTATGTTATATTTTGTTTTTACTTTTATTGTGGTACATTTCATTTATTTAAAAAAAAATGTGTTATATTTAAACTTTTATTAATAGCATTTAATTTAATTTGTTTTTTAATGATTTATTGTTTACTCTAACTTATTTTTTTTAAATGATTTCTAAATTTAAATATTTAGTATGTTATTCAAGTTCTACATTATATTTTAATAATGATAAAATGTAGTATGGTGTATTTTTTTAATTAAAATAACATATTATACAAAGAAAAAATATTTGCATTTATATAATATAAAATGATAATACTTTTATATGTAAATATATATGATAAAATGCATTATATTTTATTAATAGTACAATGTAGTATGGTATATTTGTTTTAATTAAAAAACATAATGTAGAAAGAAAAAATGTTTGCATTTATATAATATAAAATGATAACATTTTTATATATAAAATTAAATTTCACTGTAGGCTAGAGTAGGATAGGCTTGGCTAGAGTAGGTTAGAGTAGGCTAGGCTAGGCTAGGCTTTGCTACACTAGAGTAGGAAACAGTAGGCTAGGCTAGAGTATGCTAGAGTAGGATAGAGTTAGATAGAGTAGGCTAAAGTAGGTTAGGCTAGAGTACTAGGCTATGCTAGATTAGGCTAGAGTAGGGTAGGAAAGAATGGGGTAGGTTGGAGTAGGCTAGGCTAAGCTAGAGTAGGCTTGAGTAGGGTAGGAAAGAATGGGGTAGGTTGGAGTAGGCTAGGCTAGGATAGACTATGTTAGGCTAGAGTATACTAGGTTAGGTTAGGCTAGGCTAGAGTAGGATAGGCTAGTATAGGTTAGGCTAGGCTAGGAAAGATAGTGTAGGCTAGGCTAGAGTAGGGAAGGTTAGGCTAGGCTAGAGTAGGCTAGGCTAGAGTAGGTTAGGCTAGAGTAAGCTAAGCTAGAATAGGCTAGGTTAGGTTAGGTTATGCTAGGTTAGGCTAGGTTAGGCTAGGCTACAATAGGTTAGGTTATTGTAGGTTATGCTATCTTAGGCTATTGAAAGTTAGGCTAGGTTAGGTTAGGCTAGAGTAGGTCAAGCTGGAGTAGGTTAGGCTAGGGTAGAGTAGGCTAGAGTAGGTAAGGCTATAATAGGTTAGGCCAGGCTAGAGTAGGTTAGGATAGGCTAGATTAGTCTACGCTAGAGTATTTTAGGCTTGGTTAGGTTAGAGTAGGTTAGGCTAGAATAGGCTAGGCTATATTAGGTTAGGATAGGTTAGGCTAGGCTAGAGTAGGTCACGCTAGGGTAGAGTAGGCTAGAGTAGGTTAGGCCATGCTAAAGTAGGCTAGGATATGCTATGGTTAGGCTAGGCTAGAGTAGGTTAGGCTAGGTTAAGCTAGAGTAGGTTAGGATAGATTAGGCTAGGTTATAATAGGTTAGGATAGAGTATAGTTTAGTAATGTAGGTTAGGTTAGGTTAGGCTAGAATATATTAGGTTATTCTAAAGTAGGCTATGGTAAGCTTGAGTAGGCTAGAGTAGGCAATGATAGAGTAGGGTAGGTTAGAGTAGGCTAGAGTAGGCTAGGCTAGAGTAGGAAACAGTAGGCTAGGCTAGAGTAGGCTAGGCTAGAGTAAGTTAGGCTAGGTTAGGTTAGGTTAGGCTAGACTAGGTTAAGCTAGGCTAGGTTAAGCTAGCCTAGGATAAGATAGGCTAGGTTAGTTTAGGCTAGGAAAGAGTAGGCAATGTTAGGCCATGTTAGGGTAGGCTAGCCTATGGTAGGCTAGGCTATGCTAGGCTAGGGTAGGCTAGGGTAGCTTTGCTAGGCAAGAGTAGGCTAGGCTAAGATAGGCTTGGATAGGCTTGGCTAGACTAGAGTAAACTAAGCTAGCTTAGGTTAAGCTAGGTTAGGCTAGGCTAGAGTAGGCTAAGATAAGCTAGGCTAGGCTGGAGTAGGCGAGGCTTGTTTAGGCTAGGTTAGGCTAGAGTAGACTAGGCTAGGTTATGTTAGGCAAGGTTAGAGTTGGTTAGGCTATGTTAGAATAGGCTGAGCTAGGTTAGGATTGATTAGGCTTGACTAGAGTAGTTTAGAATAAAGCAGTCTAGGCTACAGGACACACTAGGCTAGAGTAAGCTATACTAGACTAAAGTAGGCTAGGTTGGGTTAAAATAGAGTAGGCTCGTTAGGAAATAGTAAGCTACCCTAGCAAAGAGTAGGCTAGGTTAGGAAATAGTAGGCTAGGCTAGGAAAAGTAGGCTAACCTAGAGTAGACTAGGTTAAGGTAGGTTAGGGTAGTCTAGGGTAGGGTGCGATAGAGTAGGATAATCTATGTTATGTTAGGATAAGATAACCAAGGGTAGGCTAAGCTAAGCTATACTAGAGAACGATAGGCTAGAATAGGCTAGGCTAGACTAGGGCAGGCTAGCCTACATTATAGTAGGCTAGTTTAGGCTAGGCTAGGCTAGGCTAGGCTAGAATAGGCTAGGCTAGAATAGGCTTTCCTAGGCAAGATTCATGTAAGCTAGGAAAGAGTAGGGTAGGATAGGAACCAGTAGGGTAGGGTAGGATAAGTAGACTAGTCTAGAATAGGTTAGGCTAGAGTAGACTAGGCAGTGTAGGGAAGGCTAGAGAAGGCTAGGTTAGGATAGGCTTGGCTAGGGTAGGATAGAGTAGGCTAATCTATGCCATGTTAGGTTAGGATAACCTAAAGTAGGGTAGGGTAAGCTAGGCTGGAGTAGTGTAAGATAGAGGTTTCTAGGCTACGGTAAGCTAGGCTAGACTATAGTAGGCTTAACTAGGGTAGGGTAGAGTAGGCAAGAATAGGCTAGGCTAGGAAAGAGTAGTCTAGGTAAGGAAATATTAGGCTAGGCTAGGCTAGAGTAGGATAGGGTAGGATAGGCTAGGCTAGGTTTGGCGAAGCTAAAGTAGATTAGGATAGGCTTGAGTAGTCTAAGGAAATGTAGGATAGGCTAGGGTAATGTAGATTAGGTTAGGCTAGAGTAGGTTATAATAGGCTAGAATAGGCTAATCTCTAGGTTAGGCTAGAGTACTCTAGGAAAGAGTACTCTAAGCTAGAGTAGTCTAGGCTGAGGTAGGGTAGGTTTGGATAGGATACCACAGAGTAGACTAAATTAAATTAGGGTAGCAGGCTAATCGAGGCCAGGCTAGGTTAGAGTTGGGAATTTTATGCTGATTTAGACTAGGATAGGCTAGAGTAGGTAATTTAAGAGTAGGCTAGCATATGTTGGACTAACCTAAGCAAGACTATGCAAGGTTAGGCTTGTATAGGCCAGACTATGCTAGCATAGGCTAGGGTATGCTAGGCTAACATAGGCTAGAGTAGACTATGCAAGATTTGAGTAGCCTAAGCTATGATTAATTAGGTTAGGCTATTTTAGGCTAGAGTGGGTTATGCTAGGGTAGCCTATGAAAAGCTGGGCTAAGCCAATCTAGGCTAGCCTAGGGTAGGCTAGGCAGTGTACAAAAGGGTAGAGTAGGATAGGCTAGTCTAGGTTAGGCTAGGTTAGAGTAAGCAAGGTTAGGATAGGCTAGGATAGAGTAAACTAATATATGCCATGCTAGGTTAGGTTGGCCTAGCGTAGACTAACTTCTCTAGGCTAGAGTATTCTAGGCTAGAGGAAGCTAGGGTTAGGTAAGCTACACGAGACTAGAGTAGGATTGACTAGTGTAGGGTAGAGTAGGCTAGGTTAGGCTAAGCTAGGCTAGGTTAGGATAGAGTAGGAAAGTATAGGTTAGTCTAGAATAGGTTAGGATAGGAAAGTGTAGCCTATTTTAGGTAACAATAGGGTAGGCTAGGCTAGAGTAGGTTAGGGTAGGGGAGGGTACACTAGGTTAGGCTAAGCTAGAGTAGACTAGGTTATGCTAGAGTAGTCTATTGTATGATAAGGTAGTAGTGGGCTAGATTTGTAGTAGGATAGGGTAGGGTAGAGTAGGTTATTTTAGGCTAGAGTAGGTTAGGGTAGGCCAGAGTAGAGTAGCCTCTAGGTTAGGGTAGAGTACAATAGGAAATAATAGTCTAAGCTAGAGTAGTCTAGGCCAAGGTAGGGTAGGTCAGGATATGATACCATAGAGTAGGCTGAGCTAGACTTGGCTAGAGTAGGCTATTATAAGGTAAGGTAGGCTAGGGTATGCTAAGCTATGCTTCAATAGGCTAGGTTAGGATAGGATAAAGTGGGCTAGGTTAGAGTAGGCTAGCATAGGATATAGTAGGATAATCTACACCATGGTAGGTTAGCCTGACCTAGAGTAGAATAAGCTAGGCTAGGCTCGAGTACTCTAGGCTAGAGGAAGCTAGGCTAGGGTAAGCTACGCGAGACTAGAATAGACTTGACTAGGGTAGGACACAGTAGGCTAGGCTAGGCTAGAGTAGGAAAGGATAGGTTAGTGTAAGGCTAGGATAAGAAACTATAGGATAGGTTATGTAATAGTAGGGTAGGCTAAGCTAGAGTAGGGTAGGGTAGGGTGGGGTACACTAGGTTAGGCAGAGCTAGAGTAGAATATGCTAGGCTTGAGCAGTCCAATGTAGGATTAAGGTAGTAGTGGGATAGATTAGTAGTACGATAGGGTAGGTTAGAGTACTTTAGGTTAGGCTAGAGTAGGCTAGGCTTGATTAGGTTAGGATATGATAGAGTAGGCTAGCCTCTAGGTTAGCCTAGAGTACTGTAGTAAGGAGTAGTCTAGGCTAAGGTAGGGTAGCTTAGGCTATGAAACCATATAGTAAGCTAAGCTAGGTTACTCTAGAGTAAGGTAGGGTAGGGTAGGCTAAGTTAGGCTTGAGTAGGTTAGGATAGGCTAGGCTAAAGTGGGCTAGGCTAGAGTAAGCTAATCTAGGTTAGGCTAGGGTAGAGTTGGGAAATATAAGCTAGGCTAGGCTAGGCTAGGTTAGGCTAGATTAGAGTTGTCTATGCTAGATTAGGTTATTTTAGAGTAGCCTATGTTAGATTAAGGCTAGGTTAGGCTAGGATAGGTTAGGCTAGGTTAAGCTAAGTAAGGGTAGCCTAGGTTTGGCTAGGTTAAGCTAGGCAAGGTTAGGTTAGGCTAGGCTAGGTTACGCTATGTTAGGTTAGGGGGTAAAAGTCTGAAGTTGGGTTACGCTTTTGTGAAAATCGGGGGCGGAAAACTTTTTTTCTCAATAATTTGACTGAAATTTTGTAAAATTTCGGTAAAACTATTACAGAGTTCGGCCAAACTTTTGAAATTAGTTCAGCCGAACTCATATTGTCGTTTACATTGAAGGTGTACTGACGGCGTGGGCAAATAGAGTTTTGGCCGGAGATGGGAAAACCGACAACAAAAGTTCGACCGAAATTCTAATTTGGCCAAACTTTAAAAATAGTTCGACTGAACTCGTATTTTATAAATATATCAGCCTGCAAAATTTTATAGGTTTCTTGTGCACATCTGTCTTGCGCATCTTTTTTTTGTTGCTTTGTTCACATCTGTCTCGTGCATCTTGTTGTTGGTTTTCTTTTGCACTCTGTGAAGGTAATTTTTGTTGATTTTCTCTTTTTTTTTGTAATTTTGTTTTGTTGATTTTAATTTAATTGTTAGGATATTTTGACACATAGGAAATAGTTAAGAATAACTTAGTCTAGTGTAGAGTTAGGTAAAGTTTCTTTCTTTACCATGTACATTTGTAACTTATAATCCGACGGTCACGATTTGTAGTGATCTGATGGTTATCTCTCACATTGGTATTAACAACACTTGATCTATGGCTTAGCACCCGATTGGTCCATGATCTCTCTTTAAAGAGCATGGTGGGTCATTTTTTTGGTAAACGTTTATGAGAGAAACATATGTAACTTTCATTTTTATATTAATAAATTCCTTGAACTGGCCACGTTGGCTCAGGGCCTGGACTATTTCCCTCTTTGAGGGTTTTAACCACGTGATTATACTGGTGTACTGATTTTTGATCTGTTTGTGAGTGGTGACCTTTGGTTCTTGATCTACGGAACTTACCCTGTAAATTCCTACATTAATTTAATTTAATTTTGTTCACAAGGAATTTTGGTTTGCATCTTCAATGACGTCTTCAGGGATTGCTAGGCTTCTTCCTCGTTGTGGCTTCATCCTCGTTGCGGCTTTGTCTGCGAATTTCCAGGTATGTATCTATGTATCTCTGTTTATTTTATTTTAGGCAAGAAAAATACTTTTGGTTTATATAATGTACCAGGGCAAGTCACTTATAGTAGTCAAAGTACTTAAAAAAATTTCACTTACATTTTCACTTGTTAATTCAAAATTGAAAAAGTAATTTTCTTACAGTATTCTGGACCTTTACATTAATATGTTGTGAATCTTCTTTCAATTGTACTTTCCAAAATGGATCAAAATAACAAAAACTGACAAAAAAAACATATATTTTACTATCCCTACATATTCTATTTAACTATGACATCCGCTCACTTATAGATTTCCTTCCTTCCTGTTCCTGTAAAAAACATGCATCTTTAGAGGGAAAATTGCTGCAGTTATCAGAGTCACCATTACCCCCAGGCTTATCACTATCTGCAGGAATAGCAGAAATCTTTCTGATGCCAGGCAAGAAACTTTATGAAAATTCTTTGTCAGTGTTCAACCTATGAACACTATTAGTCTGAATTGTAGTTATCAAAGTCACCATTACCACCAGGCGTATCAATATCTACAAGAATAGCAGAAATATTTCTGATACCAGGACAGAAACTTTCTGAACATTATTTGTTAGTGTTCAACCTATGAACATTATTAGTCTGAATTGTAGCTATTAGAGTCACCATTACCACCAAGCTTATCACTATCTGTAGGAATAGCAGAAATCTTACCGATGCCGGGCAGGAAACTTTCTGAACATTCTTTGTCAGTGTTCAACCTATGAACAATGTTAGTTTGAATCAGCCCAGGAAAATCTAATAAGAACTCCTTATGCAAAGGTTGGTAATTTGTTCCAATCATGGATTGGTGATTTACTCCAAGTGTGTTAGATGTTGAAAGCACATCATCCCCAAGGGAAGAAATAAAACTCTTACCTAAACCCTATAGAGGTTTTGTTTCAATATGACCAACTGTAAGACTCCAAGATGCATCGGAGGACTCTCTAGGATCACAGGCAGATGTTTTGATATTTGCAGAACATGAAAAAAGTATTATTTACATAGATGGGTGGGTTTGGAAATGTGTTTCACATGAAATGTAATAGGGAATGGATTTATGGAAACCTTTTATAAGATCAAGACTGAAACAATGAGAGAGAGAAAACAAACCCTTTACATTCAATGTAAAACACATGCATTAACTTATAATTGTTATATTTTCCCTTCTTCCCAACTTATTCCATCCCTTTAGAAAAATCCCTTTTAATGAAGGAGATATATCCATAGTGATCCACTGATTTTTTTTCACCAACAACTATTCCATTTTGGACTTATACATCACAAAACTATGCTCATTGAATTTATGCATCTATATCTTGGAACCACTTAGCTATTTTATTACACCATAGGAATCATTTCTATATATATGCCATTTTAATGGGGTCTATCATATTTCGAGAAAAACACATTAGCCATAAAGGTTTCCCATTGAAACCAAAAGTGATTTGATACAAAACATAGGTTTTAACCTTATATAGTTAATTGTTTCAAATAGATTCTTAATAAAATGAAAATATTTAATGTAAAACAGATGCATTAACATATAATTGTGACATTTTCCCTTATTTCCAAATTAATGGAAATCCTTCTATAAAAATCCCTTTTAATGAAGCATATGTATCCATAGTGATCCACTAATATTTTTTCACCAACAACTATTGCATTTTGGGCTTGTATATCTAAAAAATATGCCCATTGAATTTATGCATCTATATCTTTAAACTACTCAACTGTTTTATTAAACCATAGGAATCATTTTGATATATCTCCCATTTTAATGGGGTCTATCACATTTTGAGAAAAAACACTTTAGACATAAAAGTTTCCCATTGAAACCAAAATTTATTTGATACAAAACATAGGGTTTAACCTTATATAGGTAATTATTTCAAATAGATTCTTAATAAAATGAAAAATATTCAATGTAAAACACATGCATTAACACATAATTGTGATATTTTCCCTTCTTTCTAACTTAGTGGACATCCTTGCAAAAAAATCCCTCCCTTTTAATGAAGCAGATATATCCATAGCGATCCAGTGATATTTGTTCACAAACAACTATTCCATTTTTTCCTTTTATATCTCAAAAATATGCTCATTGAATTTATGCATTTATATTTGTAAACTACTTGAAACTATTTTATGACACCATAGGAATAATTTCGATATATCTCCCATTTTAATGGGGTTTATCACATTTCGAGAAAAAGATGTTAGCCATAAAATTTTCCGATTGAAACCAAAAGTAATTTGATACAAAAAAAAAACACATTAGCCATAAAATTTTCCCATTGAAATCAAAAGTGATTTGATACAAAACATAGGTTTTAACCAAGTATATAGTTAATTGTTTCAAATGGATTCTTAATAAAATGAAAAATATTCAATGTAAAACGCATGCATTAACATATAATTGTTATATTTTCCCTTCCTTCCAACTTAGTGGACATCCTTCTAGAAAAATCTCTTTTAATGAAGCAGATATATCCATAGTGATCCACTTATATTTTTTCACAAACAAATATTCCATTTTGGACTTTTATATCTCAAAACTGTGCTCATTGAATTTATGCATCTATATTTTTAAACTACTTCAAACTATTTTATTACACCATAGGAATCATTTCGATATATCTCCCATTTTAATGGGGTCTATCACATTTTGAGAAAAACACATTAGCCGTAAAATTTTCCCATTGAAACCAAAAGTATTTTGATACAAAACATAGGTTTTAACCTTACATAGTCAATTGTTTCAAATAGATTCTTAATAAAATGAAAAATATTCAAAGTAAAACACATGTAAATTAACATATAATTGTGACATTTTCCCTTCTTTCCAACTTAGTGGACATAGTACTAGAGAAATCCCTTTTAATGAAGAAAATATATCCATATTGATCCACTGATATTTGTTCACCAACAATTATTCCATTTTGGACTTATCTCGAAACTATGCTCATTGAATTTATGAATCTATATCTTTAAACTACTCAACTATTTTATTTCACCATAGGAATCATTTCGATATATCTCCCATTTTAATGGGGTCTATCACATTTCGAGAAAAAACACATTAGCCATAAAAGTTTCTCATTGAGACCAAAAGTGATTTGATAAAAAAACATAGGTATTAACCTTATATTGTTAATTGTTTCAAATGAAAAATATTCAATGTAGAACACATGCATTAATATATAAAATTATGATATTTTCCCTTCTTTCCAACTTTGTAGACATCCTTCTAGAAAAATCCCTTTTAATGAAGCAGATATACCCATATTGATGCACTGTTATTTGTTCACCAACAACTATTCCATTTTGGACTTGTATATCTGAAAACTATGCTCATTGAATTTATGCATATATATCTTTAAACTACTTGAAACTATTTTATTACACCATAGGAATCATTCTGATATATCTCCCATTTTAATGGGGTGTATCATATTTTGAGAAAAAACACATTAGCCATAAAAGTTTCCCATTGAAACCAAAAGTGATTTGATACAAAACATAGGTTTTAACCAAGTATATAGTTAATTGTTTGAAATAGATTCTTTATAAAATGAAAAATATTCAATGTAAAACACATGCACATTAACATATAATTGCGATATTTTCCCTTCTTTCCAACTTAGTGGACATCCTTCTAGAAAAATCCCTTTTAATGAACCAGAGATATCCATAGTGATCCACTGATATTTGTTAATCAACAAATATTACATTTTGGACTTTTATATCTCAAAACTATGCTCATTTTTTCCCAAAAACGGTTTTTTGGGGCACTACCCTTGAACACCTATGTGTGGGGAATTTTTCATCTATATGAAACCCTAAAGTGGGGGTCCTTTCCACCAATTTTATTCCCACCACTATGCTTAGAAAAATATATAGTGCATGGGGATATTCACATAAAGAATATAAGACATACTGAACATCCAATAATTCTCCTTAATGTGACCATCAATGTTGCAATGGTTAGAATTATTTCTACTACCCTTGCATCAATGTGTAGTGGCTATTTTATTCTTATCCTCCTATTTCTAGTTCTTATTTCCCTCCTTCAAAGCTTGTTGGTGCTATTTTTTCTTCAAACTACTGAAGTAACATTTAATTTTCCCTAGATGGTTTCTAGATAATGTGTGTATACACATGGCTCATACATTATCCTTAGCTTGGAAAGAATCACTTGTTTTTGTAGATGCTTATATAGACCCCACTTATACTTAAGGAGTACATTTGGGTTCTTAGGAAAGATATCCAATAATATGACCATATTTTTGAACTTAGTACACTCTTATACACCCTTATGTCTACACAAAGTAGTGTGAGTGATTACATGCGTCCTCTACACACTTCATAAGGTATAATTCAGACATGTAGTGTTAACTTCTACGAGTCTATAGGTAGAGTCTGTAAAGGGCCGAGTAGCCTCTCGATATCATATTTTATGAAATGTGACATATCTAGTAAATGCCCCTACAGTCAATCTATAGAATAGATCTAAATATAAGTTCTTCATTTTAATATCCATAAAACACAACCACTTTAATGAAAACTGTGTACATGTGTCATTTCTCCCATAAATTCTTAGGAAAAGTTTGTAAAACATACATGTCATGTTGGCTTTCTCCCATTAACTTTAAATCATGTTATTTGTAAGTGCATAAAATAATTTTGCAAACCATGTAAATGTAATTTCTCTCAAGCTTTAAGGCCTAAAAAATGAACCTAAAGTGGCTAAACTCTCATAGGATTTTGAACTTCCATAGGATTTTTGTCTGTCTATTTAGTTTTAACTTCTACAAGTTCTAAAGGCATAGTTTGTAAAGGGCCAAGTAGCCTCTGGATGTCATCTTTTCTCAAATGTGACATATCCAGTAAATGCCACTACATTCAATCTCTATAAAAGATCTAAATAGAAGTTTTTCATTTTAATATCCATAAACCTCAACCACTTTAAGGGAAAATGTATACATGTGTCATTTCTCACATAAATTCTTAGGCAAAGTTTTTAAAGAATACATGTCATGTTGGCTTTCTCCCATTAACTTTAAAGCATGTTTTTTGTAAGTGCATAAAATAATTTTACAAACCATGTAAATTTCATCTCTCTCAAATTTAAGGCCTAAAAATAGAACCTAAAGTGGCTGAACTCGCATATAATTTTGAACTTCCATCGGATATTAGTCTGTCTATTGAGTGTTAAATTCTAAAATTTCTAAACGCAGAGTTTGTAAAGGGCTAGGTAGCCTCTGGATCTCATATTTTCTTGAGGGTGACATATCTAGTAAGTGCCCCTACAGTCAATCTCTGTAACAGATCTAAATAGAATTTTTTCATTTTCATATCCATAAACCACTACCACTCTAAGGAAAACCTTGTACATGTGTCATTTCTCCCTTCTCCCATAAACTTTTAGGAAAAATTGAAGGCATGTGTCATTTCTATTTCATTTCTCCCACAAACTCTTAAAGGTGTGACTTTTGACATAACTAGTTGTTTTAGTAAGTGCATATTATTCATTTCTCCCACAAATTGAAGGCTTCCTCCCATTAATTCTAGATGTGAAATCTACCATAAACTTTTAAATTCAAACTTTAAGATAAACCATGCTCATGTCATTTATCTCATGCACATGTGTCATTTCTCCCATGAATTTGCAATAAATTTCAATTTAATATATATTTTTATTGAATTTGTTTTTTTTAGGGATAAAATAACCACTATAAATGGTTGAAAAATGGAAATTGTGCATATATGTTTCTTGTTATCCCAATCCAGGGAAAGCAATGATTACATATGTGCTTTCCAATATTGTGACTAGCAAATTTATCCAAAGGAAAATGAATATACCGGGAATAACAACAAACAACGAGGCATATTCATTGAATGGTCTAAATAGAAGGGGAACTAACCTTTCAAAAGAGATAATATACTGTTGACAATGTTGTTGCTCCAGAAAATCGTTCCAAGTTTTAAAAAAAAACTCCAGAAATGTGGATGTAATGTGAGGAATAGTGACAATGAAAGTTCTTATAAAGTGGAAATTATGGAATTGATCTTATGCAGGGTGAATATGAGATACAAACTATGATTAATATTAAAAATTAAAATTTATAATCAAGTAAATGTTATACCATTAATTAAGATAATTTTAAATTGGAAAAAAATATTAAAAGAAAAATGTCTAGGAAGTTTAAATCTAAATTACGTCCAATATTCAAGATAATATTTTAACAGAATTTTTTTAAATAAATCATAGAAATAAAATTTAGAGGGACATACTTCAGGCGAAAATTTTAGGGAAAAAATTTAGAGGGGAAATTTGGAGGGAAATTTGCATTCTTTCATCTATATATTATCATTGAGAGAGAGACCATTTGAATCATTCAACAACTTATGTTTGAGTGTGATGGATTCCTCTAATACTGAAGTTCATTTTTAGGAAGCATCAACATCTTTGTCACGTAACAACTCTATTGATATTGATGAATATAATGAGATAAATAGTGACAAAGGGTAGGATGAAGAATTTCAAATAGATAGAGAGTGAAATTTTCCACTTAGCCCTAATCCTATGGATTCATTATTAATAACGCTATCCTCTAAATAAGTTCCCAATGTAATGATTTCCATGCTTCCTTTTGATTTTTCACTAGGACCTTCACTACTATCCATGATTTTTTCAGAATGAGTAATTTTTTAGTTTTCCTCCTATTGGTTATGATATTTTCGTCAACCAAAGCAAGATCATCATCATCAACTAGAAGGGAGACATTCCTGGACATTTTTTTTTGTTTTTTTATGGCTCTTCTCCTTTCTAACATCAGTTCTAATCCGATCCTCAATAATGGAAACACGTTATTCATCTTCAGCTTCAACTTCAACATCCTCATTTTCAAAAGTAACATGTCTACCTTTACTAGATTGATCCCTTTGATATAGTCTTGTGGCATCACGAAGTTTTTTTTGTTGCTTCTTTCCCATCTCTTCTTCTTCATGTTCATGGAAAATGGAAGCATTCATAATATCTCGCTCTATATAATAAATTCCCCACAACATAATTGAAATGCTCTCAACAAAATCCTATTAAAAAATGTAATATGTCAATTATAACCAAGTTATTAGAAATATAATGATATAGTTAGAATAATGAAAAACACATAAGTGTAAATAAAAATAATTACAATCTTTTGTGCAATGTTATGTACGATTTATTTGGATATCCTTGAAGAATATTCCCTCCATGTTATACATCGCCAATGTAAAATTATATCTAAGCTTATCATGTGACTTGGGTGGTTTTGAAAGTATATAAACATTTCCAGAATTCAGAAAAATATATAGGTCTAGTACTTTACCTCCGAGCTCATAACTTTTAGCATCAAAATTATTACTAGCATATAGATGTAACTGCAGATTTTTACCTTCCATACCTTTTAGAAACCATGCATATTTTGTACGATTCACTTCTTTTGATTTCTTCCGGTATGAAACCAAATTATTTTCTTTTGTGGCGACATCTCCTACATTTTCAGTAATTAACGGAGGTGGAATTCATTCAGCAATATTTTTTGATGGCCCACCTACACCATTAGATGGTGCAATGGTTGACCTTGGTCCAGAAAGATTGACAGAAGCCTTCCTTCTTGCCATTTTCCTACAAACATATATATGTACATATAAATTAGTAAATAATAAAAAATAAATATCTTACGTAAACAAAGCCAATGAAAATAAAAAATAAAAACTAAACACACCATAAACATGTAAATTTCCTCGAGGTTTAGTATGCATTTAGATTCATCCAAAATACCAAAATATAAAACCGGTTCCTTAATTTTTTATTTTTTTTTACATTTTCTCCCTGACCCAAACTATAAAATGAAATTTAATTTTTTTTACAGGTCGTCTCCCCAACCCCCTTGGAAAAAAATTTAACTTCATTTATTTTTTTTTTGGCCCGATTCTAAGAATCACCCCCCTAAATTTAAAAGAAGTTCGTTTAAATTTTTTTCTTTTTTTAACATTTTCTCCCTGACCTTAGTGGAAAAAATATATATATATTTACATCTCATCTTCCCAACCCCCTCGATTCTTTTTTTAATATTTTGGGATCTTATTCTTACAATCAACCCCTTGCCCCAATTCTAAGAATCGACCTCCTCCCAGATCGGTGGGCCAACTCCTGGGTTGTTGGGCTTGGGCAGACGCCTGCCCATGGGTGCGTCTGCCCACAACACAGTGTCATGGGTTCTCGTGGTACGGGCAGACGCACCCACTGGAGGGAATTTTCTTGAGCCAAATGGTGCCCAAAGCCTATCGTTAGGCTCAGGAGGACAATCACGTGTGAGCGTGTTCGCTCGCAGCTTGATGCCCGTGGGTCATCGTGTTGCATCTGAATGCACCGATGGGAAGGCGTTCGCCCATGGGTGCATCTACCCATAGCATGACAGGCCATGGGCTGTTATAATGTGGGCGAACGAGCCGATGGGCAGGTGGTCGTCCGCGCCCAATGATAGCCCTTAGGCACACACTCGTCCGTGGGCACGTTTGCCTACAACATGGCAGCCCACATGCCCATGGGAAATCGTGCTATGGGAAAACATACACTCGTGGGTGCATCTACCTGCAGAATGACCGCCCTGTGCCCGGTGGGCACGCCCATTAACCCACTGAGAAGGAAGGGGTGCCAATTGCCCACTTGGCTCACAGTGGCCAGGTGCCGACCTCATGTGGGTCCACCCACCATGTTTGTGTCGATTATTTTTAGATTTTAGATAGCATATTTATTTTAGTCATTTTTTGAATGGTAATATGGATGTAAAAAAATGATTTGTTAGCATGTAAAATACAATTTTCATCAAATTATTCATTAAATGGTCTAAGTAGAAGGGGAACTAACCTTTCAAAAGTGAGAATCTCCTGTTGACAATGTTGTTGCTCTAGAAAATTGTTCCAAGTTTTTAAACAAAGCTCGAGAAATTTGGATGTAATGTGAGGAATAGTGACAATGAAAGTTCTTATAAAGCGGAAACTGCGGAATTGATTTTATATGGGGTGAATATGGGATACAAGCTATGATTAATATTAAAAAAATAAAATTTATAATCAAGTAAATGTTATACAATTAATTAAGATTATTTTAAATTGGGAAAAAAATATTAAAAGAAAAATTTCTAGGAAATTTAAATCTAAATTACGTCCAATATTCAAGATAATATTTTAGTAGAAAATTTTAAATAAATTGTAGAAATAAAATTTAGAGGGACATACTTCAGACGAAAATTTTGGGGAATAAATTTAGAGGGAAAATTTGTAGGGAAATTTGCATTCTTTCAACTATATATTATCATTGAGAGAGAGATCATTTGAATCATTCAACAACTTATGTTTGAGTGTTATGGATTCCTCTAATACTGAAGTTTCCTTTCAGGAAGCATCAACATCTTTGTCACGTAACAACTCTATTTATATTGATGAATATAATGAGAGAAATAGTGACAAAGGGTAGGATGAAGAATTTCAAATAGATAGAGAGTGAAATTTTCCACTTAGCCCTAATCCTATAGACTATGAGCGTAGTAGTGACGAAGGCCAAGATGAAAAATTTCCAAAAAATAGAGACTCACAATTTCCACTTAGTCTTAATCCTAAAGATTTTGAGAGAAATAGTGATGAATAGTAGGACGAAGAATTTTCAGTGAATAGAAACTCACATTTTCCACTTAGACCTAATCCTAAGGAATATGACAACAATAGTGATGAGTTGAAAGATGTAGAATTTTCAGTGGATAGAGAGTCACATTTGCCACTTACTCCTAATCCTAAGGACTATGCAGCAATTGTGATGAATGGTAGGATGTAGATTTTTCAGTGGATAAAGAGTCACATTTTCCACTTACACCTAATCTTAAGGACTATGAGCGAAATAGTGGTGAATGGAAGGTTGTAGAATTTTCAGTGAATACAGTCGCATTTTCCACTTAGTCCTAACCCTAAAGGCTATGAGAGTAATAGTGATGAATGACAGGATGAAATAATTTCTATAAATAAAGAGTGACATTTTCCACTTATTCCTAACCCTATTGACTTTAAGAGTAGCAATTATGATGGGCGGAATGAAAAATTTTCACTAAATAGATAGTCTCAATTTCCACTTAGTCTTAACCATATGGACTAAGAGAGCAACAATGACGAAGTCCAGGATGAATAATTTCCAATAAATTGAGAGTCAAAATTTCCACAGTCCTAATCCTATGGACTATGAGAGAAAAAATGATGAAGGGCCAATTAAATATGGTGAAGAATATCCTCCAAGTCAGTATTTCAATACCATAGATGATGGTATTGAAAATTTTCATGGTGCCAAAGATGGTAATGAATATTTTTCAAACAATGATGGTGGTGAGTTTCCTAACTATATTGAAAATGATCATAGTAAGAGTAGTATTTCTCCTAATAAATATGGAAATTCATGTTCAAATAATGATGAAATGATGGAGATGTTTCAAGAAAATATTGTATCTAGGAGTAGGAGTAGACCTTTTGGTATCAATCCAAGATGTTCTAGCTATATAAGGGGTAGAGTATAATATCTCACGAGAAGATGTTCTATAAGTGATCTCATTTCAAGTGACTGTTGTAAAAAGGATTTCTTGAAACATATCGATTTCATGTTTTCTTTGTAGAAATGGAAGAACTATTTGATAATGAATAAAAGCATGCAAAATTCGTATTTAGTGGGCTGTATTCAATATACACTAGCAGGTTATCATTATCATATTGGTTGTTTGTTTCTCTGTAGAAAGGCTTTCAAAATGTTTCATTCAATTGGTAATTTTCGTCTATCAAGAATCCAAGATAATTTGGAAAAGGACCTAGATATTGTTCATAACTTCGTCATAAACGAGAGTTTGAGCCACTAGAAAACACTACAATATCATGGCTGCAAGACTTCTCTTCAAAACATGGAGGGTGTTTTCCAATAGAGATACAATACATATTCCAGATAATTTATCAAGATGAGAAATATACAACTTATACAAGGAAGATGCTGAAGGTGTTGAAGGAAATGGTAGTTTGATTACATATAAATATTTAGTGCAGATATAGAGGAGAGAATTCAACAATGTTCATATTCCTAAGAAGACAAGGATGGCGGTTTGCAGTACATGTGCTTCTCTGAAGAAAAAAAAATGGATAAATGTTAAGGAGAAGAAAGAGGTAAGCATTCATAACATTATTCTTTTAAATTGTGTAGTGATAAACTATGAAAATGTATTTATTAATAGGTTTATTTTATGTTATGTGTGGATTCCATTGTCAAAGCACTTCAACAACATCACCAACAACAAAAAAGTGAAAATAAAAATCTGTACAAGAATTGAAAGAAGTGGTTTGATAATCCGAATAAATATTTGGGTTTGATAATTGATGGTATGGACCAAAATAAAACCATTCTACCACATTTTTTTCGCACACCCAAAAAATTGTAGGAGGAAACTTTTATCCAGTTTCACTCGTTCAGTTGTATGGTCTTCAATGGGAGAATATCACCAAGAGTTTAATTCACAACTCCAAATATCCATAATGATGTAAATCTGAAAATAAACCATAATTCATGAGGTAATTTCTCGTTGGTGCAATAATATTCCTAAAATGTTGTATCTACAATTATACAACTCTCTTCATGAAAACAAAAATCAGATTGCTTTTGGATATCTAAACATGCTTGTTGAATTGAGAATTTTTCATCAAGTAAAGGTTTGTTTCATCCTTGTTGGGCACACTCACGCCCATATTGATCATATGTTCAGTCGTTTTTCAGTAACATTGAGGAGAAAGAATGCTGTGAGTTCGCCATCATTAATTGAATGTACTAAGAAATCATATATGACATAGCCTATTTTTCATGTGTTATAATAAATTGTTGACATGTGAAGGTTTATTTTGGGATCGCATGGTTAGGAGAAATGCATTGAACAACTTAGAAATTAGCCTCCAACAACAATTTTGCATCAAAAAAATTGATGGGAAAACACTCATATGGGGCAAGAATTACTCAACTACTACAAAATGGGCACTATCATCATGTTTCAAATTTTTTAAGTTCATTCCAGATCATCCAATATTTGTGTCAAATATATTGTTATTACAATAAGTTAGTGAAGTTCATAAAGCACGAGGACAGAAGATAGATATATATTATTCTAAATGCATGGAAGAAATTAAAGAAACCATTATATATATATATATATATATATGAATACTTTGATGTTGTTCATTCACTTTGGTGGGAGTCATTTTTCAATGATCAGAGTGATAACCTTTTATGTCCATCAAATGAAGATATTATTTTGAAGACTCCATTTATTTGGCCACAAAATGTGTCAAATGAATAGGAGGAAACAAACATTATTGAACAACAACAATCACAAGGTATTATTCATTCTACACAGATGAAGGAAAGATAAATGTATATGGGTTCCCGAAGATCTTGTGCACAACGTGAAGCCATGGAAGACCTTTACAGGGGTTCAGTACAGGATATTAAGGAGGGTTGCATGATCGTAGTGTTACAACTTGAAGATCCACATGGCTATCCATTCTGGGTTGCTAAGGTTATAAAGGTCACTGCATAAAATGAAGAAGTTACAAGTGTTGAAGTACATTGGTGTGCCAAAAACACATGCCCATTCAATGGTGTGTACAAACCAGAGATCGTAGTTGATAAAACAATTGGTGGAAATAGAAAAATAAAGGGTACAAGTATAAATCGATGCTGCACAGACCTCCTAAAATTAGAGGAAGTTGGCATACTTATTTATGACTTCAATCTAACAAAGAGAGGAACTCTTCACTCCAGGATGATAGAGATTCTGAAGAGGTTGTTACCGAAAGAAATATTGTTGAGATGACATTCTACTTAACTCGGTCATAGATCTAGAAGACTTTTGAAAGCTCAAGTGGTGGGAATGCATGTTGACTGAGATGGGGAACTAGTTTATGAAAGAGAAGAATATGGAACATCTTCATCTACATCCAGTCATTCATCTAAAGATGTGAATTTTGATGGTAAGCAAGAAAATATGAGTGATTTTTAATAATTGTGTAAGACATTCTATATAAATGGTTTTTTCATTGAGAAATAAAAATGATATTTTAACTTCCAGATGATCTTACATGAAGTTATGAGTCATTTTTACTTTTGCTGGATTATATGTTTTAACTATGATGAATTCATTTCTCTAAAATATAAAAAATGCAACATTTAAATCAGCATGAAAATCACCAACGTTTTAAAAAAATGTTCATACTTAATAAAATAAAAAAAAAATAAGTGCCAAAAAAATCACCCTTTTATAAATCGACATGACGTTTAAAGAAAAAAAATCAAAGAAAATTGAAAGTTCCAAAAGTATGCTAAAAAAAGTAGGCTATTCTACATCACCACTTTTCAAAATCGACATGAAAATCATGACATTAAACAAAAAAACAATAGGAAAAATTAAAGTGCCAAAACTATGCTCCAAAAAAAGGGGTGATTCTACATCACCACTTTTCAAAATTTGGTGTTTTTTTTTCTACCTCAAAAAAAAGGGTAGCAGGTAGTTTTCCTGTTGATCAGTAACAGTGTTACTATTCATTCAATGTCATATCTCTCATAAATGTCGTAACATGCATCAATTTTAGGGAACTCGACCTCTCACATGTGCTCTGTATTTCTGGATTCACGACCCTATTACAGACCCTTTTTCAATTGTGACTTGAAATAGATTCGTTATATTCTTATTGCTTGGTAGTTATTCTCCTTCACTAGAGCATGTACCTAAAAAATCGAATTCAATTTATCCGTTATTATGCAACATACCCTTTTTCAATTATGATGTGAGATAGATCTTATTATGGTTTACCAATAGCTTCGGCGTTATTCTCCTTTAATGGAGCACATACCCAACAGATCTAGTTTAGTTCCTCCATGATTTCGCAACAGATCTTGTGTTCCACTATTTTGAGGTGGTACGAATCCGAAGTTAGTAATGGCACATTACATGAGGAGGTTTTCAATATTTAGAGGGCCCAGATTCCTAAGTGACTTGGCCTCATGAATCCATTTAATCAATCTATTCTATTGATTCTTCTATTCAACGGACTCTTAACCATGCATGTTGGCGCAATTTGTTAGACACATTATGGTTAGGTTTTGACGCTCTTAAATGGGGTACATCACTTATAACATCCCTCGTTTGGTAATAACATAGAATTTCTGAGCTAACTAAATTGTAATTTCTTATTTCATTTTATCGCGATGTGATTGGTTATGCAATTTGAGCTTACTGAAGTACAAAAATCGAGGAAGGAAACTAATTCATTAATATTTTTTAACGTCTTCAAAGTTCAGATAAGACATGATGCAATATTATGGGCTAGCTTCTTAGGTTATTTTTCCAACAACTTCATGGCTAATGTTTTCATTTATTTAATCAAATTTTACAAGAAAGACTTGGCGTAGTGTTTATTGTAAAAGGAGTCAATTTGTTATTGAATTTTTGCACCAATGTTTTATGACTTAACACAGTTTTGACTACCATCTAGAATAAAACTACTAAATGGTGAAATATGGTCGTGCTTTGTAGGACATGCTATAAGGGTGTGATGTTGAGCTAAATGTGTTGATTTATTTTTTATTAAGTTAAAAATAGGGGTTGTATGATTATAGATCTAAAAAATATCATGTCATTGTGGAGATTATTTAAAAAAATCAATGCATATATATGGAATTTCAAGGACTGGCATAAATCCTCACACAATTATTTAAAAGGTGCTAGCTCCATAGAAGAGCACCTACCTTATAAGCAGGAGGTTGGTGGTTTGATTTCACTCTTCCCTAACATTAATTAATCAATGATACTGTATTTATTTTTAATTTTGGTGGTTGTTTCTTGAATCCATGCTTAAAATTTTTTGGTTTCTAGAGAGAAGCTTCCTGTCCACCACTTGCTACCATATTAGGTTACCTAACAGGTGTTGACTCCGCCGGCTAGGATGTGAGATCATAACACAGTGTGAAACTACCTAAAATTCCCAGTTGTCAATGAAGCCACCAAATCAGATGTTTCATTTCGTAATTGAATAAATGATCTCCCTTTGGTTTATTTCAATGGCGAGATATGTTTTTGGATACATTGTATTATACTGTCTCTAAAGATAGAAAAATTATGTTGTATTGTATTTAAATAAAAAAATTTATTGAGATAATAGCTTGGATTAAAAAATATTTTCTCTATAAATAAAATATGTCTTTAGTCCCAATTGTTGTCTCTTTACAGAAAAATATGAAATTGTCTCCTAATAAACTCGCTTAAAGACAATATTTAAGACAATATACATGTTTTTTTGTCTCAACTTAACACAATCTAGCCAAAAATTATCTCAAATTTGTCTTAAACCCCGATTTGTGTTGTAGTAGAAGTCCACAAACCACACAAAGTTTCCCAAAAAACTATGTGATTTATTTGACAATAAGAAAACTAAGGAGCTTCATGAAAAGTGGGAGAATGGTCTCTGTGATTAGAGGTTCTAATTTATGGTGGGATGTCCCTCATGGATTCATGTCTTGACTTGGTGATGCCCAATTAAAAAGAAATATTACAATGAATGTAAGCCTATTGTGTGGTGGAATGTGGCTTACATTTCTTCGGTTATGGGAACCCTTTTGTCTATCATCAAATAAGTAACCATACTAACATAAATTTGTAATGTAGACCATAATTCATAATATGGAAACTATGTCGACAGATTGTGTATCTATGAATTTCCTACTACATAGATATTATAGATTGTGTACTATTTTCTTATGTTACAGTAACATAAATATGACTATAATAGGTACCATAGCTATGTAATGTTAATATGCTTACTTGTGTAACTTTATAGGATTTTACAATGGGCCTAAGTAAGACATGATGGACTAACCTCTAGTCCTTGTTAGTGTCTATATATTAGACGTTATAGGCCACCATAAATAAAAAGGATGAGAAGGCTAGGGAAGCTAACCCCTTAGTATCTTGGATATCCATGATGACTAGTTTCCAATCGAGAGATATTAGTGAGTTTAATCAATAAATTTTGTATAACTTAGGTACGGAATATATTACCTAGGTCTCATGTAGATATTAAAAGGTATTTTGGGTGTTTTAGACTTAGAATCAAAGACTCTACCCTTGAAAGGAAGGTACTGACCTAGATGATATTTTTATTCATAAAACATCCAATGAAAAGTTTTACAGAGTTCAATGAAGAACTCTTGAATGGCTACATATTATGTTGATGGATTTGAAGAGATAAAATGTACTTCAAGTGAAGGTATCTAGCCATTTAAGTTAGCTTAAGGATTTGGAAACCACGATACATGTTTGTTTAGAATAAAAATCATTAGAAATGCCTCCTTAGTTAGGAGAATAGGTCTAAAGGCCTTAGAAGAGGAAAATCATGTGTAATTTCCTATGTGAGTTCCCTTGAGAAGTAAATGGTTACTAGTAGTGAGGGTGGGGTGCTTAGGTGCCTTTATGGTTGGGAAGGATCTCCATACATGAGAATTCTTCATTCACTTCCCTGTCAAAGTCATTATCAACCCTCGAGACCCATCTACCAACTTTCCTACCAGGGAGAAATTTTAAGGTTGACAACTTTTTAGGATGGAGAGAAATTTTGGGTTGGAGTTCATTAGGGAAAAAATATAAAAAATTCTTGATAGGAAGGCCTCATCCTAATCTCTTGGTCATATGGATAACATAAGGGCCATGACTAAGAGTGATGCAGGGGCATCCGAACTCCGAAATTGAAGAAACGGTTATGAAACAGTTATGCAAAGATTAGTTAAAACCGATTCTTGTACTTTGTAAAACGTATAAAAGAGAAGCCTGTATTGTGACAGATAAGAGGGGAGAAGTACAATGTAACCGATGGAAGAGATGTGTTTTGAGGCTGAAATGCCTCAGATTCAATCTTGAGTTTAAGTCAGAATTGTAACTGCATTTTGTATTATAATAGAAATATGGTGTTTTGTGAATTTTTTGTGCGTTGAATTGGGTTATTATTATTTAGCTTTATGAATGGAAAAGTTGAGTTGTGTTTTTTTTTATTGATCGACCATCGATATGATGAAATAGAAGATCGCTTGTTAAGTTATTGCGCGGTAGAAGTAAATGTGTGACCCTGTATAACACTGTCATATAGAGGTGAGATTATTTGCGGTTCAATACAGTCAGAATCCGAACTCTAACATGTCGATTGAAGTGGGTTTCATATGGTTTTAACCATCGGGTGAACAGATAGGATTCTGAAATTGAATATATAGTGCTGGGTTTTAAAACATTGAGTCTTAAGGAAAAAACGAATTTGATTTAAGTGGAACAGATTTATTAATATGGTATTTAAATCAGAGTTGGAACCGTGCAAAGTATAGAACCCTGAGATGAATGCAATCATGTTTTGTTGTGTTAGTTTTGAGGGAAGTCGTTATGAATATTCAAACCATTCGATTTGATTTGATGAAGATCCAATGGGGGTGACGTTGGAGCCATATAGAGGTGTAACTCTTAATGAAACGATTTATATTACAGATTGTGGTTGAATGGATTTTGACTTCCGGTTGAAATCGCGTGCAGGGGAAATCATGGGTTTCCGTTTATTGAAAACCTCTGTTTTATTTTTAATTCTGATATTAAAAAAAAAGGGCCGCACATATTGATTCCAAGACTATGGAATCATGGGTTCTGTTTGAATAGTTTCCAATATGGCTGGGTGGCGCAGCGGAAGAAGAGTGGGCCCATAACCCACAGGCCCCAGAATCGAGTTTAGGGTTATGAATCTGCAGCGTTAACAGATTTTTTGAAGGTTGCAGGGTGATTTTTGTTTAACTGAAAGGTGAATTTGCCCTGTGGCAGATTCATTTTTCATCAAGTGGTATCAGAGTGGGAAAAGATTTCCTGCGGAAAGAATTTTTGGGTGCGTAGAAAGAAGGAGTTTGCAGACAAAGAAGAAGAGGTACAGTTTTGTGAAGATTTATAAAGCTTGTGATTTTTTGTGTTTTGTGAAGGTAGCAGCAGAGGAAGGTGAGAAAATGCAGCAACCTAGAGCAGGAGTGCTCAATTGGTTCGAGAGGAGAGAACCAGAGATGCCAAAATACTAAGCTCAGAGGAGAAGCTTGGTGAGGTATCTGGTAGCAGGGAGGACTGCTATTGCAGAGGTTTTGTTGCAGTTCACGATGGACAATTCCACAGAGGATGTGGGTAGAATTGTTTGAGATGTTGCTACAGGAAGATCACAAGGAGCAGTTCCACCGAAGAATTGCTGACAATTGCAGAAGACATATGACCAGGAGGTCATAAATTTTTGTGCCTCATGAGTCTGATGCAGGGGCATCCGAACTCCGAAATTGAAGAAACGGTTATGAAACAGTTATGCAAAGATTAGTTAAAACCGATTCTTGTACTTTGTAAAACGTATAAAAGAGAAGCCTGTATTGTGACAGATAAGAGGGGAGAAGTACAATGTAACCGATGGAAGAGATGTGTTTTGAGGCTGAAATGCCTCAGATTCAATCTTGTGTTTCAGTTAGAATTGTAACTGCATTTTGTATTATAATAGAAATATGGTGTTTTGTGAATTTTTTGTGCGTTGAATTGGGTTATTATTATTTAGCTTTATGAATGGAAAAGTTGAGTTGTGTTTTTTTTTATTGATCGACCATCGATCTGATGAAATAGAAGATCACTTGTTAAGCTATTGCGCGGTAGAAGTAAACGTGCGATCCTGTATAACACTGTCATATAGAGGTGAGATTATTTGCGGTTGAATACAGTCAGAATCCGAACTCTAACATGTCGATTGAAGTGGGTTTGATATGGTTTTAACCATCGGGTGAACAGATAGGATTCTGAAATTGAATATATAGTGCTGGGTTTTAAAACATTGAGTCTTAAGGCAAAAACGAATTTGATTTAAGTGGAACAGATTTATTAATATGGTATTTAAATCAGAGTTGGAACCGTGCAAAGTATAGAACCCTGAGATGAACGCAATCATGTTTTGCTGTGTTAGTTTTGAGGGAAGTCGTTCTGAATATTCAAACCATTCGATTTGATTTGATGAAGATCCAATGGGGGTGACGTTGGAGCCATATAGAGGTGTAACTCTTAATGAAAAGATTTATATTACAGATTGTGGTTGAATGGATTTTGACTTCCGGTTGAAATCGCGTGCAGGGGAAATCATGGGTTTCCGTTTATTGAAAACCTCTGTTTTATTTTTAATTCTGATATTAAAAAAGAAGGGCCGCACGTATTGATTCCAAGACTATGGAATCATGGGTTCTGTTTGAATAGTTTCCAATATGGCTGGGTGGCGCAGCGGAAGAAGAGTGGGCCCATAACCCACAGGCCCCAGAATCAAGTTTAGGGTTATGAATCTGCAGCGTTAACAGAGTTTTTGAAGGTTGCAGGGTGATTTTTGTTTAACTGAAAGGTGAATCTGCCCTGTGGCAGATTCATTTTTCATCAAAGAGCTATATAAAAAGGAATATATAGTTGTCTTCTTTCAAGCATTCAAATTTTTATTTTCAAAGATTAGAGAATGCATTAGAGTCTTATGGAAACTCGTAATGCAGATAGGATCCAAACTTCTATAGCTTATTGAGAAGTTAAGGAATTTTTGAGTGTTGGGTTGGGAGATTGGGAGGTCAATGCCAAATATTTTGTAGGAATCATAAGCTTAACTACTTGATTATAAAACAATCCACATTGTCTATTAGTTAAGGGTGATGCATTGTTAAATATTGTAAAGTGATGGATATCATGTTCCGATCCTCAGGCCCTCATATGAGAGCTTTCTTCCAATTTTACCAAATTTGATAAGGGCCCTAAGGTTGTAGATGATATTCTTGCTTTAATGTGCCACTGACATAAATATTACATGACACTAACATGATTATGATGTGCCACTAATGTGGTGGTCATATGGCATCAACGTGGATTTTTTTTGGCATAGACTTGGATATGACATGTTGTTGACATGGAAAAATTATGTGGCAATGTCATATATATTAGCATTTGAAATGGTGCTAACATGGAAATTGGATGGCAACAGAAAGTGACATGGATACTAGTTGTCAATAGGTCAACTATTGAGTGTTGGTCTATTGTGAGGTATGAATCCTTATTTTGTGCTTAAACCACAATACTAATAGAACTTGAAATGGATATATAGTTCCATTAGGTAATTATGAGACTATCATAATAGAGAGGGTTGGCTATTAGCTAATTCACTAAAAATAGTAGCAAGGTATGTCTCGGTGGCTAGGGGCCTCACGAAGTAAAGTTAGATGAAAATAGACTTGATTCAAGAAGTATTACAGGATTTATTCCAAAGGTATAGGAATCACAAAACATTAATCAATCATTTTATGCATAAATAATAAAAAAATGACTCACACATGACATCAAAAGGAATATTAACACATACAATTTGAATCTGTCAATGAACATCTTCCACTCAATTAAAACCCTCATTTGATAGATACTTTTAGACTCTTCACTTGTTCGATTGAATAATCCTCATTTTTGTGATCCTCTTTTCCTTTCTGTGTAGTTCTCACATGACATTGCTCATCTAATATAGAAGGACTTCTTCCCACTTTTGAAATTTAAAATAAGGAGTCATTATGTCCACTTTCATTCCATTGGTTTCTAAGATGTCTATTCCCACTTTTATGTGCCATACATTAGGTGTTTCTATTGGGGGAGTACCTTTAAAGTTAGTGGAAGGTCCCAATTAAAAGGCTCAAGGTTTAAAATTTTGTAGATCCATATTGGCATATCAAATGGAAATCCCTCCAAAAGTCACAATATTATCATACAATGTTGTGACAAAATTTTTCATATACTCACCTTTATAATGGTGTGAAAATAACCTCAATAACAGCTCATATATGAAAAGTATTCATACCACAAGTGAAGCTACCTTGTTCGCCACGACGGTACTAAGTGAATGACATAGGTGGACCTAACCACATCTAGACCATGGAAAATATTAGGGGAAAAATTTCATAGATAAACTTATTTTCCATGCTTTTCCAATAAAATGTTATCCACTTTCCTTTTCCTTTTTTAAATGATTCACATAAATTTTATAAAATAAAATTATTTTATACTATAAATATTGAAAATTTTATAGAGTATATAAAATTGTTATATTTTAGATGAATATGGACAAACAATTTAAGTAGCTAGTAGGGTTTGTCGTGATTTCTACACCTTATGAGAAATTTCCTTGTTTAAAATTTTCCCTAATGTAGACAGTTAAGAAGATTCTAGATGACCTAAAACCTAGTGCTAACTTAGGGTGGAGGAATAAAAAATCCATAAATGTAGATGGCTATTAGCCTATAATACTAAATATTAGGCCGGTTTAAAGACATGACATTCAATACTTTTAGATTTGTACTTGTCATGGTTTTTCAAGGCATATATGACCGAGAGGTTAGGCAATAGTAGATGAGGAATAAGATTTTGTAGCAGCAATTAGACTATCATGTCAAAAGAAAATTGGTTGTAAGTGCCTCTTTCTTTGTGTTTGAATTTTCAACACTAACGAAAACAAATAAGAGCAATGAGGTTACCTTCTAGCTAGGTTTCCTGCTATTTTAGGTTCCCTAAGATGCATATTGTGTTCAATGATGTGGATGATTTGTTGATTTACATGTTCTTTGGTTTTCATATTTTAGTTATTCTCATAAATTTTAGTAATAAAATAGTTCTAACAAATACATATCATACTTAACCCCTAATCTCTATGGTCCATAATCCATATAACTCATGACTTTGCTATTTTAATTTTTTTTTATGATCTATAACCAATATAACTTCGGACTTATTATATTACTTTGTTTTCATACTAAATTTAATAACCATATTATTTTGTTATGAAGAATTTCATATATTATTTGTAAAAATTATTGTTTATTTACATTGAATTGATAAAATTTTAATATTATTAAATCTAATATTGTCCAGATTTTGCATTTCATTATGGTTACTTCTATCCCTATCAATGCATACAACGCTTCTCACTTCTCACTATTATCTTTAAAGGTAATAATGGGAGAATGGCCTTTGTGATTAGAGGTTGTAATTTAGGGTGGGACCTCCCTCATGGATTCATGTTTTGAATTGGTGATGGCCAACTAAGAAGAAATATTACAATGAATCTAAGCCCATTGTAGGGTGGAATGTGGCTTACCTTTCTTTGGTTATGGGAAGCCTTTTGTCTATCATCAAATAAGTAACCATACTAACATAAATTTTTAATGTAAACTATAATTCATAATATGGAAACTATGTTGATGGATTGTGTATTTATGAATTTCCTACTACATAGATATTATAGATTGTGTGCTATTTTCTTATGTTAGGGTAGGATAAATATAGCTATATTAGGTACCATAGCTATGTAATGTTAATATGCTTACTTGTGTAACTTTATATGATTTTATGATGGGCCTAAGGCAGACATGATGGACTAAACTCTAGTCCTTGTTAGTGTCTATATATTAGATGTTACAGGCCCCCATAAAATAAAAACGATGAGAAGGCTATGGAAGCTAACCCCTCAGTATCTTGGATAGCCATGATTACTAGTTTCCAATCGAGAGATATTAGTGAGTTTAATCAATAAATTTTGTATAACTTAGGTAGGGCATATATTCCCTAGGTCTCGTGTAGATATTATAAGCTATTTTTGGTTTTTTAGACTTAGAATAAAGGACTCTATCCTTGAGAGGAAGGTAATGACCTAGATGATATTCGTATTCATAAAACATCCAACGAAAAGTGTTACAGATTTCAATAAAGAATTCTTGAATGGCTACATAGTATGTTGATGGATTTGAAGAGATCAAATGTACTTCAAGTGAAGGTATCTAGCCAATTAAGTAAGCTAAAGGATTTGGAAACCACGATGCATGTTTGTTTATAATAAAAATCATTAGAAGTTCCTCCTTAGTTAGGACAATAGGTCTAAAGGCCTTAGAAGAGAAAAATCATGTGTAATGTCTTATGTGAGTTCCTGTGAGAAGTAAATGGCTACTACTAGTGAGGGTGGGGCGCTTACGTGCCTTTTTGTTTGGGAAGGATCTCCATACGTGAGAAGTCTCCATTCACTTCCCTGTCAAAGTCATTATCAACCCTCGAGACCCATCTACCAACTTTCTGACCATGGAGAAATTTGAGGATTGAAATTTTTTTAGGATGGAGAGAAATTTTGGGATGGAGTTCATTAGAGAAACAATGTAAAAATTCTTGATAGGAAGGCCTCATCCTAATCTCTTGGTCATATGGATAACATAAGGGCCATGATTAAGAGCTATATAAAAAGGGATATATAGTTGTCTTATTTCAATCATTCGAATTTTGATTTTCAAAGATTATAGAATGCACTAGAGTCTTCTAGAAACTCGTAATGTAGATAGAATCCAAACTTCTATAGCTTAATCATAAGTTAGGGAATTCTTGAGTGTTGGGTTGGGAGATTGAGAGGTCAATGCCAAATATTTTGTAGGAATCATAAGATTAACTACTTGATTATAAAACAATCCACATTGTCCATTAGTCAAAGGTGATGCATTGTTAAATATTGTTAACTGATGGATATCATGTTTGAATCCTCAGGCCCTCATATGAGAGCTTTCTTCCAATTTTACCAAATTTGATAAGGGCCCTAAGGTTGTATATGATATTGTGGCTTTAATTTTCCACTGACATAAATATTACATGACACTAACATGATTATGATGTGGCACTAATGTGGTGGTCATATGGCACCAACGTGGATGTTGTGTGACATCAATGTGGCATAGACTTGAATATGACATGTTGTTAAGATGGAAAAATTATGTGGAAAGTTGATATAGATTAGCATGTGAAATGGTGCTAACATAGAAATTGGATGGCAACAAAATGTGACATGGATACTAGTTGTCAAGAGGTCGGCTATTGAGTGTTGGTCTATTGTGAGGTATGAATCCTTATTTGGTGCTTAAACCACAATACTAATAGAACTTGGAATATATATAGAGTTCCATTATGTAATAATGGTTATGAGACTTTCATAATAGAGAGGGTTGGCTATTAGCTAATTCACTAAAAATAGTAGCAAGGTATGTCTCGCTGGCTAGGGCCCTCAAGAAGTAAATAGTTAGATGAAAATAGATTTGATTCAAGAAGTATTAAAGGATTTATTCCAAAGGTATAGGAATCACAAACCATTAATCAATCATTTTATGCATAAATAATAACAAAATGACTCACACATGACATCGAAAGGAATATAAACACATACAAGTTGAATCCATCAATGAACATCTTCCACTCAATTAAAACCCTTATTTGATAGATACTTTTACACTCTTCACTTGTTCGATTGAATAATCCTCATTTTTTTATCCTCTTTTCATTTTTGTGTAGTTCTCACATGATGTTAAGAATTAGTGGCTCATCTAGTATAGAACGACTTCTTCCCACTTTTATGTGCCATACATTAGGTGTTTCTATTGGGAGAGTACCTTTAAAGTTAGTGGAAGGTCCCTTGTTGGCCACACAGTACTACCTTGTTGGCCACGATGGTACTAAGTGAATGACATAGGTGGAACTAACCACATATAGACCACAGAAAATATTAGGAGATAAATTTCATAGATATACTTATTTTGCATGCTTTTCCAATAAAATATTCTCCACTTTCCTTTTCATTTTTTAAATGATTCACATAAATTTCATAAAATAAAATTATTTTATGCTAAAAATCTTGAGAATTTTATAGAGTATATAAAATTGTTATATTTTTAGATGAATATGGCCGAACAATTTAAGTAGTTAGTAGGGTTTGTCATGATTTCTACACCTTACGATAAATTTCCTTGTTTAAAATTTTTGGTAATGTAGACAGTTAAGAAGATTCTAGACGTCCTCAAACCTAGTGCTAACTCAGGGTGGAGGAATGCAAAATCCATAAATGTAGATTAATATTAGCCTATAGTACCAAATATTAGGCTAGTTTAAAGACATGAGATTCAATCCTTTTAGCTTTGTACTTGTTTCATGGTTGTTCAAGGCATATATGAAAGAGATGTTAGGCAACACTAGATGAGGAATAAGATTACTTCTATCCCTATCAATGCATGCAACGCTTCTCACTTCCCACTATTATCTTTTAATGTAAATGTTATAATTGTATAATAAATATTTTAGGCATGGAATAGTTTATGATTTGTTAGCCGATTTCATAATAACTACATGACATATCACAACCACCATAGTTGATGTTGATGACAATGTAGGTGGATACAACGTATTTATGAAAACAATAATAGAAAGTGGCATGTTACATTCTTTTTAACAGTTAAGTTAATCCAAACTGCTAGAAATGATTAGTTCCACCCCTTCAAACGGCTAGAAACCAAGCGGCTATAACAATTGAAAATTAAATTAATTTTCAATGTCAAAAAATACAGATAAGTAATTTTATTTAAGATAATTAAGAATACAAAAAAATGATACCAATTTGAATGTAATGATGAAAAATTAGTATGATTAGTATTTAGTATTAATTATTAAATTAAGGAAATCATTTTAAAAGAAAGATTAGAATTTTCGGATGACCGGAATCTTTGGATCTTGATCTAAATGTGGGTCATAAAATGCATTTAAATTGAACGTGGATGAGCAGTGGGTGCTACAGTAGGGAGAACGTTGAAAACGAACAGTGCTTTTGTCTCATTCACCTTCGCTCCTTGTCCTACGGCTATCACATTGTCTCATTCACCTTCGCTCCTTGCCCTGAATTCTCGGCTCTCTGTTCTTTCTCTATGTAGTTTTTGGGCGCTCCTCTTTGTTCTGTTCTTTCCTCTGTGTTGTGGTGTGGTTTTTGGAGCGCTCGACTGTGTTCTTTTGTTAGTCTTTGTGTCGTCTTCTTTTGTTAGTCTTCTTTGTGTCGTCTTCTTTTGTTAGTCTTTCGGTTGTCTTCTGTCGTCTTCTTTTGTTAGTCTTTGTGTTGTCTTCTGTCTATATTGTCGTTATATGCATGTTTGTGGATATTAGTCTATCAGACAGTGACACACAATTTTCAGTCAGAGACTTTGATGGCGGTGTGAATGGCGGGATCTTAGAAGTGGTCTCCAACTACTACTGTGTTAAGAATGTTAATTGTAAGCGTGGATTGGAATTAATTTTGGTAGTTTAGTTTCATTATTATATGATTTTGTATATTACATTACACTAGATATAATTATTTGTGTTTTTCTTTAGCTTTTTACATCAATTGCAATTTGTTGATTGAATGCTGACTTGTGATTTTTGACTTTGCAGACAACTTGGGGGGTGTGAGCAGGGCTGGGATGGGATGTAATAATTGAAATTGGCGTTGGATTTCGCTTGGTGTTCTACTTCAGGTACAAAGTTCATGTTTCCTCTGTTGTGAGAAGTAATACATCTGTCCACATTTTCCTATAGATATTTTTGTTTTGTTGCCTTTCATTATGAGAAATAAAAAACATGTTCCTTCACTTACCTGCACCTACTTTAATTTCTTCTGTTCCTCCGGTATTAGCTTTTCTTGTTTGTGTTCTGCAAAAGATAAAAAAGAATAAATAAAACCCTTGTATGATGGTGTATTTGTGTGGATTGATTAACGACCCTGTCTGCACATCATCTTTTTCTTTGCTATTCGTGTTGAATTTCTCCATTCTTTTTTCTATTCAGTTTAATTAGTTTGCTCGTTTTCCAATCCTCACTTTAATATATTCTCAGCAAAGAAAGAAAGTCCAGACAATCGGTTTAATTAAGTTTCATGCCTATAAATAATATGTTTTCTTGCCTGTGCTTTAGTTTTTCAGAAGCTATATCGGTTTATAACATTTTAAATCTTCCCTTGATTAGTGTTATAAAAAGACCCAAATTATATAATGGGATGTAATGGGATGTAATGGGATGGGATGTGAGCAGGGCTGGGATGGGATGTAATGGGATGGGATTTCGCTTGGTACAAAGTTCATGTTTCCTCTGGTTCTGAGAAGTAATACATCTGTCCAGAAGTAATACTATATTATGAGAAATAAAAAACATGTTCCTGCACTTACCTGCATCTACTTTAATTTCTTCTGTTCCTCCGGTATTAGCTTTTCTTCTGTTACCTGCACTTACCCATGGATCTGAAATATCCCTTTACTTACCTGCATCTACTTTAATTTCTTCTGTTACCTGCACCTACTTTAACTTCTTATGTTCCCAGAAATAAAGAAATAAATTAGTTTAAATTTTTCCTTTGGTATTAATTTTCTATTTCTTGTTCTGAGAAAGACGAAAACGAATAAATAAAACCCGTTTATAATGATGCATATCTGTGCTTTGATGAACTGCCCTCTCTGCACATCATCTCTTTCTTTGAGATTCAGGTTGAATTTCTGCATTTCTTTGTGATTTAATGTGTTGAATTTCTCCCTATATTTTCCTTCTCAGTTTGATTACTCGTTTTCCAATCTTTAATATATTCTTTAACTTGGTTATAGTTGTAGATTCTATCCATCTTAGAAGCTCTGCTCTTCTATATTAAAGCCACCAGCCTTAACTTGGTCATAGTCGTAGATTCTATCCATCTTAGAAGCTCTGCTCTCCAGAGAAAACTTAATCCGTTCATTTCAGTTTTGAAGATTCTCTTCAGAGAAATCAAAATCGCTTTTGCATAACTTTTCCAAAACATAAATAATTTCTCTAAAAAATTAGTTCTAGATTATTGGATTTTTTAAAATGATTTTGAATTATGTTTTTACATTTTAGAAATATGTTTCTTATTTAAAAATATGTTTTTTCATTTATAATATTTTGTTTTTATTTTTATTGTGGTTAAGTTTAATGTACTTTAAATTGTATATTTATACATTTAATTTATTTAAAATAAATTTGGTTATATTTAAACTTTTATTAATAGCATTTAATTTAATTTGTTTTTCAATGATTTATTGTTTAGTTCAACTTAATTTTTTAAAATGATTTCTAAATTTAAATATTTAATATGTTATTCAAGTTCTGCATTATATTTTATTAATGATAGAATGTAGTATAGTATATTTTTTTAATTAAAATAACATTATATATATCTATATATATATATGCATTTATATAATATAAAATGATAATACTTTTATATGCAAATATATGATAAAATGCATTATATTTTATTAATAATGCAATGTAGTATGGTATATTTGTTTTAATTAAAAAAACATAATGTAGAAGAAAAAATGTTTGCATTTATATAATATAAAATGATAATGTTTTTATATATAAAATTAAATTTTACTGTATTTTTTTTTTAATATTGCTTTTGAATATATATTTTATTAAAATTTTCAACTACAACATGTATATATCTAAACTATTACGAATCTAGCTTGTGTTAGATTAGGGTAGGCTAAGCTAGAGTGGTCTAGAATAGACTAAATTAGACTAGGCTACACAAGGATAGAATAAGTTTAAGCTAGGGTGGGTTAGACAAAAAAAAGATAGGGTACTCTATAGTAGGCTAGGGTAAGCTAGAGTAGGTTATACCAAACTAATATAGAGTATACAAAGGTATGCTAGAGTAGACTAGGCTAGGCTAGAGTGGGCTAGATTAGCCTAGGTTAGGCTAGACTAGGTAAAGCAAGGTTAAGCTAGGTTAGGTTAGGCTAGGCTAGGTTAGGAAAGGTTAGGCTAGGCTAGGTTAGGCTAGGGTAGGCTAGGCTAGGGTAGGGTAGGCTAGGGTTGGCTAGGCTAGGTTAGACTAGGTTAGGCTAGGGTTGGCTAGGCTAGGTTAGACTAGGTTAGGCTAGGCTAGGCTAGACTAGGATAGGTTAGGTTAGGTTAGGCTAGGTTAGGTTACGTTAGGCTAGGCTACGCTAGGCTAGTTTAGGTTGAGTGGAGTTAGGTTAGGGTAGGCTAGCCTAGTGTAGGCTAGGTTACGCTAGGTTAGGCTAGGCTAGGTTAGGTTAGGCTAGGCTAGGGTAGAGCATGATAGGCTAGTGTAGGTTAGGATAGATTAGGGTAGATTAGGCTAGGTTAGGCTAGAGTAGGTTAGGCTAGGTTAGGCTAGGCTAAGCTATGCTAGAATAATCTAGGCTAGGCTAAAGTAGGCTAGGCTAGGCTAGTCTAGGCTAAGCTAGTCTAGGTTAGGCTAGAGTAGGGTAGGGTAGGCTAGAGTAGGGTAGGCTAGAGTAGGCTAAGCTAGGCTAGGCTAGGTTAGGCTAGAGTAGGCTAGGCTAGGCTAGAGTAGCCTACAGTAGGTTAGGCTATGCTAGATTAGGCTAGAATAGGCTAGAGTAGGCTAGGATAGGCTACGCTAGAGTAGGCTACATTAGGATAGAGTGTAAAGTAGGCTAATGTAGGCTATGCTAAGGTAGGCTAGGTTAGGTTAGGTTAGGTTAAGTTAGGCTAAGTTAGGTTAGGCTAGGCTAGGTAAGGCTAGGCTAGGCTAGGCTAGGTAATGCTAGGTTAGGTTAGGCTAGGTTAAGCTAGGCAAGGCTAGGCTAAGCTAGGTTAATATAAGCTAGGTTAAGCTAGGCAAAGTTAGGTTAGGCTAGGTTATGCAAGGTTAGGTAAGGCTAGGTTAGGTTAGGCTAGGTTATATTAGGCTAGGGTAGGCTAGGGTAGGCTAGGCGAGGTTAAGATAGGTTAGGCTAGGTTAGACTAGGCTAGGCTAGGATAGGTTAAGCTAGGCTAGGTTAGGTTAGGTTAGGTTAGGATATGCTAGGCTATGTTAGGAAATGTTAGGTTAGGTTAGGTTAGGCTAGGTTAGGCTAAGCTAGGGTAGGCTAGGTTAGGTTAGGCTAGGTGAGGCTAGACTAGGCTAGGTGAGGCTAGACTAGGCTAGGTTAGGCTAGGTTAGGTTAGGCTAGGCTACAATAGGCTAGAGCACGCTAGACTAGAGTAGGGTAGGTTAGGCTAGAGTAGGTTACGGTAGATTAGGGTAGGTTAGGCTAGAGTAGGTTAAGATGGGTTAGGCTAGGCTAGGATATGATTAAGTAGGCTAGGCTAGGCTAAGTTATGCCATGTTAGGCTAGGATAGAGTAGGCTAGGATAGGCTAAGCTAGGGTAGGCTAGGTTAGGTTAGGCTAGTTTAGGCTAGATTAGGCTAGGTTAGGCTAGGTTATCTTAGGCTAGGCTACAATAGGCTAGAGCACGCTAGGCTAGAGTAGGGTAGGTTAGGCTATGTTAGGATAGGTTAGGCTAGAGTAGGTTAGGGTAGATTAGGGTAGGTTAGGCTAGAATAGGTTAGGTAGGGCTAGGTTAGGTTGGGTTAGGCTAGGCTAGGATATGATTAAGTAGGCTAGGCTAGGCTAAGTTATGCCATGTTAGGTTAGGATAGAGTAGGCTAGGATAGGTTAAGCTAGGGTAGGCTAGGTTAGGCTAGGCTAGATTAGGCTAGACTAGGCTAGGTTAGGCTAGGTTAGGTTAGGCTAGGTCATGCTAGGCTAGGCTACGATAGGCTAGAGCACGCTAGGCTAGAGTAGGGTAGGTGAGGCTATGTTAGGATAGGTTAGGCTAGAGTAGGTTAGGGTAGATTAGGGTAGGTTAAGCTACAGTAGGTTAGGCTGGGTTAGGTTAGGCTAGGATAGGCTAGGCTAGGATATGATTAAGTAGGCTAGGCTAGGCTAAGTTATGCCATGTTAGTCTAGGATAGAGTAGGCTAGGATAGGCTAGAGTAGGCTAGGCTAAGCTAGGCTACAGTAGGCTAGGCTTAGCTAGGCTAGAGTAGGCTAGGCTTGGCTAGGTTAAGCTAGAGTACGCTAGAGTATGTCAAGCTAGAATATGTTATGCTAGGCGAGGCTAGAGTAGCCTAGAGTACCCTAGGCTAGGCTACGGTATGCTAGAGTAGGCTAGATGAGGCTAGAGTAGAGTATGCTAGGGTAGGTTAGGATAGGATAGGTTAAAGTAGGCTAAGGTAGGCTAGGCTAAAGTAGGCAAGGGTAGGTTAGGGTAGGCTGGAGTAGGCCAGGCTAGGCTAGGCTAGAGTAGGGTAGGGTAGGCTAGAGTAGGGTAGGTTTGGTTGCGCTAGGCTAGCCTCGGCTAATGTAGGCTAGGCTAGGCTAGATTAGGCTAGATTAGAGTAGGCTAGGCTAGGCTAGATTAGTCCAGAGTAGGCTAGATTAGGCTAGAGTATGCAACACTATAATAGGATAGAGTATGCAACACTATAATAGGATAGAGTAGGCTACGCTAGGCTAGGAAAAAGTAGGTTAGGCTACAGTAGGCTACAGTAGGTAAGGATAGAGTAGGCTAGGCTATTGTAGGCTAGTGTAGCCTAGAGTAGGATAAGTTAAACTATGCTAGAGTTGGCTAGAGGAGGCTATGGTAGGCTATAGTGGGCTAAGGTAGGCTATAATAGGGTAGGCTAGCATAGTTTGGGATAGGCTAGGCTAGAGTAGGATAGGCTAGGCTAGATTAGGCTAGATTAGGCTAGAGTAGGCTAGCTTAGGCTAGACTAGAGTAGGCCAGGATAGAGTATCCTGGAGTAGGTTAGGCTAGGCTAGAGCAGGCTAGAGGAGGCTAGAGGAGGCTAGAATAGGCTAGGCTATGCTAGAGTAGACTAAGGTAGGCTAGGCTAGGCTAGAGTAGAATAAGGTAGGATAGGCTTGGCTAGTGTAGGCTAGAGTAGGATAGAGTAGGATAGGCTTGGCTAGAGTATACTAGAGTAGGCTACACTAGGTTAGACAAGAGTAGGCTACAGTATGCTAGGCTAGGCTAGGCCTTGCTACACTAGAGTAGGAAACAGTAGTCTAGGCTAGAGTATGCTAGAGTAGGATAGAGTTGGATAGAGTAGGCTAAAGTAGGTTAGGCTAGAGTAGTCTAGGCTAAGCTAGAGTAGGCTAGAGTAGGCTAGGAAAGAACAAGGTAGGTTGGAGTAGGCCAGGCTAAGCTAGACTAGGTTAGGCTAGAGTATACTAGGTTAGGTTAGGCTAGACTAGAGTAGGCTAGGCTAGAGTAGGCTAGGCTAGTATAGGTTAGGATAGGCTAGGCTAGGATAGTGTAGGCTAGGCTAGAGTAGGGAAGGCTAGGCTAGAGTAGGGAAGGTTAGGCTAGAGTAGGCTAGGCTAGAGTAAGCTAAGCTAGAATAGGCTAGGTTATGCTAGGTTAGGCTAGGCTACAGTAGGTTAGGTTATTGTAGGTTATGTTATCTTAGGCTATTGTAGGTTAGGCTAGGTTAGGTTAGGCTAGAGTAGGTCAGGTTGGAGTAGGTTAGGCCAAGGTAGAGTAGGCTAGAGTAGGTTAGGCTATAATAGGTTAGGCCAGGCTAGAGTAGGTTAGGCTATAATAGGTTAGGCCAGGCTAGAGTAGGTTAGGATAGGCTATGTTAGTCTACGCTAGAGTAGGTTAGGCTAGGTTAGGGTAGAGTAGGTTAGGCTAGATTAGGCTAGGCTATATTAGGTTAGGATAGGTTAGGCTAGGCTAGAGTAGGTCGGACTAGGGTAGAGTAGGCTAGAGTAGGTTAGGCTATAGTAGGTTAGGCCATGCTAAAGTACACTAGGATAGGCTAGGGTTAGGCTAGGCTAGAGTAGGTTAGGCTAGGTTAAGCTAAAGTAGGTTAGGCTAGATTAGGCTAGGCTATAATAGGTTAGGATAGAGTATAGTTCAGTAATGTAGGTTAGGCTAGGTTAGGCTAGAATATATTAGGTTATTCTAAAGTAGGCTATGGTAAGCTAGAGTAGGCTAGGATAGAGTAGGGTAGGTTAGAGTAGGCTAGAGTAGGCTAGGCTAGAGTAGGCAACAGTAGGTTAGGCTAGAGTAGGATAGGCTAGAGTAAGTTAGGCTAGGTTAGGTTAGGTTAGGCTAGAATAGGTTAAGCTAGGCTAGGTTAGGCTAGCCTAGGATAATATAGGCTAGGCTAGGTTAGGCTAGGCAAGAGTAGGCAATGTTAGGCCATGTTAGGGTAGGCTAGCCTATAGTAGGCTAGGCTATGCCAGGCTAGGGTAGGCTAGGGTAGGTTTGCTAGGCTAGAGTAGGCTAGGCTAAGATAGGCTTGGATAGGCTTGGCTAGATTAGAGTAGACTAAGCTAGCTTAAGTTAAGCTAGGTTAGGCTAGGCTAGAGTAGGCTAAGATAGGCTAGGCTAGGCTAGAGTAGGCTAGGCTTGGTTAGGCTAGGTTAGGCTAGAGTAGACTAGGCTAGGTTATGTTAGGCAAGATTAGAGTTGGTTAAGCTATGCTAGAATAGGCTGGGCTAGGTTAGGATTGATTAGGCTCGACTAGAGTAGTTTAGAATAAAGCAGTCTAGGCTAGAGGACACACTAGGCTAAAGTAAGCTATACTAGACTAAAGTAGGCTAGGTTGAGCTAAAATAGGGTAGGCTCGTTAGGAAATGGAAAGCTACCCTAGCAAAGAGTAGGCTAGGTTAGGAAATAGTAGGCTAGGCTAGGAAAGTAGGCTAACCTAGAGTAGACTAGGTTAAGGTAGCTTAGGGTAGTCTAGGGTAGGCTGCGATAGAGTAGAATAATCTATGTTATGTTAGGATAAGATAACCGAGAGTAGGCTAAGCTAAGGTATACTAGAGAACGATAGGCTAGAATAGGCTAGTCTAGGCTAGGGTAGGCTAGCCTAGATTATAGTAGGCTTGTTTAGGTTAGGCTATGCTAGGCTAGGCTAGGCTAGGCTAGAGTAGGCTCTCCTAGGCAAGATTCATCTAGGCTAGGAAAGAGTAGGATAGGTTAGGCACCAGTAGGCTAGGGTAGGCTAAGTAGACTAGTCTAGAATAGGTTAGGCTAGAGTAGACTAGGCAATGTAGGGAAGGATAAAGAAGGCTAGGTTAGGATAGGCTTGGCTAGGCTAGGATAGAGTAGGCTAATCTATGCCATGCTAGGTTAGGATAAGCTAAAGTAGGCTAGGGTAATCTAGGCTGGAGTAGTGTAAGATAGAGGTTGCTAGGATAGGGTAAGCTAGGCGAGACTAGAGTAGGATTAACTAGAGTAGGGTACAGTAGGAAAGGATAGGCTAGGCTAGCAAAGAGTAGTCTAGGTAAGGAAATATTAGGCTAGGCTATGCTAGAGTAGGCTAGGCTAGAGTAGGATAGGGTAGGATAGGCTAGGTTAGACTAGAGTAGTCTAAGGAAATGTAGGATAGGCTAGCATAAAGTAGATTAGGTTAGGTTGGAGTAGGTTATAATAGGCTAGAATAGGCAAATCTCTAGGTTAGGCTAGAGTACTCTACGAAAGAGTACTCTAAGCTAGAGTAGTCTAGGCTAAGGTAGGGTAGGTTTGGATAGGATACCACAAAGTAGGCTAAATTAAGCTAGGCTAGAGTGGGCTATGCTAGAGTAGGGTATGCTAAAGTAAGGTAGGAAAGGGTAGGTTAAGGTAGGATTGAGTAGGCTAGGCTAAATCAGTTTTGAGTCAGGTAGGCTAAGCCTGGCTAAACAAGGCTTGAGTACGCTAGGCTAGGCTAAAATAGGCTAGGCTAGAGTAAACTAATCGAGTCTAGGCTAGGTTAGAGTTGGGGAATTTAAGCTGAGTTAGACTAGGATAGGCTAGAGTAGGTAATTTAAGAGTAGGCTATGTTAGAGTAGGCTAGCAAATGTTGGACTAACCTAAGCAATACTAGGCAAGGTTAGGCTTGTGTAGGCCAGACTATGCTAGCGTAGGCTAGGGTATGCTAGGCTAACGTAGGCTAGAGTAGACTATGCCAGGTTTGAGTAGCCTAAGCTACGATTAATTAGGTTATGCTATTTTAAGCTAGAGTGGGCTATGCGAGGGTAGCTTAAGAAAAGCTGGGCTAAGCCAATCTAGGCTAGGCTAGAGTAGGCTAGGTAGTGTAGAAAAGGGTAGAGTAGGATATGCTAGTCTAGGCTAGGCTAGGTTAGAGTAAGCAAGGTTAGGATAGGCTAGGATAGAGTAGACTAATATATGCCATGCTAGGTTAGGCTGACCTAGAGTAGACTTAATTGGCTAGGCTAGAGTATTCTAGGCTAGAGGAAGCTAGGGTTGGGTAAGCTACACGAGACTAGAGTAGGCTTGACTAGTGTACGGTAGAGTAGGCTAGGTTAGGCTAGGCTAGGCTAGGTTAGGATACAGTAGGAAATAATAGGTTAGTCTAGAATAGGTTAGGATAGGAAAGTGTAGCCTAGTTTAGGTAACAATAGGCTAGGCTAGGCTAGAGGTTGTAGGGTAGGGTAGGGTACACTAGGTTGGGCTAAGCTAGAGTAGACTAGGTTAGGCTAGAGTAGTCTACTGTATGATAAGGTAGTAGTGGGCTAGAGTCATAGTAGGATAGGGTAGGGTAGAGTAGGTTAGTTTAGGCTAGAGTAGGTTAGCGTAGGCTAGAGTAGAGTAGCCTCTAGGTTAGGCTAAAGTACAATAGGCAATAATAGTCTAAGCTAGAGTAGTCTAGGCTAAGGTAGGGTAAGTTAGGATATGATACCATAGAGTAGGCTAAGCTAGACGTGGCTAGAGTAGGCTATTGTAAGGTAAGGTAGGCTAGGGTATGCTAAGTTAGGCTTCAATAGGGTAGGTTAGGATAGGATAAATTGGGCTAGGTTAGAGTAGGCTAGGATAGGATAGAGTAGGATAATCTATGCCATGCTAGGTTAGGCTGACCTAGAGTAGAATAAGCTAGTCTAGGCTCAAGTACTCTAGGCTAGAGGAAGATAGGCTAGGGTAAGCTATGCGAGACTAGAGTAGACTTGACTAGGGTAGGGTACAGTAGGCTAGGTTAGGCTAGAGTGGGCAAGGATAGGTTAGTGTAGGGTAGGCTAGGATAAGAAATTCTAGGATAGGTTATGTAATAGTAGGCTAGGCTAAGCTAGAGTAGGGTAGGGTAGGGTGGGGTACACTAGGTTAGATAGAGCTAGAGTAAACTATGCTAGGCTTGAGTACTGTAATGTAGGATTAAGGTAGTAGTGGGATAGAGTAGTAGTATGATAGGGTAGGGTAGAGTAGTTTAGGTTAGGCTAGAGTAGATTAGGCTTGAGTATGTTAGGATAGGATAGAGTACGCTAGCCTCTAGGTTAGCCTAGAGTATTGTAGTAAAGAGTAGTCTAGGCTAAGGTAGGGTAGCTTAGGCTATGATACCATATAGTAAGCTAAGCTAGGTTACTCTAGAGTAAGGTAGGGCAGTGTGGGCTAAGTTAGGCTTGAGTAGGCTAGGATAGGCTAGGCTAAAGTGGGCTAGGATAGAGTAAGCTATTCGAGGTTAGGCTAGGGTAGAGTTGGGAAATATAAGCTAGGCTAGGCTAGGCTAGGTTAGGCTACATTAGAGTTGTGTAGGCTACATTAGGTTATTTTAGAGTAGGCTATGTTAGATTAAGGGTAGGTAAGGCTAGGCTAGGTTAGGCTTGGTTAAGCTAAGTAAGTATAGCCTAGGTTTGGCTATGTTAAGCTAGGCAAGGTTAGGTTAGGCTAGGCTAGATTATGCTATGTCAGATTAGGGGGTAAAATCTGAAGTTGGGTTACACTTTTGTGACAATCAGGGCAGAAAAAAAAATTTCTCAATAATTCAACCGAAATTTTGTAAAAGTTCGGTCCAACTATTAGAGAGTTTGGCCAAACTTTTGAAATTAGTTCGGCCGAACTCATTATGCCATTTACATTGATGGTGTACTAACGACGTAGGAAAAGATATTTTTGGCCAGAGATAGGAAAACCGGAAACAAAATTCCGACCGAACTTTTAGTTCGGCCAAACTTTTAAAATAGTTCGGCTGAACTCGTATTTTATAAATATATCAGCCTGCAAAATTTTATAGGTTTCTTGTTCACGTCTGTCTTGCGCGAATTATTGTTGTTGCTCTGTTCACATCTATCTCGCACATCTTGTTGTTGGTTCTCTGTTGTGCTCTGTGAAGGTAATTTTTGTTGATTTGCTCTTCTTCTTTTTTGTAATTTTGTTTTGTTGATTTTAATTTAATTGTTATGATATTCCGACACAGAGGAAATAGTTAATAATAAATTAGTCTAGTGTAGAGCTAGGTAAAATGTGTTTCTTTACCATGGAAATTTGTAACTTATAATCCGACGGTCATGATTTGTAGTGATCTGACGGTTATCTCTCACCTCGGTATTAACGGCACTTGATCCGTGGCTTAACACCCGATTGGTCTATGATATCTACTTAAAGAGCATGGAGGGTCATTTGTTCAGTAACTGTTTATGAGAGAAACATATGTAACTTTTATTTTTGTATTAATAACTTCCCTGAAGTGGTTGCGTTGGCTCAGGGCGTGGACTGTTTCCCTCTTTGAGGGTTTTAACCACGTGATTATACTGGTGTATTGATTTGTGATTTGTTTGTGAGTGGTGACCTTTGGTTCTTGATCTACGGAACTTACCCTGTAAATTCCTACATGGTATCAGAGCTTTTTTGAGGGCTGTGTCCATTGTTGATCAAAATCCAAAGCCGGTTTGACTACATGTGAATTTCGTTTTGTAGATATACTATTTCTGTATATTTTTGGGCTTGTAGAACTGGTTGGTTGTGTCCAGAGCATCTGTTACAGTGAGGAATGCCTTTCATTTCATGCGAAAAGGTTTCCAGCTGCCCAAGTTATGTCAGTTTAGATCTGGAGGTATAAAGCATCTATTTTGCAGTTATATTTGTTAATAGTTCTACTTATTTCGACTTTTTTCTATTTATTTTCGGTATTAAGGTTTTATTTATTTGTTGGATCTATACCCTCTTCTCTGTCTATGCTCTTTGATGTGCGCTCTGTGCGATCTCGGAAAATCAGAAACAAGAAAAAGGGATTTTTTTTGGTACGTATGCTCTTTCCCCGCATCTTTGTGCGATCTCGGGAAATCCGAAATAGTGAAAAAAGTGATAGTTGTCGGTAAGGATAACCAAAAATCTAAAATTATACTGTAAGGCCTTGCATCTCTTTTTTTTCTTGGTTATTATGTTTTTTTGTATAGGAAAAGGCACGCACACCTAAAAAAAATAAAAATAAAAAATAAAAAATTCTTCCTACTTTCATACAATAACGTGATTGTTTTACTACCCCACTTGGTGAGGGGTTAGTTTATGAGAATAGAGGTCTTGGGTTCAAGCCTCCTTCTCAAGCTTCTTTTGTAAAAAAAATTTGTTCAAAATGGCGGAATTTTTTTTTTTTTAAAGTTTCACTTCATCCCGTTCACGTAACTATTCGGCATCTACAAATCATATTTTTCAAAAGGCATAACGTCTTCATCCGAAAGCTTTTTTTCGAGCCATTTTTTTTTAAACGGATTAATATTTTGAGATATTTCCATTGGAGCAGTTAGTTTTAGCTTTTATCAGAATTTTTTTTATTTTTTTTAAATGGAAAGTGCATGCCCGATTATTCTTAATAGCACTAATTATTTCCAATGGCTATCTCACATGGTAGATATACTTGGAAGTAAAGGGATTTATATAATAGCCACAATACAAGGAACTAAACATTCCAATGATGATAAAGTTCCTAAATGGGAAAATATACAAGATCAAGCGTGAGGGTTGATAGGAATTTCCATTTCTGAAGATCTTCGACTTCACATCCTTGACATTGACACCCCTGATAAAGCCCTAAAAAAGCTAAATAATGTTTTTTGCATTCAAAATCAAATCAAGTCCCACCAGCTTGAAAATGAGTTGCTTACTTTGGACCCTAATAACTTCTCCTCTATTGAAGACTTTTTGTCCAAATTCAATACCCTTAGACTTCTTTTAGAAGGGTGTAAGGTTAAAAAAGAAGATGGTAGCCTCATCTATTGCATTCTTGCTAAGCTTGGCCCTACATACTTTATATTTTTTTCCGCCTTCCATTCCACCAGAGAACCCATCATTTCTTCAGGAACGACCTACAAGAATCCCTCTTTTGATGCCTTTTGTGATTCTTTGATAAGAGAACAAGAAAAAATTTTACACCTTGGTCTTATCACTGCTGGAAACACTTCTAAGAAAGCCTTATCAACCCAACAACAACCATATCAAAATAATCCCAAGAAGAATTATCCTAAAAAATATGGTCCTAAACCAAACAAGGGCCCTAAGAAATTTCAGTTGCAAACTGAAAAATCAAATCACCAAAATAATAAGGCAAACCAAAACAATGGGAAGAAGAAAATTAGACATTGCAACTTTTGCAATCACGATGGCCATATAGAGTCCAGATGTTTTAAGAAGATGGAAGCCTTAGAGGATGCAATGAAAAAGCACAACATCAATTTGGAGCATTCTTCACCTTCATCTTTAGGCAAGGCACTTTCTGCTTGTGGTTGTCAAGCATAAAGATCTGGTTATGCATTAAATGTATCTTCTTCTTCTCCTTCTCATGAGTGGCTCATTGATTCTCGAGCTTCTTACCACATGGCTAAAAATAAATCCATGTTTTCTTCTTCAAATGATTGTAACACCAAACATATTTATGTTGGTGATGATAGATCTCTTAGTGTTGTAGGATCTGGAATCATTTATCTAGATAATGGTCAGTTTAATGATGTACTATGTGTTCCTACCTTGTCATGCAACCTTCTATCTGTTTATCAGATAACTCATTCAGATGAAGGGAAAATAGTAGAATTATCACCTCATGATGTTGTAATCAAGGACCTCAAAGATCCTAAACATATTTTAGCTACTGGAATTGTTGATGATTCCACAAGGTTGTATAATTTTGATAACTTTGGGTCATCATTTGTTCCCTCTATTTTTTTTTCTCATAATGATGATGTGATCAAAATTTGGCATGAGCGATTTGGTCACTTAAACTATCACTCTCTTCAAACTCTATGTAAGGAAAATATGGTGATGGGCCTTCTTATGCTATCTTGCCGAGATGGTGTTTGCTCCAGATGTGTACTCGGAAAACATCATCGGGATAGTATGGAAAAATGTGCCTCTTGGCATGTTTCAGCCCCTTTGCAACTTGTGCACAGTGATTTATGTGGTCCACTTCCTGTTGTTCCTTTCTCTGGTTGTAAGTACTTCTTAACTTTCATTGATGATTTTTCTAGACGCACTTGGGTATATTTCTTAAAACTCAAGAGTGAAGTTTTTAACATGTTCTTGGCCTTTAAGGCCTTTGTTGAGAAACAATATGGACATCAAATTCTTAAGTTAAGATCAGACAATGGTGAAGAATATGTTAACAACAAATTTATCAACTTTTGTGCTGAGCATGGCATTCAATTGCAACATACTGTTCCATATAATCCACAAAAAAATGGTGTAACTAAAAGGAAGAATCGCACCTTAAAAGAAATGGCTAATTGTATGCTTCAAGCTAAAGGACTTGGTCTCAATTTTTGGGTAGAATCCATTAACTCTGCAAATTACATACTAAATCGCACTCCTACTAAGGTTTTATAGAATATAGCTCCAGAAGAAGCTTGGAGCTCAATCAAACCAAATGTAAGTCACTTTCGTGTTTTTGGAAGTGATGCTTGGGCCCATATTCGAGATGCAAAACATAAATCCTTAGAGCCTAAGAGTGAAAAATGCATTTTTGTTGGACATTCTGAAGATATCAAAGGATATAGACTTCTTCAACTAAAATCCAAAATTATTATCATTAGAAGAGATGTAAATTTTGGTGAAAATATATCAGCCTGCAAGCCTAGTTTGTCGGGTGTGCCACCTTTGGCCTGTGAGCCTGATTCGGCATATGTGCCACCTTTCTCTCTCTCTTCTATTTTTAATAGAACTCCTTCTAGTTCAGATGATGAAAATGAGGATGAAAATCCTTCTCCAGCTCATGAAATTGTTCTTTATACTCCACCGCTTCCAAGATGGGTCCACTCTACTCGAGATGCAGCATGTTTTCTTGCAGGTGACCCTATCGATCGATGACGTACACATTCTCATTTTGAAAGAGATTCTTCCATATTGACTCAAGTTTTAGAAAAAAATGATCCAAAGACCTTTGTAGAAGCCTCCGGTCATCCAGATTGGGATGAAGATATGAATGAAGATTATCGTTCCTTATTGGAAAACAATACTTGGAATCTTGTTCCTCTTCCAAAGGGAAGAAAAATTGTCAGATGCAGATGGGTTTACAAAAAAAAATTTGGACCAGATGGAAAAGTTGATAGACTTAAAGCTCATCTTGTTGCTAAATTTTTTTCACAAGTTCAAGGCATTGAATATACTGAAACCTTCTCCCCTATTGTGAAAATGAATTCTATCCGTGTTGTTCTTTCCCTTCCTGCATCCTTTAAATGGGAAGTCCATCAGATGGATATTAAATCCGCCTTATTACGTGGATATTTGCATGAAGAAATATACATGGAAAAACCCCCTGGCTTTATCCAAAAAGACTCCAGCCTTGTTTGTCACCTTAGGAAGTCTCTCTGTGGTCTCAAACAAGCTCCTTGGGCTTGGTATGCCAAAATGGATAGATTTCTCTTAGATAATGGCTTTTCTAGGTGTCATTCTCACAACACTGTCTACACAAAGAAAGTGGGTAAATCCTTCACCATCCTTTTTCTTTATGTTGATGATATTATCCTTACTGGTAATGATCCAAACCATATAAACCATGTGAAGTCTAGCCTCAGAAAGAATTTTGAAATGACATACTTAGGAAACTTGCATTATTTCCTTGGACTTCAAGTCTTGCAATCCAAGGAAGGCATTAACCTCTCTCAGTCCAAGTATGCATGTGATCTTCTACACCACTTTCACATGGAAGAATATAAGCTAGCCCCTTCTCCCTTTCAGTCTGGAGTCAAGCTTTCAGTCACTTGTACTACCCCTGAAGTTGATGCTACCTTATATCGTCAACTTGTTGGTAAAATTTTGTATCTAACCGATACCCATCTTGACCTTTCCTTTGTCATTGGTCTTGTCACTCGGCTTATGCACCAACCTCATGAAAGTCACTGGAAAGTAGCTAAAAGAATACTTCAATATATTCGAGGTACAGTTCAGTTCGAGATTCATTACATTGTAGGAGCATTTCCCTTGTTGATTGGTTTCACTGACTCCGATTGGGCTAGTGACCCTGATGATCAGAAGTCCACTGCGGGATATGTATTCACTCTTGGATCAGGACCTATTACTTGGTCTTGTAAGAAATAAAGTGCCATCTCCCTTTCTTCAACAGAAGTAGAGTATCGTGGTGCAATTGAAGCTAGCAAAGAATCCATGTGGCTTTGTTAGATCCTGTCTGAATTTAGTCTCCATCAGCAGCATCCAACTACACTTTGGTGTGATAATCAGAGTGCCATTCAACTATGTAAAGATCCAGTTCATAATTAGCATATCAAACACATTGAACTCCACATACACTTCATCGAAATCTCATTCATGACCGTGTTCTTGAAGTGCAGTACTGTCCAACCAATGATCAGGTAGCCGATATATTTACAAAGGTTCTCACAGAAGTGAAGTTTACCAAACTTCAATCCATGCTTGGAGTTTAGAAAAGTTGTCATTAAGGGGGGATAGGCTCTAATGCCTCCTTCCTTCTCCTATTGTGTCACTTTTGTAAATCCTTCAATCCTATCCCAATTTGTTCTTAAGGGGGGATGTTAGGATATTTCGACACATAGGAAAATAGGCTCCTTTTGTGTCACCTTTGTAAATCCTTCAATCCTATCCCAATTTGTTCTTAAGGAGGGATTTTAGGATATTCCAACACATAGGAAATAGTTAAGAATAACTTAGTCTAGTGTAGAGTTAGGTAAAGTGTGCTTCTTTACCATGTATGTTTGTAACTTATAATCTGACGGTCATGATTTTTAGTGATCCAAAGGTTATCTCTCACCTCGGTATTAACGACACTTAATCTGTGGCTTAACACCCGACTGGTCCATGATCTTTCTTTAAAGAGCATGAAGGGTCATTTGTCCGGTAACCGTTTATGAGAGAAACATATGTAACTTTTATTTTTATATTAATAAATTCCCTGAACTGGCTGCATTGGCTCAGGGCATGGACTGTTTCCCTCTTTGAGGTTTTTAACCACGTGATTATATTGGTGTAATAATTTTTGATCTGTTTGTGAGCGGTGACCTTTGGTTCCTGATCTATGGAGCTTACCCTGTAAATTCCTACATTAATTTAATTTAATTTTGTTCACAGGGAATTTTGGTTTGTGTCTTCAACGACGCCTTTAGGGATGACCAGGCTTCGTCCTTATTGCGGCTTCATCCTCATTGCGGCTTCGTCTGCGAATTTCCAGGTATCTATCTATGTATCTTTGCTTAATTTTTTTTTTCCGCAAGAAAAATACTTCTGGTTTATATAATGTACCAGGGAAAGTCACTTATAGTAGTCAAAGTACTTACAACAATTTCACTTACATTTTCACTTGTTAATTCAAAATTGACAAACTAATTTTCTTACAGTATTCTGGACGTTTACATTAATATGTTGTGAATCTTCTTTCAATTGTAATTTCCAAAATGGATCAAAATAACAAAAACTGACAGAAAAAAACATATATTTTACTATCCCTACACAGTATATTTAACTATGACATCTGCTTTCTTATAGATTTCCTTCCTTCCTGTTCCTGTAAAAAACATGCATCTTTGGAGGGCCAATTGCTGCATTTATCAGAGCCAGCATTCCCACCAGGCTTATCACTATCTGCAAGAATCGGGAATAGAAAAAATATTTTCGATGCCAGGAAAGAAACTTTCTAAAAATTCTTTGCAGTGTTCAACCTATGAACACTGTTAGTCTGAATTGCAGTTATCAGAGTCACCATTACCACCAGGCTTATCACTATCTACAAGAATAGAAGAAATCTTGCCGATACTAGGCAAGAAACTTTATGAACATTATTTGTTAGTGTTCAACCTATGAACATTGTTAGTGTGAATTGAAACTATTAGAGTCACCATTACGACCAGGATTATCACTATCTACAGGAATAGTAGAAATCTTGCTGATGCCAGGCAGGAAACTTTCTGAACATTCTTTGTGAGTGTTCAACCTATGAACACTGTTAGTCTAAATTAGCCCAGGAAAATATGATAAGAACTCTTTATACGAAGGTTGGTAATTTATTCCAATCATGGATTGGTGATTTAATCCAAGTGTGTTAGATGTTGAAAGCACATCATCCCCAAGAGAAGACATAAAACTCTTACCTGAACCTTGTAGCGGTTTTGTTTCAATATGACCAACTGTAAGACTATATGATGCATCAGAGGACTCTCTAAGATCACAGGTAGATGTTTTGATATTTGTAGAACATGAAAAAATTATTAGGTACATATATGGGTGGGTTTGGAAATGTGTTTCACATGAAATGTAATAGCGAATGGATTTAGTGGAAACCTTTTGTAAGATCAGGACTGAAATAATGAGAGAGAAAAAACCTTTTATATTCAATGTAAAACACATGCATTAACTTATAATTGTTATATTTTCCGTTCTTCCCAACTTAGTACATCCCTTTAGAAAAATCCCTTTCAATGAAGAAGATATATCCATAGTGATCCATTGATATTTTTTCACCAACAACTATTCCATTTTGGTCTTATATATCTCAAAACTATACTCATTGAATTTATGCATCTATATCTTTAAACTACTTAGCTATTTTATTACACCATAGGAATCATTTCTATATATATGTCATTTTAATGGGGTATATCACATTTCAAGGAAAACACATTAGCCATAAATGTTTCCCATTAAAACCAAAAGTGATTTGATACAAAAAATAGTTTTAACCTTACATAGTTAATTGTTTCAAACAGATTCTTAATAAAATGAAAATATTCAATGTAAAACACATGCATTAACATATAATTGTGACATTTTCCCTTCTTTCCAACTTGGTGGACATCCTTCTAGAAAAATCCCTTTTAATGAAGCAGATATATCCATAGTAATCCACTGATATTTTTTCACCAGCAACTATTGCATTTTGGAATTGTATATCTAAAAAATATGCCCATTGAATATATGCATCTATATCTTTAAACTACTCAACTTTTTTATTAAACCATAGGAATCATATTGATATACCTCCCAGTTTAATGGGGTCTATCACATTTTGAGAAAAAACACATTAGCCATAAAACTCTCCCATTGAGACCAAAATTTATTTGATACAAAAAGTAGGTCTTAACCTTATATAGGTAATTGTTTCAAATAGATTCTTTATAAAATGAAAAATATTCAATGTAAAACACATGCATTAACATATAATTGTGATATTTTCCCTTCTTTCCAACTTAGTGGACATCCTTGTAGAAAAATCCCTCCCTTTTAATGAAGCAAATATATCCATAGTGATCCAGTGATATTTGCTCACAAACAACTATTCCATTTTGGCCTTTTATATCTCAAAAATATGCTCATTGAATGCATTTATATTTTTAAACTACTTGAAACTATTTTATTACACCATAGGAATCATTTCAATATATCTCCCATTTTAACGGGGTTTATCAGATTTCGAGAAAAACACATTAGCCATAAAATTTTCCCATTGAAACCAAAATTAATTTGATACAAAAAGAAAAAACACATTAGCCATAAAATTTTCCCATTGAAATCAAAAGTGATTTGATACAAATCATAGGTTTTAACCAAGTATATAGTTAGTTATTTCAAATGGATTCTTAATAAAATGAAAAATATTCAATGTAAAACACATGCATTAACATATAATTGTTATATTTTCCCTTCCTTCCAACTTAGTGGACATCCTTCTAGAAAAATTCCTTTTAATGAATAAGATATATCCATAGTGATCCACTTATATTTGTTCACAAACAACTATTCCATTTTGGACTTTAATATCTTAAAACTATTCTCATTGAATTTATGCATCTATATTTTTAAACTACTTCAAACTATTTTATTACACCATAGGAATCATTTCGATATATCTCCCATTTTAATGGGTTCTATCACATTTCGAGAAAAACACATTAGCCATAAAAGTCTCCCATTGAAACCAAAAGTAATTTGATACAAAACATAGGTTTTAACCGTATATCGTTAATTGTTTCAAATAGATTCTTAATAAAATGAAAACTATTCAATGTAAAACACATCCACATTAACATATAATTGGTACATTTTCCCTTCTTTCCAACTTAGTGGACATCCTTCTAGTGAAATCCCTTTTAATGAAGATAATATATCCATATTTATCTACTGATATTTTTTTACCAACAACTATTCCATTTTGGAGTTATCCCGAAACTATGCTCATTGAATTTATGAATCTATATCTTTAAACTACTCAACTATTTTATTTCACCATAGGAATCATTTCTATATATCTCCCATTTTAATGGGGTCTATCACATTTCAAGAAAAAACACATTAGCCATAAAAAGTTTCTCATTGAAACCAAAAGTGATTGGATAAAAAAACATAGGTTTTAACCTTATATACTTAATTGTTTCAAATGAAAAATATTTAATGTAAAACACCTGCATTAATGTATATAATTGTGATATTTTCCCTTCTGTCCAACTTTGTGGACATCCTTCTAGAAAAATCCCTTTTAATGAAGAAGATATATCCATATTGATCCACTGATATTTGTTCACAAAAAACTATTCCATTTTGGACTTGTATATCTAAAAACTATGCTCATTGAATTTATGCATCTATATCTTTAAACTACTTGAAACTATTTTATTACACCATAGGAATAATTTCGATATCTCTCCCATTTTAATGGGGTGTATCACATTTCGAGAAAAAACACATTAGCCATAAAAGTTTCCCATTGAAACCAAAAGTGATTTGATACAAAACATATTTTTTAACCAAGTATATAGTTCATTGTTTGAAATAGATTCTTTATAAAATGAAAACTATTCAATGTAAAACACATGCACATTAACATATAATTGTGATATTTTCCCTTATTTCCAACTTAGTGGACATACTTCTAGAAAAATCCCTTTTAATGAACCAAATATATCCATATTGATCCACTGATATTTTTTAATCAACAAATATTCCATTTTGGACTTATATATCTCAAAACTATGCTCATTTTTTCCCAAAAACGATTTTTTGGGGCACTACCCCTGAACACCTGTGTGTGGGGAATTTTTCATCTATATGAAACCCTAAAGTGGGGGTCCCTTCTAACCATTTTATTCCCACCAATATGATTAGAAAAATATATAGTGCATGGGGGTATTCTCATAAAGAATATAAGATATACCAAACATCCAATAATTCTCCTTAATGTGACCATCAATGTTGCAATGGTTAGAATTATTTTTACTACCCTTGCATGGATGTGTAGTGGCTATTTTATTCTTATCCTCCTATTTATAGTTCTTATTTCCCTCCTTCAAAGCTTCTTGGTGCTATTTGTTCTTAAAACTACTGAAGTAACATTTATTTTGGCCTAGATGGTTTCTAGATAATGTGTGTATACACATGGCTCATACATTATCCTTAGCTTGAAAAGAATCACTTGTTTTTGTAGATGCTTATTGTTAGGGTCTAAATCTACTTCAAGCTGAGAAAGACAGAATCTAGGCTAACATCAAACCACGCATAACCTAGTAGCTAGCCCTACCAGGTCGGGAGAGGGCTCTCTCCTTGTCAATCTCAGCAAAAAAAAATGATCAATGAGGCTTGGAGATGACTTGATGTGAAGACTAATTTTAGGCTAGGTATGTGTGCAAAAGAGTTTGATTGAATTTGATGGTGTTTTTTTGGCTCAAATGGAAAGAAAGATTCGGTTTGGGGAATGAGGCTCAATTTTGCAGAGATCTCTATGGGGAAAGGTAGGCAACTGATTTGGCACTTCAAATTGAGTGATATGGAGAGATTTTAGACTGGTGAAGAGTTGAAGATGGCATGAAAGTCTCAAGGATCCTCTTCAAACAGCTGAAAACATAAATAACTAAACAAACCCTAGGTAGAGCACTGCACTTTCAATGCATTCTACCTTTATCTTTGTTTGATTTAGTTAAGATGAAGCAAAGAGAGATAATGGCATACATAAATCACATGTAAAACTTTCAATTACAAAAGGAAACACAATACCAAATCAATATGCCATAAGAATCCCATAAAGTGTTGCAAACCCTGGTTTATTCCTTTGCCAAACTGCAGAGATGAATGTACAATAATGCTCAAAGCATTCCCAAAAGTCCAACTCTGTTAATGACTGAAAAATTACAAGATATAGGTAACCGAAAACTCATCCTAGCCACTAGGGGTCGAGCTCATAAGATTAGGATATGTTCCAACAAAATATAAACTCAAAACTAAAAAGTAGGTAGTGAAACAGCTTGCCTCTAAAAACTATGAAACTGATTCATTCAGTTGCAAACTACCTTTTGATGGATGAATCTACCTCTATGAGTGAAAATTTACCATAATTACATCAAAATCCATCATTTCACATTAAAGTACATCATGAGTTTGACAATTACAAGGAAAAAATTCAAACTGTGAAAAAACTAGGCGAAAAACAGAGTTTTTGACCAAAAATGAGCAAAATTCCTCCCATGCTCCACGCTAATTTCCCTATGCGTAGCGCCTTTTCGCAGATGATTTTGGAGGCCTTCCTGGTGTCCAATATTGCTCCAAGTGGGCTTGTTGGAAAGGTATTCCTGTCTAATTTCCAGAAAAAGTGGAATTTTTTATTTTTTCCTCCATTTGCCCCTCCAAAACTAAGTTCTCCCAACACTGCTTCCTGTGTGTCCAAAAAGGGGTAGAAAGGTCATTTTTGGGGTGTTTTTTACCTCTTTTGGGGCTCAAAACCTGTCAAAATTTATTGGAAATTTGTGAGCATGCATATTGTTTAATGAAAAATCCAAATATGTTGAATTTTCCTCGAAATTATGCCTCCATCAAAAGCGAGCGCCAGGTGGCGTGGCACATTGGGCAGAAAACTCTGGTTTTAAGGAAAAATTTCCAAAATTCATCTCAATGCGTAGTGCCTTTTTGAAAGAGAATTTTGAGGGTATTATCGGTGTCAAATTTTGGAATGGGATAGCTTATTGGAAATATTATTGAGTCTACTTTCAAACCCAACTTGAATTTTTCAATTTGGAGTTCATTTGCCTTGTCAAAAATCAAATCTCCGAAGACTGGCCAAAATGTGCAAAATGAGGCTGCCACAAGGCAAAGTGCTGTCGCAGTAAAATTTTGAAGGTCTTCCTCAACTCCAAATTGAGCTCATGGTAGCTCATTGGAAATCTATTTTTTTCTAGTTATCATTTGAGTCATCAAGAAAGTCATTTGGCCAACCAAGCCAGGATAAATCTTGATTTTCCCAAGGTCACTTCACAGATGCATCAATTCTCCTGAGGCAACTATATTTTTGACATTTCTTTAAAACCATGACACCTGTGTAAAACGTGAAGGATGGTTTTCTTCCTTGGCCTATTTTGGACAAAAAAATCTCTCATTTTTCACAAATTCATCTTTTCTTGCTCAAAAACATTATTGGAGTAAAACCTATCCCGATGTGTGGAACAACGGATTTGTCGAAATGAAGCGAAATGAAGGGGATAAGGGGCTTCTAAATTCTTGAGAAAATTTTGGGAAGTAGGGAGGGATGTTAGGAATTAGGGGAAATTGTAATTTAAAATATTGAGTGAGGGGAAGGGGTCCAAAAGGGAAAAACACAGGCCTAACCTAGAAAATTCCCAAGTTGTAGCAAGAAACTAGGGTTTGTGCGAAAATGAGGAATTTGGGGGATCTCGGTGATGGGAAGTGTTTAATAAGGTACACTAAGGATATGGGAAGGTGAATGAACATCAGGATACAATTTTTTCTAATGATTTTACCATCCAAGAGAAATTACCTTCAAAACCCTAGGAGAGGGAAATAAACCTTACCTAGGCACAACTGAAGCATGAACAAGGTGTAAAATGGCCCTTTGGAATCTGGCATGATGATGAAAACCCTCCGAATGATGGTACACTCAGCTGAATGGTGACATGTACCGACATTTGAACAACTTTAACAGGATTAAAATAAAACCCGAGACCTAATACCTAGTGACCAAATTTTTCTTGAAGACTCACTGAAATGATAAAATTTGACCTTGGCACCTTAAAATCAATTTGTAAGAGCATGTTTTATCACTGGAGGAAGGCTGCAAAGACTAACACTAACATTCGCTCTAATGAGGATGGTATCTCCTTGGAGGTGCCAAGAACGTCAAATCTTTGGGAGAGCAGACAAGTGCCTTCATCCATTGGGCAATGGAGTCAAAAACTCAAGCTGAAATGCATGACTAAAAAATGACGACTTGATGACACAAAATGACTCTCACTCAACTAAAAACTGACTCGATACTTAAACACAACCAACAAATTGGAAATGATGCTCAAAGTAGAGCTTATTCATCAAAACCTACTCTAACAGTTTCATTCATCACCTGATCAAGTGAAATGAAACAACCAATGCAACCAAGTAAGTATTCCGGCTGCTGTTTGAATTCTCCGCAGGTGCTTGCTTATGAACAACAAGAGAGAACTACTGAAAGGTAACTCCCATGAAAAATTGTGAACAGAGCCGTTGAATACTATGGATTCTCTATCTGCCTCCAAAAACACTGCATAAGGATCTTGAATTTCATGCACACTGGGACTTAGCTCATCCAATGGATTAATTTTCTTCTCTTCATACCATGAATGTAAACTTTGATCTGAGATTTGTGACAAGAATCATGTTGAAAATGATAAAGAAACTGGCTGCCAAATCAAGTTTGTATCAATACTTGTTTCAATCTCACAGTTAGCTAGTGGAGAAGGACTTTGACTGCAGACATCATCCAAAAAAATAGCTATTGGATAGTGAAAAACTTGAAAATACTGCTACAACCCATTTTCTATTGGTTCCGATGAGATTACATGATTCCCTACAAGCTGCTCATCCTTTACTAAAAATGTACTATGCAAATTTTCCTTCAAAAACTGAAATGATTCAAAACAAAATGGTACGGAATCATCTTGCATCATTTGATCATATGGTCCAGCTTCCAATTCTTCATTTGTAACTTGACAATCAAAGGCATTTGGGGGCTGCAACTATGGATATAAAATGTCTTGAACAAGGTTTTCATTGCCCTAAAGATGGTCCAGATCAAGACTTGTCGACAGTTGATTTCAGATTGCATGAATGTTGTCTCTGATGAACTAAAAAAAAGAAAAACAAAAAGGAAAAGATCCTTCACTTAATTCAAAATTTGCTCCACTTTCCTCGTCATTTTCATAGCTGATATGTGATGGCTGAACATTGTATTCGAGCTGCTGAAAGTGAACTTCTTCCTCGTAGAAACTAGCTGCTGATTTGTCTGCAAGATTCGCTTCTGTTTGGAGAACATAATCATCATCATACTGATCAAACTGAGGCAAATCATCAGTATAAAACACATCATCAAGCATACATGTCATATCAAGAGTTCTCTCTTCTAAAAAATGATCTATAAAACAATCATTATCAGATCTATGACAACTGCGATAAGAAACAAAATTTTTTGGATCAACAACTTGTTCTTATTCAATCAGTGAGCCATGGGCTTGAACATTATACTCATTCCTTGTGATGATCCTTTGCACCATCTCTTCCACTGCACTTACCAAAATGTCAAGTTTTACCTCTAGAGATGTCGATTCCTCCAGATCTATGTTTTTCATCTCTTCTTCCTTCAACTTTGCCCTTCGGATCAACAAATGAGCCTCTACATCTACTGCACTGTTCTACATCTCTTCAAGTGTTGCAAGATCCCTTTCTCTCAGCTGAAACTCCGTTTCTGGATCAAAGGCACCCAGGTAGTGCAAGAGAGAGGATCCAAGAGGAGGTCTTATATTAACTGGCATCGAATAATAAACTTGGTTAAATCTCGCAGAAAACTGTTGTACTGTCTCCCCTGGCAGTCTTTTCAGCTGGTTATACTCTTCTATAATCAATAAAGGGTTCTGTCTGACCACCCATCTGTTGAGGAAAAGTTTGACGAACTGCTGGAAATTTGAAATGCTCGCATCAGGCAGGGTTTTGAACCAACTCTTGACTTTGACTTGCAAAGAAAGAGAAAAAAGCCTAATACTGAAATCCTCTTCATCAACTTCAAAAAGGTTAAGAAAAGACTCAAAATTCAGAACATGTCTCTCATTAGTGATGTTGTCATGTTCACCATCAAATCTTGGTAGATATAGGTCATGATTTTTAGGGAAAGCATGGGATATAGGAGGTAAAATCAGAGGCTTGTATCGATCTAGAATTTTACAAGGTATAGGGGTATGTACAAATGCTGCAGAATCAGTCTTGGTCTCTTGGGGTTCATCAGTTTGAAGATGGTCATCACAAGATTCAAAAGAAAGTTCTTGATCAAGCTCAAAAGCATGCAAATCTTTGGTATTCACAATATTCAAAGGGAAGGAATCAAATGTAGGCCGAGGATATTTTCTCAAATACAATATACTTTGCAAAGCCTTCTTGACATTCTCGGGAAAAGAGAAGAAATAATTTATGACAAAGAACAAAATGTCTTGGATGAAATTCCAACTTGAATACCTGATCTTTCCGTATTGTCCTTTCATGTTTCTGCTAGTCAGGTTCATCCTCCAGTGGAGTCCCTGGATCTAATCTCGAAACTGATTTAGAGTCGCTAGGTGAATGATTTCAGCCTTGCGGTGTCTGATCATTGTCCACCATCAACAATCATATCTAAACTTGATTATATTTTACTGAGGAAACCAGATGTTCAGTTCATAAACTAGACCGGAGATTGACTGAAGCAGCATTCATCTACTTTCGCTAATGCAAAGAAAGAGCGTTTTGAAGGCTACGTGGCTATCTTCAGGCTCCGTCTGTAGTTTATAAAGCAAACAAAAAAAAGTTTCTTCCCCAACATGCTTGCCACTATGTTAGGGCCTAGATCTACCTCAGGCTGAGAAAGGCAGAATCTAGGGTAACATCAAACCACGCTTAACCTGGTAGCTAACCCTACCAGGTCGAGAGAGGGCTCTCTCCTTGTCAATCAAAGAAGAAAAAAAAATGATCAATGAGGCTTGGATATGACTTGATGTGAAGACTGATTTTAGGCTAAGTATGTGTGCAAAATATTTTGATTGAATTTGATGGTGTTTTGTTGGCTCAAATGGAAAGACAGATTTGGGTCTGGGGAATGAGGCTCAGTTTTGAAGAGATCTCTATGGGACAAGGTAGGCAACTGATTTGGAACTTCAAATTGTTGGTATGGAGAGATTTTAGACTGGTGAGGAGTTGAAGATGGCATGAAAGTCTCAAGGATCCTCTTCAAACAGCTGAAAACATAAATAACTAAACAAACCCTAGGTAGAGCACTGCACTTTCAATGTATTCTACCTTTATCTTTGTTTGATTTAGTTAAGATGAAGCAAAGAGAGATAATGGAATACATAAATCACATGTTAAGCTTGCAATTACAGAAGGAAACACAATACCAAATCAAGATGCCACAAGAATCCCATAAAGTGCTGCAAACCCTAGTCTATTCCTTTTCCAAACTGCAGAGATGAATGTACAATAATGCTCAAAACATTCCCAAAAGTCCAACTCTGCTAATGACTGAAAAATTACAAGATATAGGGAACCAAAAACTCATCCTAGCCTCTAGGGGTCGAGCTCATAAGATTAGGAGCTGTTCCAACAAAATCTAAAATGAGAAATAAAAAGTAGGCAGTGGAACAACTTGCCTCTAAAAACTAGGAAACTGATTCATTCAGTTGCAAACTACCTTTTGATGGATGAATCTACCTATATGAGTGAAAATTTAGCATAATTACATAAAAATCCATCATTTCACATTAAATTACATCATGATTTTGAAAATTAGAAGGAAAAAATTCAAACTGTGAAAAAACTAGGTGAAAAGCAGAGTTTTTGACCAAAAATGAGCAAAATTCCTCCAATACGTCGAGCTGATTTCCCTACGCGTAGCGCCTTTTTGTAGCTGATTTTGGAGGCATTCCTTGTGTCCAAATTTGCTACAAGTGGGCTTGTTGGAAAGGTCTGCTTATATAATTTCCTTCACAAGTCGAAGTTCTGAATTTGGCCTCCATTTTCCTCTCTAAAACTGAGTTCTCCGAACACTGCTTCCTATGTGTCCAAAAAGGGGCAGAAAGGTCATTTTTGGGGTGTTTTTGACCTTTTTGGGTGCTCAACACCTGTCAAAATTTCTTGTCCATTTGTGAGCATGAATATTTTCTAATGAAAAATCAAAATATGTTGAGTTTTCCTCAAAATTATGCCTCCATCAAAAGCAACTTCCAGGTGGCGCAACACATTGGGCAAAAAACTCTGTTTTTTAAGGCAAAATTTCCAAAACTCATCTCAATGCTTACCACATTTTTGCAGGATACTTTTGGAGGTATTCCTAGTGTCCAAATTGGGCGCAGGATATCCCATTGGAAATATTATTGAGTCTACTTTCCAACCCAACTTGAATTTTTCAATTTGGAGTTCATTTGCCTTCTCAAAAATCAAATCTCCCAAGACTGGTCAAAATGTGCAAAATAAGGCTGCCTCAAGGCAAAGTGTTGTTGCAGTCAACTTTTGAAGGTCTTCCTCAACTACAAATTGAGCTCATGATAGCTAATTAGAAATAAATTTGTGTCTAGTTATCATTTGATTCATCAAGAAAGTCATTTGGCCAACCAAGCTAGGAGAAATCTTGATTTTCCCAAGGACACTTCAGAGATGCATCAATTCTCCTGAGGCAACTATATTTTTGACATTTCTCTAAAACCATGACACCTGTGTAAAATGTGAAGGATTTTTTTCTTCCTTGGCCTATTGTGGACAGAAACCTCTCTCATTTTTCCCAAATTCATCTTTTCTTACTCAGAAACATCATTGGAGTAAAACCTATCCCGATGTGTGGAACAGGGGATTTATCAAAATGAAGCGAAATGAAGGGGATAAGGGGCCTCTAAATTCTTGAGAAAATTTTGGAAATTAGGGAGGGATGTTAGGAATTAGGGGAAGGTGGAATTTCAAATATTGAGTGAGGAGAAGGGGTCCAAAAGGGCAAAACACAGGCCTAGCCTAGAAAATTGCGAGGTTGTAGCAAGAAACTAGGGTTTGTGCGAAAATGAGGAATTTGGGGGATCTCGATGATGGGAAGTGTTTAATAAGGTACATTAAGGATAGGGGAAGGTATATGAACATCAGGATACAAGTTTTGCTAATGATTTTACCATCCAAGAGAAATTACCTTCAAAACCCTAGGAGAGGGAAATGAACCTTACCTAGGCACAACTTAAGCATGAAAAAGGTGTAAAATAACCCTTTGGAATCTGGAATGATGATGAAAACCCTCTGAATGATGGTACACTCAGCTAAATGGTGACATGGACTAACATTTGGACAACTTTGACAGGAGTAAAAGCAAACCCTAGACCTAATACCTAGTGACCAAATTTTGCTTGAAGACTCACTGAAATGACAAAATTTGACCTTGACACCTTAAAATCACTTTGTAAGATCATGTTTGATCACTAGAGGAATGATGCAAAGACTGACACTAACACTTATATAGACCCTACATATACTTAAGGAGTACATTTGGGCTCTTAGGAAAGATATCCAATAATATGACCATATTTTTGAACTTAGTACGCTCTTATACACCCTTATGTCTACGTAAAGTAGTGTGAGTGATTCCACGCATCCTCTACACACTTCATATGGTATAATTGGGACAGGTAGTATTAACTTCTACAATTATATAGACAGAGTCAGTAAAGGGCTATGTAGCCTCTCGATCTCATATTTTATGAAATGTGACATATCCAGTAAATGCCCCTATAGTCAATCTCTAGAATAGATCTAAATAGAAGTTCTTCATTTTAATATCCATAAAACACAACCACTTTAAGGAAAATTGTGTACATGTGTCATTTCTCCCATAAATTTTTAGGCAAAGCTTTTAAAGCATACACGTCATGTTGGTTTTCTCCAATTAACTTTAAATCATGTTATTTTTAAGTGCATAAAATAATTTTGCAAACCATGTAAATGTCATTTCTCTCAAGCTTTAAGGCCTAAAACTTGAACCTAAAGTGGCTGAATTCTCATAGGATTTTTAACTTCCAGAGGATCTTAGTTTGTCTATTGAGTTTTGATTTCTACAAGTTCTAAAGGAAGAGTCTATAAAGGGCCAAGTAGCCTCTAGATGTAATCTTTTCTCAAAGGTGACATATCCATTAAATGCCCCTACAGTCAATCTCTGTAACAGATCTAAATATAATTTTTTCATTTTAATATCCTATTGAAGCCTCGAAAATCGCTGCAACAACATGGGAGATGACCACCCGATCCGGACCTTAAATCAGCTCCTTTTCCATTTGGAATGGTTGTTCCAACTGGTTCAACTAGGTCCAGTTACCTTCTCTCAATCTCCAATGGCTTTAAAATATGATATTCATTCACCAATGGAAAAGAGACATCAGATCATTCTTCTTGCTGATCAGGAAAGAAAGTGATCCTTAAGCTGATTTAGGGCTCAGCCAATCCACTACTAAAGTTTGCCTCTTTGGGAAGAGGACTTAAAAGAATGTAGAATTTACTCTAAATGAAAACTTGTTCTAAGATGCAAGCAAAAGAAACTATCTTAATCCTATCTTAATTAGGCAGATATAGATCTAACCCAATCAAGAGCAGGTATTTATAATATTGAGATTGAAATATGTCTTGTTTATAATGAATATCATGTTAATGAAATAGTTCAATTAACTGACATTATGGATAGAAAAACATATCCTATTGATACCTTTTAACTGAAATAATCAATCAACAACAATCAGGAAATAGTTCACAAAATGGTATTGATCATTTAATCAGTAACTTGAATTATTAAACAATAATATGCGGAAGAAGTTCACAACATATCACTATTTATTAATCCAATACTAAAAGATAGATTTATGAGTAAATAGTTACTCAGAAATCAGAATTCAACCCATAAGAGGAGAGATAAATAACAACATAAAATAGAAGCAAATTACCCATACCGACAAAAGTGCACAAATATGTAAGTAAATTGACACCATTCCTGTTATCATAAAAGAAAACCAGCATTTAAAATAATAGTATTCGAAATACCAATTTATTGAATCCATTTCTCCAGCTCTAGTCTCTAATAGTCCTTTACAATGCCTAAGCTTCTGCTTTCAAAAGCAAAGCTACAATAGTGCAAAATCTGTTCATTATACATAACTCAGGATGTAAAAGAAAAACCTCAATAATCCCCAGATCTGATATTCCACTCCTCTCACCTACAACTCTAAATCCCTATTACAAAAATCCTTCTAGAATTCTAGAATTGCAGAGGAGAGCAGCCCCTATTCCATTCTGCAATCTGCTATTTATAATATTTGCAAAGGAATTCTTGAGATAAAAGTTTGTTGAAGAAAATTTGCCCAATCAAAAATTCCAATCTTTTAATTTCTGGAGCATTCTCATTGATTAAGATCTTTTCTTCATATCTCTTCTACTGTTTTCCTGCAAAAAGAAATCAAAATAAATTAAGATGCAACAATAAAATCAAAATACCATTTCTGGAATTTAAAACAAATCCAATCAAATTCTATTTAAATAAATAATTGAAAATAAAATACAAACTCTCTATTGATGCCTGGGATGTTTTAATTGGCCAAAGATATTATTGATGAGCGAATCTGCAATTAGAAGAGGCTTAGGACAAATGAAAATGCAGAAAATAACTCAGAGAATTGATTTTGTTTTAGAAATTCGGAGCTTGATTTTTTGCATGATTTTTGACCCAATTAATAAACAAATATATTAGTGGAACCTCCTTAGAAATGTTCTCCTTGATTTTATCTTTCCAATGAGCCGTCCTGGGCCTTATTTGGCCAAGTATAACTCAATCTATGAGCCTCCAAAGTTGATGAGTCAAAAACTGGGATAATTCTGGAAATTCTGTTGTTGGGCTAAAAATCAGAGTTTTTAATTAGAAATTTAATCCTAAATTAGATGCTAATTATCTAATAATTAATTCTAAATTAATTATTAACTAACTAATATATACAATTAATTCTAATTAATTATCATCTAATTTAGAAATTAATTAAGTTACAAAATTAAATTAATATACAAATGATTTGAAAAAGTTAATTTAAATATAATTAATATTATAATTCAAATTATATTAAAATTATAATAAACAATATAATTATAATATAATTATTATAATATAAAAATATAAAAATTAATTTTCAAACCATTGGAATCAATCCATACCCATAATCCATTAAGCAAACCATTGAAATCAATCCACACTTTATTAATTCATCCATGTGAGTTTGTGGAGCGGTATGGTGAGTGGAGTGTGAGGTGAGGGTGACGGGAGGGTGAGTGAGGTGGAGGTACGGGAGGCATAAGGGGTAAAACAAAAAATTTATATTAAAAACTTTTAACACATCGCATATCGCCTTATCGCATATCGCATTTTGTCAAATGTGCATGTTATAAAAATTGCGATATTGCGATGTAAATTTTATTTTTTTATTTTTATATATATTTTTTAATATTAAATTTTAATTTAATTAAATTAATTAAATATTATATATTAATTACATTAAATACTAAATATTATTAAAAATATATATATAAACTAACCTACCATTATAATATTAACTTAATGTTAACGTTTTAAAACTAATCTAAAACTACATTATCCTAACTTAAACTAACAAATGAAAATACGAACTTTAAAATAGCACTACCACTAAATACTAATATTAATACGACACTTTAACATTTAACATAAAACTAAGATATTACTAACACTATAGATATAATGTTAAACTAAAAGTCAACGTATGAGAGACTTAAGAGAACCCATCACATTAAAAAAAATGATTTGTAATATTGCAAATAAAACTCATCGCATTGCATGCATCACATGTTATGAGTTCATCGGGGTTTTAAAATGTGCATTTTATAAAACTTGCAATAGAACCGACATTGCGATATGCAATGGGAAATTTTTATTTTTATTTTATATATATATATATATATATATATATATATATATATATATATATTTAATTTATTTTTATATATTAAGTTTTAATTTTAATTAAATTTATTATAATTTATTATAATAATAAATTTAATTAATCTTAAAATTTAATGTATAAAAATAATTTTTATTTTATTTTTGGTTTTATTTTAATGATGTTTAGTTTAGTTATGAAATTTTCTAAACTACAGCCACTCCGAAAATAAATAAAAAGAATAAAAATAGCATTTTTAACCCAGACTAGATAAATCATGGGACTTTAAAGGAGTACCATTTTCAAACCAGTTGACCAAATGAGGTAAAACAAGCATCAATGGGAAGCTTATTAAAAATTGATTTTAACAAATAAATCAAAACAAGAATACAAATAAAATGAAAAATTAACAATCGTGTAGGATAATCAAATAAATAAAAATCCTAAAAGGCGTTTAGCCAAAAATTTATAGAAAGGGTCCCCATTATTTGAAATGAACAAGTAAAAAATGGGGGGTTGTTTTTTACCACAACATATCCATAAACCTCAACCACTTTAAGGAAAACTGTATACATGTGTCATTTCTCCCACAAATTCTTAGGCAAAGTTTTTAAAGCATACATGTCATGTTAGCTTTCTCCCATTAACTTTAAAGCATGTTTTTTGTAAGTGCATAAAAGAATTTTGCAAACCATGTAAATTTCATTTCTCTAAAACTTTAAGGACTAAAAATAGAACCTAAAGTGGCTGAACTCTCATAGGATTTTGAACTTCCATAGGATATTAGTCTGTATGTTGAGTGTTAAATTCTAAAATTTCTAAAGGCAAAGTCTGTAAAGGGCCAGGTAGCCTCTTGATCTCATCTTTTCCCAAAGGTCACATATCGAGTAAATGCCCCTATAGTCAATCTCTGTAACAGATATAAATAGAAGATCTTCATTTTAATATCCATCAACCTCAACCACTTTAAGGCAAACTGTGTATATGTGTCATTTCTCCCATAAATTCTTAAGAAAAGTTTTTAAAGCATACATGTCATGTTGGATTTCTCCCATTAGCTTTAAAGCATGTTTTTTGTAAGTGCATAAAATAATTTTGAAAACCATGTAAATTTCATTTCTCTCAAACTTTAAGGCCTAAAAATAGAACCTAAAGTAGCTAAACTCTCATAGGATTTTGAACTTCCATAGGATATTAGTCTGTCTGTTGAGTGTTAAATTCTAAAAGTTCTAAAGGAAGAGTCTGTAAAGGGCCAGGTAGCCTCTGGATCTCATCTTTTCTCAAAGGCGACATATCCAGTAAATGCCCCTACAGTCAATCTCTGTAATAGATCTAAATAGAAGTTCTTCATTTTCATATCCATAAACCACTACCATTGTAAGGAAAACCTTGTACATGTGTCATTTCTCCCTTCTCCCATAAACTTTTAGGAAAAATTTAAGGCATGTGTCATTTCTATTTCATTTCTCCCACAAACTCATAAAGGTGTGACTTTTAGTAAGTGCATATTATTCATTTCTTCCACAAACTAAAGGCTTCCTCCCATTAATTCTATATGTGAATTATACCATAAAATTTTAAAGTCAAACTTTAAGATAAACCATTCACATGTCATTTATCTCATGCACATGTGTCATTTCTCCCATGAATTTGCAATAAATTTCAATTTAGTATATATTTTTATTGAATTTGTTTTTTTCCAGGGATAAAATAACCACTATAAATGGTTGAAAAATGGAAATTATGCATAGATGTTTCTTGTTATCCCAATCCAAGGAAAGCAGTGATTACATATGTGCTTTCCAATATTGTGACTAGCAAAGTCATCCAAAGGTAAATGAATATACCGAGAAGAAAAATAAACAACGAGGCATATTTATTGAATGGTCTAAGTAGAAGGGGAACTAACCTTTCAAAAGCGAGAATCTCCTGTTGACAATGTTGTTGCTCCAGAAAATCGTTCCAATTTTTTAAACAAAGCTCGAGAAATATGGATGTAATGTGAGGAATAGTGACAATGAAAGCTCTTATAAAGTGGAAATGACGGAATTGATTTTATGCAGGGTGAATATGGGATACAAACTATGATTAATATTAAAAAATAAAATTTATAATCAAGTAAATGTTATACCATTAATTAATATTATTTTAAATTGGAAAAAAATATTAAAAGAAAAATGTCTAGGAAATTTAAATCTAAATTACGTCCAATATTCAAGATAACATTTTAGTAGAATTTTTTTAAATAAATCATAGAAATAAAATTTAGAGGGACATACTTCAGGCGTGTTATCGCCCTAGTAATTCTTAGGTTGTGGGATGAGGATTTTTGTAGTTAATAAAACCAGGGGTAACCAAGAATTTCTTTTAGAATTCAAGATCTATCCTTCCTGAGTTCCGGAGAGGGATCTCTCCTAAAGATTTAACTTTGTTTTATAATTGGATTTTAGGCTAGATATGAGTGGACAGTGAGACTTTTTTTGAAAGTGTGGAGGGAATAAAAATTGTTTCAAGGTAAACCAGAGGGATCTACCAGAACATTGGGTTATGGAGTCAACTTTCTGGGCAAGCAGAGCTAGGAAATGATACTTAAAGATGCAAATGTACTAAGGGCAGGGTAGATGACCTTCAAAGGCTTTGAATAGGCTTTGTTGATGGAATGGGTGAAATCTGAACAAAAGGGCACTTAAGAATCCTTAAGTTACAGAAATGAAGATTGAAGGAGGGGATCAAACAGGGACCTAGAGGAATTAAGAATTCTATAGTCCGGTTATCAAGCAGAAAAAATAATAATGCCAACTAGTAAAAAATAGGGAGCTTTTTATCAATAATCCTGTCTAAATTCTCCTAGTTGATCATTTAAAGATAGAACCACATTAAAATTAATGTATGGAAACCTTTGAAAGAAAAAAAAATGAAAAGAGGAAAAATACTAGACTTATCTTGCAGCACAAGAATCCTGAGTTATGATGTCTTTAATCTCGATTCCAATCTGTTGGTTTGCTAATTTACTCACACCAACTTCAATATATCGAGAAAAATGACTATTGTAGTCTTGATAAATTTTATTCCACACTGAATACTTCGAAAGATGAAGTCCTTATCCAAATGAATTACTTACAAAATATCTCAAAGTTTGAGATAATGTTTCAAGGAAAAATAGGAAATATAACATAAGAAGAGGGAAAACAGCAAAACAGTTTGCAATTTGTTCTCTTTTACAAGGAAATATAGAACTGATTATCCTAATGAAAATGATTTCATTATTTGTCGTGAGCATTTCTCGCATTGGATGCTTTATCTCATTGAAGATGGCTTGTAGATCACTCCTTCTTTTCATTTTCAATCCTGATATTCTTCATCTTTGATTTTCACTGTTTTACTGCTGTAATTGAAAAATAACCAGCAGTAACATTCTTTTTTACTGATACTCTTTGACATCTGATACACTTTCACCCTGAATTTTTACCCTAAGGTAATAGTGAAATGTGATTTTTTCCATATTATTTTCCTGCACTTTTACCTATCAAATTCACATCAGATCTATGAATTCTTGCCTCTATTGAGTTGTGGGGATATTTATACTCTTTAATTTTCTATATCTTTCATCAGCTTCTGTATACTTAGAAAATTTTGGCTTTATTATGAACATGTGCTTAATTTCACTCTCCAAAAAGAACAAATTCTCAAAATATTGAAGTATTATTTTGCCACTTGGAGATCCTTGTGGCAAAGGATTTTTAGCCTGCTCCTTAGCATGGGCTCTAATTTTTTGGTCATAGTCCTTCTGTGGCATTAATTTTTCATTTAGTGCATGAATATCTGTAAGTCCTCCTTCTAGTAGCAACTCATATTTGGTCTTGAATTTACTGATTGATATGTCCAAATTATCACACTTCTCTTCCAGGTTGTTCATAATGTTTCTCTTTGTTAGGACCTTTCTCATTTCAAGGATAGCCTCTGTCCTATTTTTAATTTTCAATTCTTTTAGTTCTTCCCTGTTTTTACTATTCAAAAATGATATGAGCTAAATTTCTTGTGGTGGTTTATTTCCAAGTTCCTTCTTTGTTTTATAAATTTCTGCTAAGGCAGCTTGTAGCAGATATTTTTGCTCACATATTATCTGAATAGAAGGCCATTGTGAGAGAATACCTTCAGTGATTTTTTTCCACAAATGATTTTTGATGTAGGCAACTTGTTCAGTGAGATTTACCTATTGTTGAAGAACTTTTACCTCCTCCTGTAATTTGTTAGCCCTTTGTTCATGTCCTTTGGAAGTGATTAAGGCATCTATGTTGGATGTTTCCAGATTTTTGATGGTGTCTTTTAAACTGATTATCTCTTGATATTTTATGGACATGTCTTCCATAGCTTTGATTATTGCAGTTGTTTCCCCCATTGTGTTTATATGTTATGTTGATGAAGAAGTGGCAAAGATATCTTTAGAAGTAATTGACACTGCAGTTACCAATACTCCTTGTGGTGCCAAATGTTCTGCCAATGTTGAGGGGATAGTTGTGCTTACAGTTGGGATAACTATAGGAATGGAAACTTATTGAGCTTTCTTCAAATTTTCATTTTCTTTCATGAAAGCTTCTATTTGGCTTTCCATTTCCTTTATTTGGGATGTCATCTTTAAAACAAGCTTTTTAATTCATCATTCTCTGCCCTTTGTTGAAGGATTTCCTTTTCCTGGGGACTTTCACTTTGAGGAAATTTCAGTTGTCTCCGAAGAGCTGCTATGTCTTCATTTTTATATTTGATTATGGCTTTTTCCCTTCAATGTTTGCTAGGTCAACTCCTTCTTCAATCACTATATCTTCTAATGCTTTGATTTTTAAGCCATTGGCATACAATGATGCTTTATCCAATTTCATTTGATTCTGAAGATTTGCATTTCAATCTAATTTGGCTTAAAATACCCTGAGGATCATAATTCCACATAAAGCTATATGGGAATTTGTATTCTTTTAACTTGATATTAATCTCATTTGTTGTTTCTCTGTTGTTAACAATGAATGGCCCAACTTAATTTTTGAGTTTTGAACTGAGTCTTTTTCCTGGAGGCCAAAAAATTGACTTCATTTGCATTCAAAAGTTGCCTCAAATATTCTAGAGCAAAAATCCTTGTAGTCACAAATTGAGGAAATTTATATGGGACCATAAGCGCACCATACACTCTGATCTCTGTGTAGTTCTTATACAAGAACCAATTCCCTATTTTACAACTCTCAGATAGCTGTAAGATCCTCTTAGTTTCTTCATTAATTCTAGGGGTTTGTTCCTTATTCAATAAATTCATTGCAGTTACTATAAGCAAGTCATTGAAGTCTGCATATGTGTATTCCCTACTCCATTTCCTCAAAATAGATGAAAAATATATAACTGAAAGTAAATTCCCTTCTAGATCTAGCTTCTGAAACTCAAGAGGAAATTTGTCTGCTTGATAATACAAAAAGAGATGAAGTAGATATGAAGAATATCTAAAAACTCCTTCTTCTGGAAACTGGACAATTGGTAGTGCATATTTTCTGCAATAAACTTGGAAAAGTTGTATAAAATGGATGGAGGATGGCCAGGACTTAAAGTAGACAGAAAACCCAAGATAACAACATAAGTGAATTCATCATTGTTATATCCCAGTATAAAGTATAGCATGGAGACAATTTGCCTTGTTTCACTTGGAAAGTCAAATGTATCAAATGGAGGATTAACTTTAGGAATATCAACCTGTGTGGGGCAAAAAATCTGGAAGATTTTGAACTTGGAAGCAAAATCTAGGTCTAGGTAAAGCTGAGTTAAATCCTCTATAGATAATGAAGCATTATTGGGGTCATGGTTTAGTTGCAACATGGAGTTTATGGATTCAGTATTGATATAGAATATGACTTCCTTATCTTTATTGACAATGCACCTCTAGTATGGAAGATAGTATGATTGACATAATCTGAAAAAATCAGGGGCTAAATGAGTAAGAGGGACAATATACTTTGGCAGATTAGAATCCCACACAGGTACATCCTTATCACTTTTCTCTATAGATTTTCCAAAACACTAGTTATAGACATCAAGTAAATTGAACTCAACTGAAGGGTCAAATATTTTGTAATCAAGATCAACAAGAGCATTATTTTCTTATGAATTAACTGGAGGTTGGACATGCCTAAAAACTTCAGTGGACTCAACAGTGAGTGTAGGGGTGGGTTTATCAATTTTAAAAGGCTCAAGCTGAGGGATTTTGACAGAGGTTTTCCTTTGAGGTTTTGTGCCTCCTGATTTGGGGGTTATTTGTTTCTTCGTCACTTTTAGTTGAATAAAGAAAGCTTAAACTATTTGCTAAGTTCCCTTTTGGAAACAAGGGGTTTTTGAAGGATTTTTCTGGTAGAATAGGACTCTGAGCAGGGTTATGGATGATAAAAAGGATTTTTAATACTCAGAAGATGGCTTTGATCAATTTCAGCAATGAAAATGATCAAGGAGTGTAAAAACTTGCTAAAATGGAAAGGAGGGATTCTGGGGAAAATTTGACAGGGTTTCCCCTATATTTTGGAGGGTTTAGACTTCTTAGGATGGAAAATTCAACTGAATTTTAAGATATGGCAATTTTAAAAGACGAATTATTCCTCAAAATTGAAGTTTTTATGGATAGGATTGACGAAAAATACCTTTAAAAGGGTATAATTATGGTCGATGAAGGTCGCAGTTGCACTTTCAGTCTTCAATTCTACTGAATTAGGCTATCAAAGTTTATGGAGGCTCTCTGTGAGTGAATTACAGAGAAAAAATGGTCGCTTAAATGGTCACCGGTTCACTGGTAGGTTCGAAAATGATGAAAAAAGGCTCACCAAAAGCTTTTTACAGGCTTATAGGCATGAATAGGTGAAATGCAATCGAAAACCATAAGTTTTAATGCATTAAAAATTAATTTGAATAAAAGTTTAATTGCATTAACTGCAGGTACAACGGGAGTGGTTTTGCATTGGGCTGGGTGGTTTATTGCGCGACTCCACAGTGGTAAGTGGTAATTTAATTTTTGAACGTGATTCAATCATATAATGACACGTCGACACAGGGTGGTTTGGGAAAACCACCCATATCGTGTAGCTTTTACAAAATTTTGGTTGAGCATTTTATTTGCGCGATACGAGATATCGGTCGTTGGATCTAACTTTTAAAAATAAAGGGTCAATATTAAAAGAAAAGGTGGAGGGAAAAGACTCATCGGGTTCAATTCGGGTCGTAGGATTAATGGACTGATGACGATCGAACGACTATTACTCAACGCATTGAGGGAGGATTGGCATGAAATAGATCTATCGCATTTGCTTAGAACCGTTGGATTAAATGATTTTTGAAGATCAGATGGTTAGAATTGAGCCCGATGGGAAAAAGGATTTTGTCAAGTTTTATATACAAACAGACATTTATTCAATGGAAAAATGATCGGGAGGGGTTTTAAAAAGGGCTTGACCCATGGTTAATGCTGCGGTAAAGGGATGTTTATCGGGGAAAAGAGTTGAGTTACAATTTTAACCATGGATAAAGGGATTTCGAAGAAAGGGATATGTTTTATTTGAAGTTTAGTTTAAATTAAACTTCAATTTTTTGTTTTAAACATATAATTAAACATGTTTAAAAACTTTTTTCATATATTATTATTATATAGTAAATTAAATCAAAGTGATTTAACTACCATAGGTGGTGGGATGTTATATAAAGATATATTATAGCCAAAGGGGTTGTAAGGTGGGTTTTTAATTTAGACATGTGGGAATTAATAACTTTGGCTAAAGTTATAATACATGGGTTTTTGGGACTATTATATAAAAAGGAGCTATATAATATAGGAAAAGGTTATTTCTATAAGGAGTTAATATATAAGTTAAAGTTAATATGAAAATGGGACAAGGCATACTCAAAATACATTAACATAACCAAGAAAAGTGAAGTTTAAAGGCAAATTTGCATCATAATAATTTCTCCACTTCAGCTTATGATAAAATGTAATTTTGAGGGTTTTATGCTTTCAAATTATGTGGGAAGTTAATCAAAGGGAATTAGAGTATCTTTAAGTAAAAATAAGGTTTTTACTTAGGATTATTAAGGGAAATGAATGCATGAATAGAATAATGATGTGATTTTAGGATTAATATAGACATTTCACACTTTCCACTAATCATCCATAGAGCCTTGGGTCTGGTCCCAAAAAAAATAAGGAAATGCCTTGAGCCTTTCTGACTAATAGTTTAGAATTTTCAATGGCTATGGTAAGGGGAAGTTAGTTATTTTTAGCCCTGGTGAATAATATTTACATCGATGCTTCTTCCCCTTCTTCTACCTACCCAATTTTAACTGATAACATTTTTTCTTCCATTTTGATAAGGTGCATTTGAGCTAACAACCTTTACAACATTTATTCTTTCTAAAAGAAATAAAACTATCTAATTCTACACTTATTTCATCCAGGAATCCAGATTAAACTGTTGGATTCACTTATTCTCTACCTAACTACTGAATTATCAGGATTAAACTGTCTAAAAATTCTTTATTCTCTATCTACAACATTTGAAATTGAAAGGTGACAAGTCAAGATTAAATTGTTCAACTCATCATGGACTATGGCATTTATTGACACTCTGCTATAGTCAAAAGGTAAAAGTAGTGGAATTTATACTTGCACACTTTCATTTTTTATTCATTTTTCTTTTGGGGTCTTTTATTTTTTCTAAGTCCTTTGATTGTTATTTTAGGACTTTTTACCCTCTTTTTGATTTTTTTGTTTTTTTATTTTTTAAAAAATATGGGAATACAACTTGCAGAAGGAAAAGTATGTACATATTTACAAGATTTCCATCGGTCAAGTAAAAATCATGAATCCTGTATTTATAGGTTCCTAACATTGGCTTCACTTGGGGATGGCATTTCCTAGTGAAATGTCAAGAAATCCGAGATCAGTAGCCTTCATATTTGACCTTTGATGATCCTGTAATTGTCTTTTGATTTCTGCAAACTGAATTCTAATCTGAAACTACACAACAATTTTCAAACCAACTTATAGATCTTAAACATCTTTAGGACCTCATCCTTGGATTTAAATATTAATGAAAAACTAGCTGAAAATTCAAAAATAAAAAAAATGCTCAAAATTCTGAGCTTATTGGCACTCATCTACTTACTCTAATCTACTAAAAATCTTATTGAATCAGGTAATACAAAAATGCCAATGAAGCCAATCAAGTAGCTGTAAAAATAAATGGATAACTTGATTGCTTATGATCAAAATTGGAAGTTTATTATGATCATGTGTATTTATAATAAATGATATGATGTGTACATGCCACTTTTGATGTATTTGATCCTTATAGAGAAAACATGTTTGCAGATTTGGTCTAAGAAGATTCTCCATATAATCTGATATAGGATCAATAAAAGCATGATATATGTTATTTACTTCTAGAACTTCAATGACTAATTGTTCATTTGAATTATGAATATTAGACCATGAAATTATTTCTTCAGTCTTGTGTTTGAAAAAATAATCATCTTCAATATGCAAATCAAAAGATATTACAATTTATTCTTGCTTTGGAGAAGGAAGATTTTCAAAGAATTCTTTAGGATTTCGGAAATTGTATGACTGAATTTGAGAATGCAAAAGTTTGATTTCATTTTCATAATTTTCAGAGATTATCTCAAGAACACATATTTTTAGTTTAGGAGAATATTTTCTTGATTTCAAAAGAAGAAAGAAAGCTCTTAGAAAATCTTCATCAAGCTGAAGTTCTAATATCTCATCCTTGAAAATAGCTACTGATTATTTTGGGAAATTATCTTGAATTGGGAGAACATAATTATCATCATACTGATCATATTTAGGAAAATCTTCAGAAGAAGGAATGTCATCAATTATAAAAATTGGATCAACAGATTTTTCTTCCAACAATCCTAATATATCTTGATTAGATTGGTTCCATTCTATTTGAAAGTCATTATTTTTCTCAATAGGAGTGATATCTAGCAATGGGCCTTTTTGGGAAGGGAGAATAACATGAGCATCAACTTGTTCTTTTGTCTCTTCATGGATAAAAATTTTAGTACATTCATCAACATTGGAAGAAGTAGAAACAATTTCTTCATTATGTAAATATTTTGAGGATGGTTGTATATTTAGAAGCAAATTGATTTCTTCTTCGGTGAGGGGGGTTGGGAATCTCTGAATTCTTAGATTGAAAGTACAATTTTTTTTTTCTCTTATCTAAAAATTGATCATGAGGTTGAATATTTTCTTTAACTCGATTCAAAACATTAAATTAAACATCATTTGTTAATACAGAGGGGTTTTGTGGATCTTGATTGATCTCTTGATCTATTTCATCTTTTTTTAACTCCTCTTGATTATTATTACATTTAACTTGAGAATGAAAGTTTCAGACTTCTTCTAATAAATCTTCAGGAAACCAATTTCCAAAATATTCATCAATATTTTTAAGGTAATGTATAAGATCTTCAACTTGATCACAACAATTTTCAGCTAATGATAAAGATGTAAAATCTTCTTTGTAATGCTCATAAAATACCTTATGAAAATCTTTTAGAGAAAACAAACTTGCAGGTTTGAGAGCTTCATATGATTCCCTTGCTTTTCCTTCTAAGGTTGCCATGAATATCTTCATGAGGCAATCCTCATGCCAATCACCCTTCAATCTTGATGAGTGTATATGAAATTTAATGAGATGTAGTAAAGGATCATCAATGTTCTCATATTGAAACATGGGCAGATTTGTACTCCAATTTACCTTTGGTAGCTTGTGTGGAAATCCAGGTATGTGATCTTTGCTCATGGGAGCATATCTTCATTTTATTCTTGGATCATCTTAAAAATCAGCCATAATGAAAGGCCACGATATATGTACAACAAAGTTAAATCCTTATATAAAATACAATACATATTGAAAAACTTTCTTAACGAGAAAGAACATAATGTCTTGGATTAAGATCCAAGTTGAAAGCCTCATATTTCCATATTTTTCTTCTAGGTTCATTCCTCCAGTGGAGTCTTGATTGTGAAATTGATGTGGAGTAGCTAGGTGGATGATTTTAACCTTTGTGTGTTTGGTCACTGTCCACCATCATAGATCAGATCTAAACCTGTAAAATATTTTTGAAGAAAAGGTTGGTTTCCCCAGAAGAGTTGTCATTATATTACCCACAACCTTTAAACTTAATCTTAAAGTAGAAAATATATGTTTTAAAATCTTTCTCTAAGATTAAACTTAAAACTAGAGATTATGGGTTCGATCCCCAGTATGGTCGCCAGTATGTTATCACCCTATTAATTCTCAGGTTGTGAGAAGAGGATTTTTGTAGTTAAGAAAACTAGGGGCAACCAAGAACCACTTTTAGAATTCAGGATCTAGCCTTCCTGAGTTCCGGAGAGGGATCTCTCCTAAAGATTTAACTTAATTTTATAATTGTATTTTTAGCTAGCTATGAGTGGACAGTGAGACTTGTTTTGAAAGTGTGGTGGGAATAAAAAAAATTTCAAGGTAAACCAGAGGGATCTACCAGAACATTGGGCTATGGAGTCAACTTTCTAGGCAAGCAGAGCTATGAAATAAGACTTAAAGATGCAAATGTACTAAGGGCAGGGTAGATGACCTTCAAAGGCTTTGAATAGGCTTTGTTGATTGAATGGGTGAAATCTGAAAAAAAGGGCACTTAAGAATCCTTAAGTTACATAAATGAAGATTGAAGGAGGGGATCAAACGCGGACCTAGAGCAATTAAGAATTCTATAGTCCGGTTATCAAGCAAAAAACATAATAATGCCAACTAGTAAAAAATAGGGAGCTTTTTATCACTAATCATGTCTAAATTTTCCTAGTTGATCATTTAAAGATAGAAACACATGAAAATGAATGTATGGAAACTTTTGAAAGAAAAAACAATGAAAACAGGAAAAAGACTAGGGTTATCTTGTCAAAACAAGAATCTTGAGTTATGATGTCTTTAATCTTGATTCTAGTGTATTGCTTTGCTAATTGACTTACACCAACTTCAATATATCCAGCAAAATTACTATAGTAGTCTTGATAAATTTTATTCCACACTGAATACTTCGAAATATGAAGTATTTATACAAATGAATTACTTACAAAATATCTCAAAGTTTGAGAGAATGTTTCAAGGAAAAATAGGAAATATAACATAAGAAGAGGGACAGTAGCAAAACAATTCGCAAGCTATTCTCTTTTACAAGGAAATATAGAACTGATTATCCTAATAAAAATCATTTCATGACATTGCTGGCATTGGATGCTTTATCTCGTTGAAGATGGTTTGCAGATCACTCCTTTTCATTTTCAATCCTGATATTCTTCATCTTTGATTTTCACTATTTTACTGCTGTAATTGAAAAATAGCCAACAATAACATTCTTTTTAACTGATACTCTTTGACATCTGATACACTTTGACCCTGAATTTTTACCCTAAGGTAATAGTGAAATGCGATTTTTTCCATATTATTTTCCTCCTCTTTTACCTGTCAAATTCACATCAGATCTGTGAATTATTGCCACTGTTGAGCTATGGGGATCTTTATACTCTTTAATTTTATATAGCTTTCATCGGCTTTTATATACTTAGAAAAGTTTGGCTTTAATATGAACATGTGCTTAATTTCATTCTCCGAAAAGAACAAATTCTCAAAATATTGAAGTATTATTTTTCCACTTGGAGATCCTTGTGGAGAAGGCTTTTTAGCCTGCTCCTTAGCATGGGCTCTAATTTTCTGGTCATGGTCCTTTTGTGGAATAAATTTTTCATTTAGTGCAAGAATATCTAGAAGTCCTGCTTCTAGCAGCAAGTCATATTTGGTCTTGAATTTACTGATTGATATGTTCATATTATCACACTTCTTTTCCAGATTGTTCATAATGTTTCTCTTTGTTAGGACCTTTTTGATTTCAAGGATAGCCTCTATCTTGTCTGGAATTTTCAATTCTTCTATTTCTTCCCTATTTTTACTATTCAAAAATGGTATGAGCTGAATTGCTTGTGGTGGTTTATTGCCAAGTTCCTTCTTTTTTTTATCAATTTATACTAAGGCATCTTGTAGAAGATATTTTTTCTCATATATTATCTGAATAGAAGGCCGCTGTGAGTGAATACCTTCGGTGATTTTTTTCCACAAATGATTTTTCATGTAGGCAACCTGTTCAATGAGATTTAACTGTTGTTGACGAATTTTTACCTACTATAATCTGTTAGCCCTTTGTTCATGTCCTTTGGAAGTGATTAAGGCATCTCTGTTGGATGTTTACAGATTTTTGATGGTGCCTTTTAAACTGATTATCTCTTGATATTTTATGGACATGTCTTCCATAGCTTTGATTATTGCAGTTGTTTCCCCCACTGTGTTTATATGTGATGTTGATGAAGAAGTGGCAGAGATATCTTTAGAAGTAATTGACACTGCAATTGCCAATACTCCTTGCGGTTTCAAATGTTCTGCCAATGTTGAGGGGATATTTTTTCTTACAGTTGGGATAACTGTAGGAGTGGAAACTTGTTGAGCTTTCTTCAAATTTTCATTTTCTTTCATGAAAGATTCTATTTGGCTTTCCATTTCCTTTATTTGGGTTGTCATATTTAGAACAAGTTGTTTTAATTCATCATTCTATGTCTTTTGTTGAAGGATTTCCTTTGCCTGGGGATTTTTACTTTGAGGCAATTTCAGTTGTCTCCTGAGAGCTACTATGTCTTCATTTTTCTGTTTAATTATGGTTTTTGCCCCTTCAATGTTTGCTGGGTCAGCTCCTGCTTCAATCACTATATCTTGTAATGCTTTGATTTTTAAGACATTGGCATACAATGATGCTTTATCCAATTTCATTTGATTCTGAAGATTTATCAGTGTTTTCTCAAGCTTAATAGAATTCATAGTCTTGTTGACTATTTTGGAATATAGCATCTCTGTATTACTCCTGTGGAATTATATTTGGTCCAATTCATGGACAACATCTGCATCAACTTCCAAGTTTTTCTTTGAGTAGTCTGCGATTGTTTTTGGATCAACCATTGTGGGCTTCAAAAATGATATTACCAATTTTTTTGAAGAGTAATAAAAAGTTGAGAGGAGTCTATCTTTATTTCCAGGCTTCTCTTTAAGGAACTTGGAATATAATTCACTTTTGATTTCTTCATTCTTTTCTTTGATTTGTCTGAACCTGATTTGAATATCTGACTCTGTGTTGTCAGGTTCTTTGGAAGAAGAGGGAATATCAATATTTGTTTGTTTCTCAATCATTATAGTGTATTTATGTTGTGCTTCAAGGTGGATATCCTGAAGCTCCTTGAGTGTTTCATTTACATTTAAAGTGGCCTCATCATCAGTTTGATGGCCATTTTTATCTTCAAAATTAATAGCTTTATCCGTTTCTTTATCAGTCAATTTACTCTTCTTAATGTATGGAATCCTGAATCTTTTTTTTAGAATAGTTTCTGTTCTGAAACTACCTTCCTCTCTGCTTCTTTTATGAGAAATTTTAGTTTCTTTGTTGACTGTAACCACCTGTGCTTGATCTACCTGTTCATCCTGTACATTGTTTCTCTGTATACCCTGTGAGTCATCATCAAATAAAGTGTTTACCTCCCACTCAAGTTTATTTGCATTGTTTCCAATTTTAGGCTTGGGATCATGCAAGAAAGAAGACAATTTGCATTTCAATCTGATTTGGCTTAAAATACCCTAAGGATCGTAATTCCACATGAAGGTATATGGGAATTTGTATTCATTTAAATTGATATTAATATCATTTGTTGCTTCTCTGTTGTTAACAATGAATGGCCCAACTTGATTTTTGAGTTTTGAAATGAGTCTTTTTCCTAGAGGCCAAAAAATTGACTTCATCTGCATTCAAAAGTTGCCTCAAATATTCTAGAGAAAAAATATTTGTAGTCACAAATCTAGGAAGTTTATATGGGGCCAAAAGCGCACCATACACTGTAATTTCTATGTAGTTCTTATACAAGTACAAATCCCCTATTTTACAGCTCTCAGATAGATGTAAGATCCTCTTAGTTTCTTCATTAATTCTAGGGGTTTGTTTCTTATTCAATAAATTCATTGCAGGTAATATAAAAAAGTCATTGGAGTCTTCATATGTGTATTCCCTGCTCCATTTCCTCAAAATAGATGATCAAAATATAAATGAAATTAAATTCCCTTCTGGATCTAGCTTCTGAAACTCAAGAGGAAATTTTTCTGCTTCATAATACAAAAATAGATGAAGTAGATATGAATTATATCTAAAAACTCCTTCTTTTGGCAATCTGGACAATTGGTAGTGCATATTTTCTTGCAATAAACTTGGCAAAGTTGTATGCAATGGATGGAGGATGGCCAGGATTTAAAGTAGACAGAAAACCCAAGATAGCAACATCAGTGAATTCATCATTGTTATATCCGAGTATAAATGATAGCATGGAGACAATTTGCCTTGTTTCACTTGGAAAGTCAAATTTTTCAAATGGAGGATTAACTTTAGGGATATCAACTTGTGTGGGGCAAAAAATCTGGAATATTTTGAACTTGGAAGCAAAATCTAGGTCTAGGTAAAGCTGAGTTAAATCCTCTATTGATAATGAAACAGCATTGGGGTCATGGTTTAGTTGCAGCATAGAGTTTATGGATTTAGTATTAATATAGAATATGACTTCCTTATCTTTATTGACAATGCACCTCTGGTCTGGAAGATAGTATGATTGACATAATCTGACAAAATCAGGGGCTGAATGAGTAAGAGAAAAAATATACTTTGGCAGATTAGAATCCCACACAGGTACATCCTTATCACTTTTCTCTATAGATTTTCCAAAACACCAGTTATAGACATCAAGTAAATTGAACTCAACTGAAGGGTCAAATATTCCGTAATCAAGATCAACAAGAGCACTATTTTCTTGTGAAGTAACTAGACGTTGGACAGGCCTAACAACTTCAGTGGACTCAGCAGTGAGTGCACATGTGGGTTTATCAAGTTTAAAAGGCTCAGGCTGAGGGATTTTGACAGAGGCTTTCTTTTGGGGCTTTCGGCCTCCTGATTTGGGGGTTATTTGTTTCTTCATCATTTTAGGTGAACAAAGCAAGCTTAAACTATTTTCTAAGTTCTCTTTTGGAAACAAGGGGTTTTTAAAGGAATTTTCTGGCAGAATGGGACTCTGAGTAGGGTTATTGATGATAAAAATATTTTTAATACTTAGAAGATGGCTTTGATTAATTTCAACAATGAAAATGATCAGGGAGTGTGTAAAAACTTGCTAAAATGGAAAGGAGGGATTCTGGGGAAAATTTGACAAGGTTTCCCCTGTATTTTGGAGGTTTTATACTTCTTAGGATGGACAATTCAACTGAATTTTAAGCTATGGAAATTTTAAAAGACGAATTGTTCCTCATAATTGAAGTTTTTATGGATAGGATTGATGAAAAATACCTTTAAAAAGGTATAATTATGGTCGATGAAGGTCGCAGTTGCACTTTCAATCTTCAATTCTGCTGAATTAGGCTATCAGAGTTTATGGAGGCTCTCTCTGAGTGAATTACAAATAAAAAATGGTCGCTTAAATGGTCACTGGTTCACTGGGAGGTTTGAAAATGATGAAAAAAGGCTCAGCAAAAGCCTTTTACAGGCTTACAGGCGTGAATAGGTGAAATGCAATGGAAAACCATAAGTTTTAATGCATTAAACCTTAAGTTGAATCAAAGTTTAATTGCATTAACTACAGGAACAGCAGGAGCGATTTTGCATTGGGCTAGGCGATTTAACGCGCAGCTCCACAGTGGTAAGTGGTAATTTACTTTTTGAACACAATTCAATCATATAATGACATGTCGACACGGGGTGGTTTGGGAAAACCACCCATATCACACAGCTTTTACAAAATTTTGGTCAAGCATTTTATTAGTGCGATACGAGATATCGGCCATCATATATGACTTTTAAAAGCGAAGGGTCAAGATTAAAAGAAAAGGTGTGGGGAAAAGACTCATCGGGTTCAATTCGGGCTATAGGATTAATGAAATGATGACGATCGAACGGGTATTACTCAACGCGATGGGGGAGGATGGGCATGAAATAGATCTATCGCATTTTCTTCGAACCTTTGGATTAAATGAGTTTTGAAGATCGGATGGTTAGGATTGAGCCCGATGGGAAAAAGGATTTTGTCAAGTTTTATATACAAATAGACATTTATTCAATGGAAAAATGATTGGGAGGGGTTTTAAAAATGGCTTGACCCATGGTTAATACTACGGTAAAGGGCTGTTTATCGGGGAAAAGAGTTGAGTTACAATTTTAACCATGGATAAAGGGATTTCGAACAAAGGGATATGTTTTATTTGAAGTTTAGTTTAAATTAAACTTCGATTTTTTGTTTTAAACATATAATTAAACATGTTTAAAGACATTTTTCATATATTATTATTATATAGTAAATTAAATCAAAGTGATTTAACTACCATAGGGGGCGGGATGTTATATAAAGATATATTTTAGCCAAAGGGGTGGTAAGGTGGGTTTTTAATTTACACATGTGGGAATTAATAACTTTGGCTAAAGTTATAATACATGTGTTTTTGGGGCTATTATATAAAAAGGAGTTATATAATATAGGAAAATGTTATTTCTATAAGGAGTTAATATATAAGTTAAAGCCAATATGAAAATGGGACAAGGTATACTCAAAATACATTAACATAACCAAGAAAAGTGAAGTTTAAAGGCAAATTTACATCATAATAATTTCACCACTTCAACTTATGATAAGATGTAATTTTGAGGGTTTTATGCTTTCAAATGACGTGGGAATTTAATCAAAGGGAATTAGAGTATATTTAAGTAAAAATGAGGTTTTTACTTAGGATTATTATGGGAAATGAATGCATGAATAGAATAATTATGTGATTTTAGGGATTAATATAGACATTTCACACTTTCCACTAATCAGTCATAGAGCCTTCGGTCCGGTCCCAACAAAAGTCAAGGAAATTCCTTGAGCCTTTCTGAATGATAGTTTAGAATGTTTAATGGCTATAGGAAGGGGAGGTTAGTTATTTGCAGCCCTGGTGAATAATATTTATATTGATGCTTCTTCACCTTCTTCTACCTACTCAATTTTAACTGCTAACATTTTTTCTTCCATTTTGATAAGGTGCATTTGAGCTAGCAACCTTTACAGCATTTATTCTTTCTGAAAGAAATAAAACTATCTAATTCTACACTTATTTCATCCATGAATCTAGATTAAACTATTGGATTCACGTATTCTCTACCTAACAACTGAATTGTCAGGATTAAACTGTTTGAAAATTCTTTATTCTCTATATACAACATTTAAAATTGAAAAGTGACAAGTCAAGATTAAATTGTTCAACTCATCACAGACTATGGCATTTATTGACACTCTGGCATAGTCAAAAGGTACAATTAGTGGCATTTATACTTTCACACATTCGTTTTTTATTCATTTTTCTTTTGGGGTTTTTTATTTTTTCTAAGTCCTTTGATTGTTCTTTTAGGACTTTTTACCCTCTTTTTGATTTTTTTATTTTTTACAAAATATGGGAATACAACTTGCAGAAGGCAAAGTATGTACATATTTAGAAGATTTCCATCAGTCAAGTCGAAATTATGAATCCTATATTTATAGGTTGCTAACAAGGCGAAAATTTTAGTGACAAAATTTAGAGGAAACATTTGGAGGGAAATTTGCATTCTCTCATCTATATATTATCATTGAGAGAGAGACCATTTGAATCATTCAACAAATTCTGTTTGAGTGTTATGGATTCCTCTAATACTGAAGTTTCATTTTAGGAAGCATCAACATCTTTGTCACATAACAACTCTATTGATATTGATGAATATAATGAAAGAAATGGTGACAAAGGGTAGGATTAAGAATTTCAAATAGATATAGAGTGAAATTTTCCACTTAGCCCTAATCCTATGGACTCATTCTTAATAACGCTATCCTCTAAATAATTTCCCGGTGTAATGATTTCCATGCTTCATTTTGATTTTTCACTAGGACCATCACTACTATCCATGATTTTTTCAAAATGAGTAATTTTTTAGTTTTCCTCCTATTGGTTATGATATTTTCTTCAACCAAAGCAATATCATCGTCATAAACTAGAAGGGAGACATTCCTGGGCATTTTTTTTTTTTTTAATGGCTCTTCTCCTTTCTAACATTATTCTAATCTGATCCTCAGTAATGGAAACGCATTCTTCATCTTCAGCTTCAACTTCAACATCCTCATTTTCAAAAGTAACATGTCTAACTTTACTATATTGATCGCTTTGATATATTCTTATGGCATCACGAAGTTTTTTTTATTGCTTCTTTCCCACCTCTTCTTCTTCATGTTCATGGAAAATGGAAACATTCATAATATCTCACTCTATATATTAAATTCCCCGCAATATAATTGAAATTCTCTAAGCAAAAATCCTATTAAAAAAATATAATATGTCAATAATAACCATGTTATTAGAAATATAATGATACAATTAGAATAATGCAAAACACATAAGTGTAAATAAAAATAATTACAATCTTTTGTACAATGTTATGTAAGATTTATCTGCATATCCTTGAAGAATATTCCCTCCATGTTATACATCACCAATGTAAAATTATATCTAAGCTTATCATGTGACTTGGGTGGTTTTGAAAGTATATAAACATTTCCAGAATTCAGAAAAATATATAGGTCTAGTACTTTTCCTCCCAGCTCATAACTTTTAGCATCAAAATTTTTACTAGCATATAGATATAACTGTAGAGTTTTACCTTCCATACCTTTTAGAAACCATGCATATTTTGTATGATTCACTTATTTTGATTTCTTCTAGTATGAAACCAAATTATTTTCTTTTGTGGCGACATCTCCTACATTTTCAGTAATTAACAGAGGTGGAATTCGTTCAACAATATTTTCTGATGGCCCACCTACACCTTTAGATGGTGCAATGGTTGACCTTGGTCCAGAAAGATTGATAGAAACCTTCCTTCATGCCATTTTCCTGCAAACATATATATGTACAGATAAATTAGTAAATAATAAAAAATAAATATCTTACGTAAACAAATCCAATGAAAATAAAAAATAAAAACTAAATACACCATAAACATGTAAATTTCCTCCAGGTTTAGTATGCATTTAGATTCATCCAAAATACCAAAATATAAAACCGGTTCCTTAATTTTATTTTATTTTACATTTTCTCACTGACCCAAACTATAAAAAAAAATTTAATTTTTTTTACAGGTCATCTCCCCAACCCCCTTGGAAAAAAATTTAATTTCATTTAATTTTATTTTTTTTGGCCTGATTCTAAGAATCACCCCCCTAAATTTAAAAGAAGTTCCTTTAAATTTTTTTCTTTTTTTTACATTTTCTCCCAGACCTTAGTGGCATTTTTTTTTTTTTTACATCTCATCTTCCCAAACCCCTGGATTTTTTTTTTAATATTTTGGGATCTCATTCTGAGAATCAACCACTTGCCTCGATTCTAAGAATCGACCTCCTCCCAGGCAGGTGGGCCAACTCCTGGGTTGTTGGGCTTGGACGGATGCCCGCCAGTGGGCTCGTCTGCCCCCAACACAGTGTCATGGGCTCCCATGCTACGCGTAGACACACCCACAGGTGGGCATTTTCCCAAGCCAAATCGTGCCCAAAGGCTATCGTTAGGCTTGGGAGGACAATCGTGTGTGGGCATGTTCCCTTGCAGCATGACGCCCATGGGTCATCGTGTTGCGTCTAAATGCACCAATGGGAAGGTGTTCGCCCATGGGCACGTCTGCCCGTAGCATGACAGGGCATGGGCTACTATAATGTGGGCGAACGCGCCCATGGGAAGGTGGTCGTCTGAGCCCAACGAAAACCCTTAGGTGCACGCTCGTCCATGGGCACACCTTCATGTAGCATGATAGCCCACATGCCCATAGGAAACCATGCTATGGGCAAACATCCACTCGTGGGTGCATCTGACTGCGGAACGACCGCCCTGGGCCCAGTGGGCATGCCCATTAACTCACTGGGAAGGAAGGGGTCCCGATCACCCACTCGTCTCATAGTGGCCAGATGCTAAACTCATGTGGGTCGACCCACCATGTTTGTGTTGATTATTTTTAAATTTTAGATAGTATAATTATTTTATTTGGTTTTTGAATGGTAATCTGGATGTAAAAAAAATGATTTGTTAGCATATAACAAATAATTTTTGTCAAATTATTCATTGAATGGTCTAAGTAGAAGTGGAACTAACCTTTCAAAAGAGAGAATATCCTGTTGACAATGTTGTTGCTCCAGAAAATCGTTCCAAGTTTTTAAACAAAGCTCGAGAAATATGGATGTAATGCGAGGATTAGTGAAAATAAAATCTCTTATAAAGCGGAAAATACGGAATTGATTTTATGCGGGGTGAATATGGGATACAAACTATGATTAATATTAAAAAAATAAAATTTATAATCAAATAAATGTTATAAAATTAATTAAGATTATTTTAAATTGGAAAAATGTATTAAAAGAAAAATATCTAGGAAATTTAAATCTAAATTATGTCCAATATTCAAGATAATATTTTAGTAGAAAATTTTAAATAAATCATAGAAAAATAATTTAGAGGGACATACTTCAGGCGAAAATTTTAGGGAATAAATTTAGAGGGAAAATTTGGAGGGACATTTGCATTCTTTCAACTATATATTATGATTGAGAGAGAGATCATTTGAATCATTCAACAACTTATGTTTGAGTGTTATGGATTCCTCTAATACTGAAGTTTCGTTTTAGGAAGCATCAAAATATTTTTCATGTAACAACTCTATTTATATTGATGAATATAATGAGAGAAATAGTGACAAAGGGTAGGATGAAGAATTTCAAATAGATAGAGAGTGAAATTTTCCACTTAGCCATAATCCTATGGACTATGAGGGTAGTAGTGACGAAGGCCAAGATGAAGAATTTCCAGAAAATAGAGACTCACAATTTCCACTTAGTCTTAATCCTAAAGAATTTGAGAGAAATAGTGATGAATGGCAGGATGAAGAATTTTCAGTGAATAGAAACTCACATCTTCCACTTAGACCTAATCCTAAGGAATATTACAACAATAGTGATGATTTGAAAGATGTAGAATTTTCAGTGGATAGAGAGTCACATTTTCCACTTACTCGTAATCCTAAGGACTATGGAGCAATTGTAATGAATGGTAGGATGTAGATTTTTCAGTGGATAAGGAGTCACATTTTCCACTTGCACGTAATCCTAAGGACTATGAGATAAATAGTGGTGAATGGAAGGTTGTAGAATTTTCAGTGAATAGAGTTACATTTTCCACTTAGTCGTAACCCTAAGTGCTATGAGAGTAATAGTGATGAATGACAGGATGAAATAATTTCTATAAATAAAGAGTGACATTTTCCACTTATTCCTAACCCTATGGACTTTTAGAGTATCAATGATGGAGGGTGGGATGGAAAATTTTCAATAAATAGAGAGTCTCAATTTGCACTTAGTCTTAACCATATGGACTAAGAGAGCAACAATGACGAAGTCCAGGATGAATAATTTCCAATAAATTGAGAGTCAAAATTTCCATAGTCCTAATCCTATGGACTATGAGAGAAAAAATGATGAAGGGCCAATTATATATGGTGAAGAATATCCTCCAAGTAAGTATCTCAATACCATAGATGATGGTATTGAAAATGTTGATACCGTCGAAGATGGTAATGAATATTTTTCAAACAATGATGGTGGTGAGTTTCCTAACTATATTGAAAATGATCATAGTAAGAATAGTATTTCTCCTAATAAATATGGAAATTCATGTTCAAATAATGATGAAATGATGGAGATGTTTCGAGAAAATATTATATCTAGGAGTAGGAGTATACCTTTTGGTATCAATCCAAGATTTTCTAGCTATATAAGGGGTAGAGTAGAATATCTCACGAGAATATGTTCTATAAGTGATCTCATTTCAAGTGACTGTTGTAAAAATGATTTCTCGAAACATATAGATTTCATGTTTTCTTTGGATAAATGGAAGAAATATTTGATAATTAATAAAAGCATGCAGAATTCATATTTATTGGGGTGTATTCAATCTACACTGGTAGGTTATGATTATCATATTGGTTGTTTATTGCTATATAGAAAGGCTTTCAAAATGTTTCATTAAATTGGTAATTCTCGTCTATCAATAATCCAAGATAATTTGGAAAAGGACCTAGATATTGTTTAGAAGTTCATCATAAACGAGAGTTTGAGCCACTAGAAAACACTACAATATCATGGCTGCAAGACTTCTCTTCAAAACATGGAGAGTGTTTTCCAATAGAGATACAATACATATTCCAGATAATTTATCAAGATGAGAAATATACAACTTATACAAGGAATATGCCGAAGGTGTTGAATGAAATGGTATTTTGATTACATATCAATATTTAGTGTAGATATAGAGGAGAGAATTCAACAATGTTCGTATTCCTAAGAAGACAAGGATGGCGGTTTGTAGTACATGTGCTTCTCTAAAATAATAAAAAAGGGATAAATGTTAAGGAGAATAAAGAGGTAAGCATTCATAACATTATTCTTTTAAATTGTATAGTGATAAACTATGAAAATGTATTTATTAATAGGTTTATTTTATGTTATGTGTAGGTTCCATTGTCAAAGCACTTTGATAGCATCACGAACAACAAACAAGTGAAAAGAAAAAGTTGTACAAGAATCGAAAGAAGTGGTATGATAATACAAATAAATATTTGGGTTTGATAATTGATGGTATGGACCAGAAGAAAACCATTATATCACATTTTGTTCGCACACCCAAAAAATTGTAGGAGGAAAATTTTATCCAGTTTCACTCGGTCAGTCGTATGGTCTTCAATGGGAGAACATCACCAAGAGTTTACTTCATAACTCCAAATATCCATAATGATGTAAATCTGAAAATAACCATAATTCATGAGGTAATTTCTCATTGGTGTGGTGATATTCCTAAAATGTTGTATCTACAATTAGACAACTCTCATCATGAAAACAAAAATCAAATTGTTTTTGGATATCTAAACATTCTTTTTGAATTGAGAATTTTTCATCAAGTAAAGGTTTGTTTCCTTCTTGTTGGGCACACTCACGACCATATTGATCATATGTTCAATCATTTTTCAGTAACATTGAGGAGGAAGGATTCTGCGAGTTCGCCATCATTAATTGAATGCACTGAGAAATCATATATGGCAGAGCCTATTTTTCATGTGTTATAAGAAATTGTTGAGATGTGAAGGTTTATTCTGGGATCGCATGGTTAGGAGAAATGCATTGAAAAAATTAATGAAATTAGCCTCCAACAAAAATTTTGTATCAAAAAAATTGATGGGAAAACACTCATATGGGGCAAGAATTAATCAACTACTACAAAATGGGCACTATCATCACGTTTGAAATTTCTGAAGTTCATTCCAGATCATCCAATATTTGCGTCAAATACATTGTTATTAAAAATTCCTGGAAGATAGATATATATTATTCTAAATGCCTGGAAGAAATTAAAAAAACCATTAGATATACATATGAATACTTTGACGTTGTTCATTCAGTTTGGTGGGAGTCCTTTTTCAATGATCAGAGTGATATCATTTTAAATCCATGAAATGAAGATATTCTTTTGAAGACTCCATTTATTTGGCCACAAAATGTGTCAAATGAATAGGAGGAAACAAACATTGTTGAACAACAACAATCACAAGGTATTATTAATTCTACACAGGTGGAGGAAAGATAAATGTATATGGGTTCCCGAAGATCTCGTGCACAACATGAAGCCATGGATGACCTTTACAGGGGTTTAATATTAAGGATGGTTGCATGATTGTAGTGTTACAACCTAAAGATCCACATGGATATCCATTCTGGGTTGCCAAGGTTATAAATGTCATTACATAAAATGAAGAAGTAACAAGTGTTGAAGTACATTGGTATGCCACAAACACACACCCATTCAATGGTGTGTACAAACCGGAGATCATAGTTGATAAAATAATTGGTGGAAATAGAAAAATAAAGGATACAAGTATAAATCAACGCCGCACAGACCTCCTAAAATTAGAGGAAGTTGACATACTTATTTATGACCTCAATCTAACAAAGAGAGGAACTCTTCACTCTAGGATGATAGAGATTCTGAAGAGGTTGTTACCAAAAGAAATATTGTTGAGATGATAGTCTACTTAACTCAGTCATAGATATAGAACACTTTTGAAACCTCAAGTGGTGGGCATGCATGTTGACTGAGATGGGGAACTAGTTTATGAAAGAGAAGAATATGGAACATCTTCATCTGCATCCAGTCATTCATCTAAAGATGTGAATTTTGATGGTATGCAAGAAAATATGAGTGATTTTTAATAATTGTGTAAGACATTCTATATAAATGATTTTTGCATTGAGAAATGAAAATGATATTTTAACCTCCATATGATCTTACATGAAGTTATGAGTCATTTTTATTTTTGCTGGATTATATGTTTTAATTATGATGAATTCATTTCTCTAAAATACTCAAAATGAAACAATAACTTGAAGAAATATTTCATGTTTCATTGGGTTATTTTAGTCATATAATTTGTTCATAATATCATGGTTAAAATATGTTGAAAATTTAGTGCTTTTTAATTTAATGGTTGAAAAATTGTGAAATATCTTTTATCTTTAACATTATGGTTGAAAACAATTAGAATTTTAGGGATTTTTAGTGTCATGACAGTAGATGTTAAACAACATGGACAAAAAATATTGGAATTTAAATGTGATGGAAATCCCATAATTTTATATTTAACGTCATTACTAAAAATATGTTTAAATTGTACCCAAAAATTAAAAATGGTATTATAACACCAACATTGGTGTGTTTTTTCCATTTATTTGGCACATGAAAATTGGTTTTACTGCCATTTTTAAAAAATGTTGCGAATTAACCTTGAAAAAAATAAAACCTCATTCTAGAATGCACACTTTTCGTTTCTGAGTTCTTTTTCATGTTTTTTGGGGTCTTTTTTGCTAGAGTTCCCGTTTTCAATTTATAGTTCTCCTTTCAAAGTTTACGTTGTTTCTATTAGAATGTACAAATATAGTCAGTTATTTTTGTTGGTTATCATGCATACTCAGGTTCTATGTTGATTAAGTTATAAGTATTCACATTCAGTGCTTGTTATCAATCCATATTCTACAAGTCATTGCCCTAGTGGTTTCTTGCCTTTTTCCTATGGATGTGACAAATCATAGTGTATGTTATTTTTCCATTGTTTTCGATGTTGTTGATATTACTCGTGATAGAGATCATGTTTAATTCATTTGTATGTACTTTTGGCACTATCTAAACTTATTTATCCATAGTAATAAATGAGGGTGGATACTATAGGGGAGAATATTCAACATGTTATTATTGTTGTGATTTATTCTATTTACTATGACTTGATGTGGAAAATGGTGAAATTTAACAGTGTAAATATTAAACACAGTTATCGATGAAATGTGAAATCTAGCTCAAAAAAATGAAAAAAACATGAAAAAACAACCCATAAATGAAAAGTGTGTCTTTTATAATGCACTTTTTTTAGGGTCAAATTTCAACATTTTTTTTAAATTATGCTAAAAACCAGTTTTTTTCTTGAAAAAGGGATTGAAAAAACACCATCAAAATAAAAAATGTTAATGGTGGAATAATATCGCCAATTTTGTGTGTGCAAAAACAACGTGAAAACAAAAAGTGTTGATGCCGGAATAATGTCATCAATTTTAATGTTGGAATAACATATTTTACTTTTCAGGGTAAATTGTCAACAATTTTTAATAATGACATTGAAGATAAAATATCATGACTCTCAAAAACCTTAAAGTTTCAACGATAAATATGGCATTAAAGATCAAATATCAAGTCTTAAAACTCCAATCATTTTCAGGCACGGTATTAAAGACAATCTAGTATTGTATCTCCAAAAAGCCTTAAAGATAAAATATCATAGTTATGGAAATAAAATTCCAATAACTTTAGGCATGGTATTAAAGATAAAATATCATTTGTAAAATTAAAATATAAAATAAAAATTTCAAAAATAAAATAAAAAATGGAAAAATTAAAAAAAAAACACAATTAAAAAAAAAAATTTAACCAAGAAAAAAAAACAATATTTTTTTAATAATAATAATAACAATAATAATAATAATAAACCACACAATTAAAAAAACATAAAATAAAAATTTACAGGTAGTTAATTTAAAAATAAAAAAATTAAAAAAAAAAATCCAAATTTAAATAATAATATAAATTAAAAAAAAGTATATAAATATATGAAAAACACATTTTTAGATTAAAAAAATAACAAAAATCATTTTTTTAATTTTAAAAAACTTTTAAATAAATAAATTAATTAATTAATTAATTAAAAATGAAATAAATTAAAAATAAAAATAAAAAAATTAAATAATAATAATAATAATAAAATAAAAAATGTGTTTGTTGACTGCCACACTAGGGCAGTGGTCCTCGGTCGACCGAGACACGTGGCCCCAGGGAAATAAGGGTTGATTCTGGGAATCGACCCCTACTGCCCTAGGGGCCGGCAGGAGACTACCCGTCGGTCAAGCCTCGCGTTGCCTACGGCGACCGAGGACGATTCTGGGAGCTCTCCCATCGCTCGTCGACTGAGCCTCGCAATCCCTATGTCGGTGGGTGTCGATTCTGGGAATCGACCCTTGCCGCCCTGGGGTCGCGAGGTTCTGCCAACGGGAAACGGGAGCGTTTCCAACTCTCTTGTCTCCTGTCAGCTGGGCCCCATGGCTCTAGGGTGGAAAGGGTCGACCGTTGTTGTCATGACAATGCAAGACTCGGCCAGAGGGCGGCGGGAGATCTATCAACTCTCTCGCCACCGCGACCCCAGGGCGACAAGGGTCGACCCTTCCCGCCCTAGGGCCACAAGACTCAACCGGAGGGCAGTAGAAGAGCTCGTATCTCTCCCTCTGCCTGTCGGCCAAGCCCCGCGACCCGAGGGTGGTCGTAAAACACAAATTTATAAATTTTTTATTAATATTTTGTTAATTTTTTTTTTAATTTAATTTTTTAATTTTTAATTTTTAATTTAATTTATGTTTTCTAAATTTTTTATTTCATTTTTATTTAATTTGGTATTTTTTTTATTTAAAAAAAAAGTGTTATTATTATTATTATTTTTAGGTTAATTTTTATTCTTATTTTTTTAATTAAAAAAAAATTAATTACGCTTTTTTTAATTCTTTGAAAATGCATTTTTCGTATATATGTGTGTGTGTGTGTGTGTGTGTGTGTGAGTTCTAATTTACTTTTTTTTTTTTTAATCTTTTTACATTTAAATTTAAATTTCGAATTTTAACTATTTTGTATTTTAGTATTTTAATTATTTTAAATTATTATAATTATTTTTTAATTTTTAATTTTAATTATTTTATTTTATCATAGTTTTTTTTTCTTTAAAGTACGAGTTTTTTCCCCTTTCTTAGTTATTTTTTCAATTATTTATTTATTTTGACCTTTTTGTTTAAATTTTGTATTTTTACAAATTATTTTTGTATTTTTTTACACCTTTATTAGTTTTTTTTCATATTTTTTATATATGATTTTTTTCTCACGTTTTTTTTTTTTTTTTTTTTTTACCCAGATGAAAATCACCACTCTAAACAGAAAGGATTGATGTTGCTTCAACACTTTTCAAAATTAGCATGAAAATCACTAACATTTTAAAAAAAATGTTCATTAGTTAATAAATAAATAAAAAATTAAGTGCCAAAAAAATCACCATTTTTATAAATCGACATGACATTTCAAGAAAAAAAAAATTTAAGTGCCAAAAAAATCACCATTTTTATAAATCGACATTACATTTACGCCAAAAAAAACAGGTTATTCTACATCACCACTTTTCAAAATCGACATGAAAATCACGACATTAAAAAAGGAAAACAATAAGAAAAATTGAAGTGCCAAAACTATGCTCCAAAAAAAGGGGTGATTCTGCATCACCACTTTTCAAAATCTCGAATTTTTTTGCTACCTCAAAAAAAAGGGTAGCAGGTAATTTTCTCGTTGATCAATAACAATGTTACTAGTCATTCAATGTCATCTCTCTCATAAATGTCATAGCATGCATCAATTTTATGAACTCGACCTCTCATATGTGCTCTCTATTTCTAGATTCATGACCCTATTATAGACCCTTTTTTAATTGTGACTTGAAATAGATTCATTATATTTATCTTATTGCTTGGTAGTTATTCTCCTTCACTAGAGCATGTACCTAAAAAATCAAATTCAATTTATCCATTATTATGCAACATACCCTTTTTCAATTGTGATGTGAGATAGAGCTTATTATGGTTTACCTGTAGCTTGGGAGTTATTCTCCTTTAATGGAGCACATACCCAACAGATCTAGTTCAGTTCCTCCATGATTTCACAACAGATCTTGTTTCCACTATTTTGAGGTGGTACGAATCCGAAGTTAGTAATGGCACATTACATGAGGAGGTTTTCAATATTTAGAGCGCCCAGATCCCTAAGTGACTTGGCCTCACAAATCCATTTAATCAATCTATTCTATTGATTCTTCTATTCAACGCATTCTTAACCATGCATGTTGGCACAATTTGTTAGACACATTATGGTTAGGTTTTGATGCTCTTAGGTGGGCCATATCGCTTACATGGATAGTTTCAATGAAAAATTATTTTCACTTCTTCTGTAAAATTGATAGGGTTCTTCCCTGGTTTGGTTATAACATAGAATTTCCGAGCTAACTAAATTGTAATTTATTATTTCATTTTATCTATGGTGATGTGATTAGTTATGCAATTTGAGCTTATTGAAGTAGTAAAATTGATGAAGGAAACTAATTCATTAATATTTTTAAACGTCTTCAAAGTTCAGATAAGACGTGATGCAATATTATGGGCTAGCTTCTTAGTTTATTTTTCCAAAAAATTCATGGCTAATGTTTTCATTTATTTAATCAAATTTTACAAGAGAGACTCGGCGTAGTGTTTACTATAAAAGGAGTCAATTTGTTATTGAATTTTTGCACCAATGTTTTGTGACTTAACACAGTTTTGACTACCATCTAGAATAAAACTACTGAATGGTGAAATATGGTCATGCTTTGCAGGACATGCTATAGGGGTGTGACGTTGAGCTAAATGTGTTGATTTATTTTTTATTAAGTTAAAAATAGGGGATGTATGATTATAGATCTAAAAAATATCATGTCATTGTGGAGAATATTTTAAAAAATCAATGCATATATATGGAATTTAAAGGACTAGCATAACTCCTCACATAATTATTTAAAAGGTGCTAGCTCCATGGAAGAGCACCTACCTTATAAGAAGGAGGTTTGTGGTTTGATTTTACTCTTCCCTAACATTAATTAGTCAATGATATTGTATTTATTTTTAATTTTAGTGGTCATTTCTTAAATCCATGCTTAAAATTTTTTGGTTTCTAGAGAGAAGCTTCCTTTCCACCACCTACTACCATCTTAGGTTACCTAATAGGGGTTGACTCCGCCGGCTAGGATGCGAGATCATAACACAGTGTTAAACTACCTAAAATTCCCAGTTGTCAATGAAGCCACAAAATCAGATGTTTCATGTCATAATTGAATAAATGATCTCCCTTTGGTCTATTTCAATGGCGAGATATGTTTTTGGATACATTGTACTATATTGTCTCTAAAGATAGAAAAATTATGTTGTATTGTATTTAAATTTTTTTTTTTTTGAGATAATAGCTTGGATTAAAGAAATATTTTCTCTATAAATACAATATGTCTTTAGTCCCAACTATTGTCTCTTTACAGAAAAATATGAAATTGTCTCCTAATAAACTCGCATAAAGACAATATTTAAGACAATATACATGTTTTTTTGTCTCAACTTAACACAATATACCTAAAAATTATCTTGAATTTGTCTTAAAATCCCGATTTGTGTTGTAGTGGAAGTTCATAAGCCATGCAAAGTTGCCCAAAAAGCTCTGAAATTTATTTGAAAATAAGAAAACTAAGGAGCTTCATGAAAAGTGGGAGAACGATCTTTTCGATTAGAGGTTCTAATTTACGGTGGGACCTCCCTTGTGGATTCATGTCTTGACTTGGTGATGCCCAACTAAAAATAAATATTACAATGAATCTAATCCTATTGTGTGGTGGAATGTGGCTTACCTTTCTTCGGTTATGGGAATCCTTTTGTATATCATCAAATAAGTAACCATACTGACATAAATTTTTAATGTAAACCGTAATTCATAATATGGAAACTATGTCGATGGATTGTGTATCTATGAATTTCCTACTACATATATATTATAGATTGTGTACTATTTTCTTATGTTACGGTAAGATAAATATGTCTATAATAGGTACCATAGCTATGTAATGTTAATATGCTTACTTGTGTAACTTTATAGGATTTTACAATGGGCCTAAGTAAGACAGGATGGACTAACCTCTAGTCCTTGTTAGTGTCTATATATTAGATGTTACAGGCCCCCATAAATAAAAAGGATGAGAAGGCTAGGGAAGCTAACCCCTTAGTATCTTGGATAGCCATGATGACTAGTTTCCAATCGAGAGATATTAGTGACTTTAATCAATAAATTTTGTATAACTTAGGTAGGGCATATATTCCCTAGGTCTTGTGTAGATATTAAAAGGTATTTTTGGTGTTTTAGACTTAGAATCAAAGACTCTAACCTTGAAATGAAGGTAATGACCTAGATGATATTTTTATTCATAAAACATCCAATGAAAAGTGTTACAGAGTTCAATGAAGAACTCTTGAATGGCTGCATATTATGTTGATGGATTTGAAGAGATCAAATGTACTTCAAGTGAATGTATCTAGCCAATTAAGTCAACTTAAGGATTTGGCAACCATGATACATGTTTTTTTAGAATAAAAATCATTATAAATGCCTCCTTAGTTAGGAGAATAGGTCTAAAGGCCTTAGAAGAGGAAAATCATGTGTAATGTCCTATGTGAGTTCCCATGAGAAGTAAATGGTTACTAGTAGTGAGTGTGGGGTGCTTAGGTACCTTTATGGTTTGGAAGGATCTCTATACATGACAAGTCTTCATTCACTTCCCTGTCAAAGTCATTATCAACCCTCGAGACCCATCTACCAACGTTCCTACCATGGAGAAATTTTAGGGTTGGCAACTTTTTAGGATGGAGAGAAATTTTGGGATGGAGTTCATTAGAGAAACAATGTAAAAAATTCTTGATAGGAAGGCCTCATCCTAATCTCTTCGTAATATGGATAACATAAGGGCCATGACTAAGAGCTATATAAAAAGGAATATATATTTGTCTTCTTTCAAGCATTCGAATTTTGATTTTCAAAGATTATAGAATGCATTAGAGTCTTGTGGAAACTCGTAATGTAGATAGAATCCGAACTTCTATAGCTTAATGAGAAGTTAGGCAATTTTTGAGTGTTGAGTTGGGAGATTGGGAGGTCAATGCCAAATATTTTGTAGGAATCATAAGCTTAACTACTTGATTATAAAACAATCCACATTTTCTATTAGTTAACGGTGATGCATTGTTAAATATTATAAAGTGATGGATATCATGTTCCAATCCTCAGGCCCTCATATGAGAGCTTTCTTCCAATTTTACCAAATTTGATAAGGGCCCTAAGGTTGTAGATGATATTGTGACTTTAATGTGCCACTAACATAAATATTACATGACACTAACATGATTATGATGTGCCACTAATGTGGTGGTCATATGGCATCAACATGGATGTTTTTTGGCATAGACTTGGATATGACATGTTGTTGACATGGACAAATTATGTGGCAAGGTCATATATATTAGCATGTGAAATTGTGCTAACATGGAAATTGGATGGCAACAGAAAGTGACATGGATACTAGTTGTCAAGAGGTCAACTATTGAGCGTTGGTCTATTGTGAGGTATGAATCCTGATTTTGTGCCGAAACCACAATACTAATAGAACTTGAAATAGATATATAGTTCCATTAGGTAATAATGGTTATGAGACTATGTAATAGAGAGGGTTGGCTATTAGCTAATTCACTAAAAATAGTAGCAAGGTATGTCTTGGTGGCTAGGGGCCTCATGAAGTAAATAGTTAGATGAAAATAGAGGTGATTCAAGAAGTATAGGAGGATTTATTCCAAAGGTATAGGAATCACACCATTAATAAATCATTTTATGCATAAATAATAAAAAAATGACTCACACATGACATCGAAAGGAATATTAAAACATTCAAGTTGAATCCATCAATGAACATCTTCCACTCAACTTAAACCCTTGTTTGATAGATACTTTTAGACTCTTCACTTGTTCGATTGAATACTCCTCATTTTTGTGATCCTCTTTTCCTTTCTATGTAGTTCTCACATGACATTGCTCATTTAATATAGAAGGACTTATTCCCACTTTTGAAATGTAAAACAAGGAGTCATTATTTCCACTTTCATTCCATTGGTTGCTAAGATGTCTATTCGCACTTTTATGTGCCATACATTAGGTGTTTCTATTGGGGGAGTACCTTTAAAGTTAGTGGAAGGTCCCAATTAATAGGCTCAAGGTTTAAAATTTTGTAGATCCATGTTAGGAAATCTAATGGAAATCCCTCCAAAAGTCACAATATTATCAGACAATGTTGTGAAAAAATTCTTCATATACTCACCTTTATAATGGTGTGAAAATAACCTCAATAAGAGCTCATATATGAAAAGTATGCCTACCACAAGTGAAGCTACCTTGTTTGCCACGACGGTACTAAGTGAATGACATAGGTGGACCTAACCACATCTAGACCATGGAAAATATTAGGGGAAAATTTTCATAGATAAACTTATTTTCCATGCTTTTCCAATAAAATATTATCCACTTTCCTTTTCCTTTTTTAAATGATTCACATAAATTTTATAAAATAAAATTATTTTATACTATAAATATTGAGAATTTTATAGAGTATATAAAAGTGTTATATATTAGATGAATATGGACAAACAATTTAAGTAGCTAGTAGGGTTTGCCATGATTTCTACACCTTACAATAAATTTCCTTGTTTAAAATTTTCCCTAATGTAGATAGTTAAGAAGATTCTAGAAGACCTAAAACCTAATGCTAACTCAGGGTGGAGGAATAAAAAATCCATAAATGTATATGGCTATTAGCCTATAATACCAAATATTAGGCCGGTTTAAAGACATGAGATTCAATACTTTTAGATTTGTACTTGTCATGGTCGTTCAAGGCTTATATGAGCGAGATGTTAGGCAACAGTAGATGAGGAATAAGATTTTGTAGCAGCAATTAGACTATCATGTCAAAAGAAACTTGGTTGTAAGTGCCTCTTTCTTTTTGTTTGCATTTTCAATACTAACGAAAACAAAGAAGAGCAATGTGGTTACCTTCTAGCTAGGTTTCCTACTATTTTAGGTTCCCTAAGATGCATATTGTATTCAATTATGTGCATGATTTGTTGATTTACATGTTCTTTGGTTTTCATATTTTAGTTATTCTCATAAAATTTAGTAATAAAATAGTTCTAACAAATACATATCATACTTAACCCCTAACCTCTATGGTCCATAATCCATAGAACTCATGACTTTGCTATTTTAATTTGTTTTTATGATGCATAACCAATATAACTGGGACTTATTATGTTACTTTGTTTTTTACTAAATTTAATGACCATGTTATTTTGTTATGAAAAATCTCATATATTATTTATAAAAATATCCTTTTTTTCACATTGAAATCTAATATTGTCCAGATTTTACATTTCATTACGGTTACTTCTATCCCTATCAATGCATGCAACGCTTCTCACTTGTCACTATTACCTTTTTAAGGTAAATATTATAATTGTATATTAAATATTTTAGGTATGGAATAGTTTATGATTTGTTAGCCGATTTCATAATAACTACATGACATATCACAACCACCATAGTTCACGTTGATGACAATGTAGGTGGATACAACGTATTTATGAAAACAATAATAGAAAGTGGCATGTTACATTTTTTTTTAACCCTTAAGTTAATCCAAAGTTAATCCAAACTGCTAGAAATGATTAGTTGCACCCCTTCAGACGGCTAGAAACCAAACGGCTATAACAATTAAAAATTAAATTAATTTTCAATGTCAAAAAGTACAGATAAGTAATTTTATTTAAGTTAATTAAGAATAAAAAATTGATACCAATGTAATGATGAAAAATTAGTATTATTAGTATTTAGTATTAATTACTAAATTAATGAAAACTTTTTAGAAGAAAGATTAGAATTTTCGGATGACGGGAATCGAAATTTGAATTAGACGTCTTTGGATCTTGTTCTAAATGTGGGTCATAAAATGCATTTAAATTGAACGAAGCTACGTGGATGAGCAGTGGGTGCTATGGTAGGGAGAACGTTGAAAACGAACAGAGCTTCTGTGAGCTTTTGTGGCTAACAGTGCTTTTGTGTGCAATATATAAACCAGTTGAGATCACATTGTCTCATTCACCTTCGCTCCTTGCCCTGAATTCTCGGCTCTCTGTTCTTTCTCTATGTAGTTTTTGGAGCGCTCCTCTTTGTTCTTTGCTTGTATTTGTACTGAATTCCAGGCTCTCTGTTGTGGTGTGGGTTTTGAAGCGCTCCACTGTGTTCTTTTGTTAGTCTTTGTGTTGTCTTCTGTCTATATGGGTTGGAAGTCTTGTTTTTATTGTCGTTATATGCATGTTTGTGCATATTAGTTGATCATGAATACGACACTGCGTATCTACACCATGGAAAGCACTGGAAAGCACTACCTGAGAGATTGCTACATCGAAGGCAGCGTCGACTTCATCTTTGGAGATGCAACGGCAATGTAATTAGAACACTGCCATATTAGCAACAAAAGTAAAGCGGTTTAGTGCCAAATTTAATAATGTCGATAAAAGAAGCCGTTGCTATACCAAAATACATATTGTCGTATGATTGTTTATGTAATATGGATTGTCATGACTCAAAATAAACTATTTGTTTATCTATAAACACTGTCAAAAACGCATAATATATCAGATTCATTAGGAAGAAGTTGAAACTTCAATCGGCTCTCGCTTGACCGCGCTCCCTGAATGTGCTTGGCCTCTGCACATTACTAAGACATCCTTCAATATGAGCCAAGCAGAACGTCAAACTTGCCGACCAGGGCCGCCATCCCGATCCACTTTGGTAAGTGTATATCAAATTAGAATGGTTGAAATGTGTAATATATTTTTTAGCGAAAAAAAAAAAGCTTCTCTTTTTTATTAAAGAAAGGAGTAACTACACATTATTAAAGAAAGAGAAAGTACATATTCTGATATTACATTCTGGACTGAAATTGTAAGAAAGGAGTAACTACACATTATTAAAGAAAGAGCAAGTACATATTCTGATATTACATTCTGGACTGAAATTGTTCATTTCTTTTTATGATTACATAGATTTCATCGTGTAACTAAAACTTTTATTACATCTGATCAATAATGGTCCTAACATACAACTCCGCAAAAAAAACAAAAAGGTTGTCTTTTTATGCCAAAGTCTAACCCAAAATGCATCCTAATTCTAACTCTTTTTAAACATCTTGTTCAAAAATTAGCCCAATTTACAACTATGCAAGAATCTGTTTACTTGTTACTTTTAGATTATCACTACACTACTCTCTTCCTTATATTTCTGTCTTTGTTTTTGATCGAGATGTCTAACTGTAATTGATTTGATCAGCATTAATCAATTTCCCCTCATCAAATTTGTTGAAAAAAAAAACTTACCTGTGTTCTTTGATATCTCTCTTTTAGATAAAAGATCTATCATCCAGTTTTGTTCTCCATAGATGTGTTGGAATTGAAGATCCTGAAAACTTCTTACTAGTGTTCTAATACTCTTCATCCAATTGCTTAATATCGGTGGATTGAAATTTGTGAAATCTTTCACCCAATCGATAATGGATTTTGCATCTCCAAAAACCTTTATCTTATCAATTCTGAGCCATTTTACCGCAATTAAAATATCCCCACAATGCAATAATATTTGTGTGATTGTTCGATCGCTATCCTCCTTCCCACCCAAAATGGTAGTATCTAACAGGACGCATGAAGATGATTGCCCGACAACCATATATCCTCCTTCTACTGGCTCCATCAAAGACGCCTACTTGAAATGATTGCCACGTATTCTTATATTGGAATGTCCTATTCCTATAAAACATCATGTTTTTTCCTAGTTCATTGTAGAGAGTGATGGCCTTATTAATTTCTTCCCACAACTTCAGTGACTTATGTTCCAAGATAAGAGAATTTATACTTCCCCATATTATCCACATTTTAAAATATGGAAGATATTTGAACCTTTTGTTTTTCTGTACCATACCCATATGCAAGAGATAATAGTAAAATGATTCTCTGATGAATTTAGCTTCAGAATGGCCGAGCAACCTTCCCAAACCACCCTTGCATGACAACGAGTGAGTAATAAAGTGACAGGACCCTCTGAACCCATCCTACACATCAGACAAAGGCCCGAGCCATTGAAACCTCGCTTTTGTAAATTATTCCAAGTTAATATTCTATCATTATCTTCTAATTTTAAATGGGATATGCCCTTTCCATAGTTTTGACACCATTCATTGTTGTTAAAAATATTCTCAACTCTGGGAAGAGTTTGATAAATGTACTTGACCCTCAGCATTCCCTTCTTAAGGCTACTCCTCTAAACCAATAGGTCTTGTTACCCCTGTTCCTCTAACCTCATGCATGCATTTCTTAATTGTGAAGCATACCTCTCGCATACATATGAATGACATTCTGAAAGGCTGATTTGTGCTACTCCTGACCAATTTTAACGATCTATGCTTTTTCCACATCTTTGATAAATCCATCACATGAAGTAAACGTCTTTACTCTAAACATGATTGAGTAAATGTTCCAAAAGGGAATAATTTCCACGCATCCCAAAAATTGCATCTAAGAAATTTACATCGAACCCGACACCCAATGTACATTTTACATCGAACTCCTCCATATAACTGATTTCTTAGATTTCTTCAATGCCCCTCTACCTATCCAAGTGGTGAAATCGTGTTCATACATATATTTTTCTTTGATTGAGGGTTATGTACATCTAAAAACAATTACGTGAGACCGCTCTGCACATGTTTTTGATGATCAAAGGCTTATTAAATGACGAGGTGTTTATAATCCCCCATATTCCATGTTTGATAGGCCGAGCTACATCTCACCAACTCAGCAAGTGAAATTTTTTATTTTTTTGAGATCCTTCCGATAAAAAATGTGCCATGATTGTATCTATCTTATGAATGATACATCTAGGTAGAAGAAACAAAAGCATCTAGTAAATGGAGAAATTTTGAAGAAAAAATTTCAACATAACAATCATGCCTCCCATCGATAGCCATATATGTTTCTAGCGTGAAATTTTCTTCTGAAATTTTTCAATCAACGAGTCCCAATCCAAGTTACAATAACTTGTAGGCTTCAAGAAAACACCCACATCAGTAAAACCCTCATCGATGGGCACATATTTCACAACAAAAAGCACCGAAATCTTAATATGCCTCATGGCCTCCCCTTCTCTTCCAACTAGCATAGACTTCCCTATGTTCATACAAAGCTCAAATGTTTGCCCAAATGATATAATTATTTTATGTATATTGTCCCACTCCTTGTTGGAAGATTGGCCACCAAATAGTAGGTCATCAACCAACATTAGGTGTGTAATCGAAATCTCCCTTAGAAAATCCAATAATTTGTCCATTATCCATAGCTTCCTTCAATTTTCTACTTAGCAAATCAAAGACAGGTAGAAAACGAAGTGGAGAGAGGAAACATTGATATGTGTCATATATAAATTTAGTAAAAATGTTTTTTTTTTTTTTAAATAATATTATTTAAAATAATTCAATTATATATTATATTATATTTTTAATTTTATTTATTCAAAAACTAATTAAGTTCTTTATATAAATTTATAAATTTGTGAAAATGGTTAAAAAAATTTCATTTATATATTTGAAAATGCTCTACATTATTAATCTTAAAAAATTATGCTCAAAAAAGTTATTAATAATATCAAAAACTATTTATCATTTAAAAAAAATATAGAAAATAAATAAACTAATTTAAATAAATTATAATTCTAAAAACAAGACAAAACATTATATTGAAAATTGAAAAAAAATAACAAATCTATCTAGCATAAAATGTTCAATACATCCTACAATTTGTCCATCCCTTTCATTATACAAGTATTAACCATTAACCAACAATAATGGATTATTTGGTTTTTAATTATTTTATTTAAACAATAAAAATAAAATAAATATAAAAATATTTAAAATAAGTTTGATATCTTATATTTTTAATTTAAAATAAAAATAAAAATTATCATTTCTTAATATATAAAACAAACAATTTAACAAAATTATTTGTTTTTCCAAGTTTTGTTTTGAATTCAATATAACGCTAGCCTTGCTTTGCTCCATCCATAAAGCCTTAAAGCCCCTACTTTCAATGTAATTAGGTTTATACATATATTGGTTAATTAAATTTAGCATATTCAAAAAATGAAATCAATTTTTCTTCAAATAGCATTTCTAATGACTAAAATGTACCAAACTATAATTATATGAATATTCTTGAAATCTTCTTGGAGATCCAATTGTTTTAAGTATTTCTTGGTAGTTTATAATTTTACACCCTTCCACCCTTAAGAAATAAAACAACACATATTAAGTCCACGTAGCAATTTTTACTTTCAAAAAAACATATCAAACCTATAGTAGTTTCCACTGAAATGGAATGTTTTTAGGTCTTTGTTTAGCAATTATACCTTTATGTGCTAATTTGGCAGTATAGAAACCTATAGTATGGATTTTGGTCTATACCATGACATCGTCATCCTCTCCACTTAATTTAATATACAACTTTGCCATTATGTAACTAGCTTCCTATCCAAGATAAAATAGACTTTTCCACTCGTAATTCAAAATATAAATTATTTTTTGGGAAGCAACTCAAGCATGATTCTAAAATATTTTCTATGGAGTGGTCGCAACTATGCTTCTAAGAAAACCCTTATACTCTCACCACTTTGCACTTTCCATGCAACTGCGTTTCCAACAAGGGAAAACCAACACCATTTCCATGGAAGCTCCATTGCCTGCAAATTTATTTTCCTTGTTAATCCAATCTAATAAAGTTTTATATATATTTGATTTATTATTTAACTCAACTTTTTATTGGATAGTAAAGTCCCACAAATTCAGTTACAAGACCTTTCAATCTAATAACTTTCTTGGAACTTTTTTTGGACTTGGACTAACGGTAAATTAATGAAATTTCTTCACTTTGTATTTTTGCTAAAAGAAATTTATGATTAATATTTTTAATATCTTTTATAATTTTTTTTACATTAAAAGAAAATAAAATATCAAAATTAAATGAAAATACTAGAGTTTCTTGAGTATTAATTTAACCAAAATTAGCTATCCATATCTCAAAAAGTACCTATTACATTATCAAGGTTTTAATCCTGTACAAAAATTACCCGCTAAAAAACCAAAAATATACAATAAAGAGAACATAAAATATTCCCATTTTTTTTTCCTTGAACCTAAAGCTAGAAACAGATTTATTTTTCTTTATATTTCTTTCAATGTTACAATACATTATATACATGCTAAAGTATTCATAAACCCTCAATCCATCAACCCTAGATTACAACATCACCATATCTCCTTTGATTAGGTCTACAAAAAACCATGGGAAAAACCATCATGCCCAAAAACATTGATGGGTTCACCAAACCATTCTTAGGTTCATGCATCTTACATTACAGTAACAAATGGGCCATAGATTAGAGTATATATTGGCATGCATAAAAACTCACAAAATTGATCAAAACTAAAATGAAGAAAACAAGTATATAAACCCTAACTAAAACTTGACCATAAAAACAAACTTCTAAATTTCTTTTCAAACATTATAACCCTACCTTGTAAGGACATTTAAAAAATACAAAGAACATTTAAAAAATACAAAGAAAATATTTCAGTTTAACATGTTTGAAATTTGGGCTCTTCGGTAAACCCAAAACTATTTGAAGTCGTAGCATGATATTTTTCGATATGGTTACTCTAGAACAAAAAATATCAAAAGGGTTTGTAGCATTTAAAGTAAGGAGTAACAACAAAGATACAAAAACTAAAGGATTATAAAACTATGTTTTACCTAAGTTAATAAGCTAAAAAGGAAATTTTGGTACATAAAAACCTCGGATCTGAAAGATAATACAAACTTAATCTGTGAGAGAACGTTTTATTGCCAAGATTCTAAAAAATTAAATGGATTTTAATGTTACATTCTTAAATAAAAATAATAAAAAAATCAATAGTCATCTCCGTTGAGAATAGGTAAGATGTAACCAAAAAAACCCTTTGTGTCTATCCTCCAAAGAAATTCAAAGAGCAACTTTAATATCCTAGTAGGAATTTTGGCAAATGGGTTTGAAAATGAATGGTTCATAAAAGAAATTAATATAGTGTAAAAATTCAACAAACGCGCAAGTAGTGAAGAAAGAACGTGTTAACAGACCCTTATAATGTTATAGTTGTAAACTATAAATACGGTGTGAAAGGAAATTTGACAAATGCCAGAAGAGAGGACTAGAAAATCACTTACCCTTGTCAAAAAAGAAAAAACATGGACAAGGAATTACATTCCACTCGACCCACAAAACCTCAACACTATGTTTGACAACTGTAAAAAAATGTCACAGAGAAACAAGCTTAGAACCCTATTGTAGGGAGTTGTAGGGTGACATAACCAAGAAAAAATCATCCGAGAAATGCATGAGTTAGGAAAAAGCAGTAGTAGTCATTAACTGCAAATGAAACCCAAGAATAGGTTTCCTCCATTGATCATATAGGATCAATCTCTACCACATGTAGGGGTCGAACTATCTAGAAAGTTATTGATTTAAGAACCTATAATTGAGCCGAAAGGCTCATTCTACAGCCCAATATGACCCCGATGTCAGGTATGTCACGTCCTCATACAAAATGTCAGCTTAAGTTTTAAATTAAAAAAAATAAAAAATAAAAATCGCATTGTACTATAACATATATCAATTTCTAATACAATTATGTATTATTTATATAATTTGAATGGATATTAAATTATATACGTGAATTTGACTGGATCATAAATTTACCTTTAACAAAAAAATTACCACGTTGAATTTCCAAATTAAGTAAAATTTTAAACATATTTACTCTTTACTAAAGTCAATGTCATTTCCTAAATCAAAGGAAAAGAGTTAGTTCAACACAAACAATCAAAATCCAAAATCTTTTAATATTTCTTTTAATTAAATATATGTAAAATGAATTTATACTTACTCCAAAGCTATGGTAAATAAATAAAATATATATATATATATATATATATATATATATATATATATATATATATATAAACTAGATGTATGGTAAATAAATAAAAAATCTTTTTATATTTATTCCATAAACCTTTTTATATTTAAAAAAACTTTAAAAAGAGGTTTTATTTAGATGAAGCCTATGGGACGAATACCATGGGACAAATTAATATTGATACCATGGGCCAAATACCATGGGTAAATAAACAAATATAAAAGAGGTATAAAAAATTATGATAAATAAATAAATAAATATAAAGTATATATAAAGAGGTATGGTAAATAAATAAATATAAAATATGCATAAAGAGGTAAGGTAAATAAATAACAATATATCAAATAGGATTATAAATAAAAATGTAATTATATAACAAGCCTATGGGCCAAATACCATAGTAAAGAAAAGGGGTATGGTAAATAAATAAAAATATAAATAAACTAGAGGTATGGTAAGTAAATAAAACCTCTTTTCATATTTACTCCATAATCTCCTTTATATTTACAAATATTTATGTTCATTAGTTTACATAATTAAGAAGAAATAGAGAGAGAGAGTGTGTATGTTTAGGGGTGAGATAAAGAGACAAAGTAAGATGTATGGAAAGAAGGGGGGAGAGAAGAAGTGAGAAGGAGAGAGGGAGGGATATAGTAATGTAGTTGGAGAGAGAGAGAGGTGGAAAGAGAGAGAGAGAAAGAAAGGGATGGGGGAAGAGAGAGGATTAGAGAGAGAGAGAGAGATATGGGGGAAGAGAGAGGATTGGAGGGAAAAGAGAGAGAGAGAGAGAGGTGGGAGAGAAAGGGAGAGAGAGGAAGGATGAGAGAGAGGAGGAGAGTGATGGGGGAAGAGAGAGTATTGGAGAGAGAGAGAGAGAGATTAGGGAAGAGAAAGGGATTTATGGGAGAAAGAGAGAGAGAGAGATCAGGGAAGAGAAAGGGATTTATGGGAGAGAGAGGAGGAGAGAGGGATCGATAAGAGAGATGGAGTTGGAGGGGGAGAGATGTAGGAAATAAGAAATATAGAGAGTGAGAAGTGGAGAGAGAGGAGTGACAAGGGAGAGACAGAGAGAGAGCATGTATGTTTGGGGCTGAGATAAAGAGACAAATAAGGAGAGATGGAGATAAGGGGGGAGAAGGAGATATAGGGAGAGAGGGATGGATATAGTAACATAGTTGGTGGGTGAATAGAGAGAGAGAGAGATGGGAGAGAAAGGGAAAGAGAGGAAGGAAGAGAGAGGATGTGAGAGAGTGGAGAGAGGGAGGGAAAGAGGGATGGACTTGGAGGGGGAGGAGGAGAGAGGTAAGAAGAAAGAAATAGAGAGAGAAAGGTGGAGAGAGAGAGAGAGAGAGAGAGAGAGAAAGTGATAAGGAAGATGGAGAGAGAGGGTGAGAGGGGGAAGATATAGATATAGATGGAAGGTGAAAAGAGGGAAGAAGAGAGAGATGGGAAGAGGAGGGGATTGACAAAGAGATTGATATATGTGTGTGTTTAGGAGGGTGAGATAGAGAGACAGAAAATAAGAGATGGAGGGGGATATAGATATGGATGGAGGGTGGAGAGAGGGAAGACTATTTCTCACACTAGATGGATTGATATAAGTGGAGATGGTGATTTATAATCCTATTTGATTATTTGCACTATATGCATCGATTTTAGTGTAGATATTTATTTCTAATGATATTTGATTACTTGCATTGATTTCAGTGTATGTGGTGATTTCTAATACGATTTGATTGCTTGCACTGAATTTTTTGATTTCAATTTAGATGTCGATTTATAATTATATTTGATTACTTGCACTAGTAAAATGTATTAATTGACATGTAATTTTTTAAAAAAGTTTGATATTGGATCTCTCAAGGCCCTTGGTAGTTATGTGGTTAAACTGCATCTATATTGTTTCTACATCCGAGTGTGAAGGCTACATTAAGTATGTTCATTCCTCGTAAAATAGAAATAAAATATTCTCTAAATAGAAAAACAATGTTGGCTATAATAAAAATGAAAAAAAATATATATGCTATGCATTTTTAATTAGTTGTCCATATGACCTAATATCATGTAGAGTAATTAGAAGTAAAAAATATATGTGAGTAAGATGTTTAAACCTTATGTTTTAAAAAATATTTTAATAAGTGATATCAACTTTATATAAATTTATATATAGAAAAAAATGTTAAAAGAAAATATTTTAATGTATGATAGAATCAAATATCCAATGTGAGTTAAGAATAAAATAGTTTAATATGAATTAATATAAAATGTTTCAATACACGTGTTATGTAATCTCTATAACAATCAAAAGTGAAATTTAAACAATAACAAATTTTTGTATTCTAAAATAAGTTTGCAACAAAAGGAATTTGATCCCTTTCGGCTCATGTTAGATCCATGTTTTAGATGGATCTATGCTGGTCTTATGTTAAAGAGAGTAGTGAATAAATAACGTGTTAACAAGCCCTTATAATGTTACAGTTGTAAGCTGTGAAAGAAAATCTGACAAATGTCAAAAGAGGACAAGAAAATAACTTACCCTTGTCGAAAAAGACAAAAAATGGACAATGAATTACATTCCACTCGATAGACGAAAGGTCAACACCATGTTAGATAATTGTAAAAAAATGTCACATAAAAACAAGCTCAGAACCCCAGTTATAAGGAGTTGTAGGGCAACATAACTAGGGAAAAATCATCCGAAAAATACACAAGTTAGGAAAAAGCAGTAATAGTCATTAACTGCATATGAAACCCAAGAATATATTTCCTATATTTCTTATATAGTCATTAATTATATAAGATCAATCTCTACCACAAGTACGGGTCGAAGTATCTAGAAAGTTATTGATTTAAAAACCGATAATCTTATATCAGAGAGTTAGTTGATTGTTGAGTAATATATATTACTGCATTGAACAACAATATAAAGGTGAAGTCATTTGTGTGGCTAAGATTTATTAGTGCAATATAAGAGTCACAACAAGACCTTGTAATACGTGCAAGAACTATTTAAAACTAGTAGCATTAATAAACACGGAAAATCAGGTTAATGGTTAGTTAATTACAATCTCAGAAATAACGTTGATGCATTTAAATACATAATATAAAAACGGATTACATTCCACTTTTTCATAAAAGCAAAATAAAGAGTTAAAGCACGTTTTTATAGATGACTATTTATGTCGACTTGTCATGTTCACAATAAAAGAATGATAATTTACAATTTATAATATAGGTTAGATCCATTTTCATACACACGGAATATGTTGGTTATAAAATATTTTTAGCAAAAGACATAACTTGGTGGAAAAAGGAAATATTGTGTGAAACTTATAAAGAGAACAATATATTCATGACGTCCAAATTTCAATAAAGGTAGGGCATTCGTACACATATATCTTGAATATTTAGTTTCTTATCATTAGTAATCAAAGGTGTGAAAATGATAAATTGAAAATAAATTTATATCGAATAAATAAATTATTGTTTATTTAAAAAAAACAAAAATAAAAATAAAAAATAAAATAAAAATTTAGTTTATATATGGGTCATTACAAGTGGTATTGCATTTGCAGTTTATAGTATCCAATCTTGTATGTGTCTTGAAACTAAAATAATTATACATGTCATGAATAGATTAATTAAGAAGATTTAGAAGTTTGTAGTATGGCTCAAGAATTTAATGGAAGAAACTTCTCTAGCATCACCAAGGGGTAGTGATGAACCTCATATTAAATATGGAATGATGGATGGTCAAACCAACAATGCAGAGAAAGAATAATATAAATTACCAGAAGTAATAAGAAGTTTGAAAATAGATCTCAATGATATTAAGGAAAACCAAGAAATGTTGACTAGAGAGAAAAAATAATAGGAGGAGATTAATATTTATTTGTAAGGAATATCGAAGAGGAAATAGTCAACAAAAATATTTATAGAAAAAGATCTAGAAGTGAATCTATTAGTAGAACCAATTCCAAAACTTTTAGTGAAATCTAAACTAATGAATCTAGTGACCAGTAGGGAAAAAAATTTGATAGTAGTACCTCTCTGCCTAAGAAAAGCAGATTTACTTCTCAATTGTAGGGAGAGTATAACAATATCAGGACCCATAATTTTTATGGAGAGTCTGAAGAGGGAGAAAAAGCATGGCTTATGAATATGTAAAATACTTTGAAGTTTATAACTACCCCAATAATCTCAAGGAAAAACTAGCCACTTATGCGTTAACTAGAAATGAAACCTTATGGTGGGAAAAAAAACAAGTTTGTAAAAAAGAATCAGAAGAAATAATTTCACATGGAATTTTTTAGGAAGGATTTCAAGAAAAAAATTCTAAATGAAAGGTGTTTTGATTAAAAATCTTGAGAATTCCATGAGTTAAAATCAAGAAAATTTACCATGGATGAGTTTTTTAATAAATTCATGATTATATTAAGATATCTACCATATTTGAAAGAGAAGAAGAAAAAATACAAAGATTTATGAGTTTCCTACATTTTTCATATAGAGAAATAATTGAGCTTGACCAACCAAAAACCATGGATGAAACCATTAGACATGTCAAATTATGTTTCAATCAGAGCAAACAAAAAGAGGAAAGTTCTAAAGGATGGGTATCAAAGAAACCTAACAGATTCAATAATAAGACGAAGGGGTTTAAGAAACATACACTTTATAAAAGTGTACAACAAGGGAATTATAACAAAAATTTTAACCAGCAAAAGAAATTGGGTCAAAAAGGAGGATTAGGAACAAAAAATATATAAATTTTAGTGAATCAGTAAAACCACCAATTAAATATTTGGGTTGCGGTGAAAACGACCTATGGAGAGATTGCCCACAAAATACATTAAATAATAAGACAACACTAAATAATATCGAGGAATCACCTAATATAAACGATGTTTCCTATAACATATCCAAAATAATTGTTACATTTGATGGGAGACAAGAAGGCCATCAATCCACTGTGATAGAAGTTCAAGATAATATTCTTGATAAATATGTGCCTGTACTTATAGATCCATGATCTAAATTAAGTTACATTTCCCCTGCTATAATTGAAATATGTAAACTTGCAAAAGAGAAACAACATAATCATTTGTTACTGCATTTGGCCACATGAACTAAAAGAAAATTGTTTGAAATTAGCAAAATTTGCACAGTCAATCTCAATGGACGGAATAATTTTAAACATATTACCCTTCGGGTATTATCATATTCTTATAGGTATGGATTGTTGTAAATTTTTGTAGATGTTCTATGCTTGATGCAACTTTACTTTTATAACAGCAATCACATAAACAGTTAAGTAAAAATGTTGATCGAACACACCAGTGGATCTATAGAAGACAAACCAGAAACAGGAGAATGTGTTGGTGCGTTATGGCGGTCAGCAAGATGCTTCAACCAGCAAAGTCTTCTTGGTCGGCCAACCCAAAAAGTGTCACAACAGTCCTCAAATCAATCATCCAGTCAACTCAAAGTCAACCCCAGAAAAGTCAATGCAGTCCAGAAAAAGTCAACGCAACTCCAACTTCGGTCAATATTTTGACCTCAATTTTTGTGCCAATGAGTACGGCCTTAAAAAATCGAACTCTCCACAAAATTTCAACTCAAACGGACCATGCGTTGACCAAAGTCAACACTGGTCAAACTTCCCCAGAAACCCTAACTGTAGAAAATTTCCTGCAGTAAATTCCATCCTTTTGCTACAGTAGATTTCATCCTTCTTCTCATGTGGTATATGAAACTACTTCTCAGATGCTCGTAGATAATCAGAGGAGAAGATGTGTGATGATGAGTGAGTGAAATGCTCTCCAACATTGACTGTATTTATATCCATCATTGAGGTGTGTGAAACATCTGTTGGGGGTGTAAAACCTTAAGGCCAACCTGCACTTAAATTTATTATAAATAATAAATTCAAAACAAATGTTCTGCTCATCAGATTAAAATCAATTTTATATCGATTTTAAACCTTTCCGAAAGAGGAATCCAATACACATATTGGAATCTTCATCTGAGCATCACAACATGGAGTTTGGACCTAGTTGTCCAAATTTAACACTCCCTCTCAAGTAGGGAGAACTCCATCCACCAGTGCAATCAAACATCGTGCGTCATCCCGCCGTAACTTGCTTTTCTGGCCTCTCTATTTTAGAATAGAAGTGGGTCAGTAACAAAGACATCATCCCTCGGCTAACAAATTTAGCCCAGAGGTCTAAAACCTCTATCTAACTCACAAAGAGTCTCCAACCAACCTGAAGTTAGTTCATTTGACCCGAGGTCAGGCGGAGGTCTGAGACCTCACTAGACTTGATCCCAGATCAAGTGGTTGGACCATGCCATCCTGGATAGAGAGTACGGAAATCTCTGATGCGTCCATCAGTCTTTGCTATTGGTCTCTATATTTTCCCATCTCATTGGCCAAATGATAAGTACTTCCCATTAGCCCTGAACTCAATGGGTAGGATGCATATGGGGCACAGATAATGAGAGGTGAACCAACTCAATAATCACAACGGTGGGGTCCAAGCACGCCAACAAGGTTTGGCAAGCCTAGCCTTATGGTTGCTCATAGCTCCGAGAAGCTGTCCCCAAAGCCCCCCAGAGCTCCTCGAGCTCATCGTCCAATAGGACCCACATCATAGGGTCGTTCCACGATACCAAGTCTCTCATGGAAGGTTAGGAACTTGACCTTCCCTAGGGGCTTAGTGAGAATATCCGCGACATGCTCATCAATTCCTATATGATCGAGCCTTACGGTGCCTCGTTGTACCATACCCCGGATGAAATGGTATCTGATATCAATATGCTTGGATCAGTCGTGGAACACAGGATTCTCGGTCAAGCGAATCCCACTCTGGTTATCACAGAGTATCACGGTGGTATCTAGAACATGTCCAAATAGCTCACTAAAGAGCTTTCGCAACCAAACTGCTTCACAACAGGCCATACTTGTTGTAATGTATTCGGCCTCTGCGGTGCTCAAAGCCACCGAATTATTCTTCCTTCTCATCCATGAAATTGAAGCAGAACCAAGATTGAAGCAGCATCCTGATGTGCTCTTACGATCCACCACACTGCCAGCCCAATCGGCATCATTATATCCATGGAGTGTCACGCTCCTGACAGTGTATCTCATCCCATGGTTTATCATGCCCCGAAGGTATCTCAGAAGATTCCTGGCACCATCCCAGTGAAAGTGATGAGGTTCAACCATCTGTTGACTCAAAGTGTTCACTTCAAAACATATATCTGGACTGTTGTTCACTAAGAACGTCAGGGCCCCTACGAGTTGACGATACTCAGTAGGATTTGCCAATACAGGCCCAGTAGTGCTGCCACTCAACTTCTTGAAGTTGAGTTCCATTGGTGTTGACACGGACTTACAGTCCACCATACCAAAACTTTCCAGAAGTTTCAAAATGTATTTTCCTTGAGAAAGGAAAATCTCTCCAGGTTTCTACCAGACCTCCAAGCCTAGGAAGTAGTGCATCAGTCCTAGGTCCTTCATCTCGAACTCAATAACAATCTCTCTCCTGCATTAATGAATGAGAGGGTCAACACCTATCAGGAAGAGGTCATCCACATAGAGCACCAGAATGAGAGGCTTCCCCTGGACAACCTTGAAGTAAAGGTTTGGATCAGCATTACTTCGAGTGAAGCCCAGCTTCATCAAGTAGCTATCTATCCTCTCGTACCAAGCTCTGGGTGCTTGCTTCAACCCATAGAGGGCTTTCTTCAACCTGCAAACATGTGTGTCCTGATCGTGGACTTCAAACCCCAGACGTTGTTCTACATACACCTCTTCTTTTATTGCACCATGGAGAAAAACGGTCTTGACATCCATCTGATGAAGACTCCATCCTTGCGTAGCAGGAAGGGCTATGATTGATCGAATGGCGGTATATCGTGCCACAGGTGCAAATATGTCATCATAGTCTATTCCTTCCTTTTGAGAGAAGGCACGGGCAACAAATCCTACCTTTAAATTTTTAGCACTTCCATCAGATCCATGCTTGATCTTGTAGAGCCATTTTGCGGTGACAACTGATTTTTCCTTCGGTCTTGGAACCATATCCTAGACATCATTCTTCATTATGGACTCGTATTCTTCATGCATAGCAACCTTCCAGACTTGATTCTTTATGGCTCCCTCAAGATATCTAGGTTCAGATTGTACAATAGTACTCATGGCAGCCAGATACCCTTGGTATCTATAGGGCTTCCTTCTTTTGCAGAATGTCCCCCTCGGGGCAGCATGTCCCTTGGCATATTCAAGAGTGTCCCTGAGCCAAGATGGTCTCTTTCTCAGTGAAGGAGATGGATCGATAGGGTCCATTAGTCCTTCAACATCAGGCATTATCTCATCCTACGGTTCTTCTTGATTTCTAGGCCTTGCTTCATGATTTTCCTCAGATCTCGGAAGATCTACTACTTTCTTCAGGGAAGCATCTTTGTCAAAAGTGACAACATGGCATATCTCTACTTCCCTTTGACCAGGTACATAGACTCTATAGGCCTTATAGGTTTCACTGTAGCGCACAAACATTCCTTTCTTCCCAGAAGCATCCAACTTACTTCTCTTTTCTTTTGGCACATGAAAATAAACAGGACATCCAAAAATTCTAAAATGTGAGACATCAGGTTTCTTACCAGTGAAAACCTCTTTCGGAGTCTTGGAGTCCAGGGCAGAATGAGGGCATCCGTTTTGAATGTATACAGCAGTATTCGCAGCTTCTCCCCATAGAAACTTCAGTAGACCCTGGTCACATAGCATGGCATGGGCAGCTTCCACAATGGTCCTGTTCTTTCATTCAACAACACCATTCTACTCAGGTGTATAGGAAATAGTAGTCTCCCTCTTAATGCTAGCTTCTCTGCAAAAGTCCTTGAACTCATTTCTCTCATATTCAGTGCCATTGTCGGTCCTCAAAATCTTGATCTTCTTCCCTGTCATATTTTCCACCAAGGCTTTGAAGGTACGGAACCACATGAAAGCCTCATCCTTCTTCTTCAAGAAGTATATCCAGGTTTCGCAGGAGAATTAATCAGTGACTGTCATATAGTAAGAACATCCTCCCAGGGATGTCACAGGTAGCATACCAGATAGATCAGAATGGACCAGTTGCAAAATATCAGATGTCTTTGTGACACTTGAGGGGAAAGGTCCCCTTGTATGCTTTCCTTCAGCACAACCCTTACATACACCTTCATGATTATTTCCAAAATCAGGCATCCCTGTGACCACCTTCCCTGCTTCGGGAAGGGCCCTGTAATGAAGGTGTCCAAACCTCTGGTGCCATAGTTCAGTTTGTCGGATAGTATCACATGCAATAGCTCCTAGTGGACTTCCTTCAACCTGGTAGAGTGTTCCAACTCTAAAACCAATTATGGTAGATTCCTTGAGATTCTTTTTCCACATGCGCACCTTTCCATCAATGAATGCCACATTGATACCTTTGTCTTCCATGGCTGATATAGACACAAGGTTCTTCTTCAATTTTGGTACATAGAGTACATCCTGCAAATGTAGAACTTGTCCTTGAGACAAGTGGAGGGTCATAGTCCTTGTCCCTTTCACAGGATATGTGGCATTATCTCCAAGAATAATTTCTAGACTAGTATCCTTCTCAACCATGTTAGAGAGTGCTTCCTTTAACCCAGTGATGTGTCTTGAGGCACCACTATCTATCAGCTAGACATCCACAGTGTCAGGCAAGGATGCAGCAGAGAGGGCAGATACAAGAATGTATTCATTTCTTTTATCAACAACATTTGACTCCTCATACCTGGATTTTCTAGACCTTTTGAAAGGTTGATTGTTTCCACCAGAGGGAGCCTTCCTCTTTCCTTTGGACCTGTTGTTTCTTTGATTTCCATTCCTCCGGTTGTTGTTGTTGTCATCACTATCGGGAGAATCCTTCTTGAAAGGACATTCTCTAGCATGATGACCTGGCCTATGACAAGTGAAACACTTGCCCTTCTTTCCTTGGGCCCCTACTCTTCCTTTGTTCTTTGAACCACCAGAGTTCTTCTTTCTAGAATGAGCAGCGTAGGCAGCATTTCTGTCATTTTCGTATTCCTTCATTCTTGTCTCTTCTTGCATGCATCTTGACAGTAGCTCGTCAAAGTTAGGAATTGTATTATGATTGAGAATGGTAGTGTTGAATACTTGCCATTCATATGGGAGCCCTCCAAGTGCAGTGAGTACCATCTCATGATCAGCTATTGTCTCCCCAATAGCCAGCAAATTGTTCCTGGTCTTGGTCAGTTTCAGAAAGTATGTTTGGACAGATTCATCCCTACCTTTCTTCAGATTCTTCAATTTATTCTTGAAGAATAGCACCTGGTTTTCATTTTTTACTTTGAACATTTGTATCAGCTTATCATACATCTCTTTGGATGTGCCTAGCTTAGATATGTAGGTAACCATACTTTTATGTATGGATTCCCTAATCATTAGCTTTGCTTTGATCTCCCCCTTCTTATACTTGGTTTTAGCAGTAGCAGTAGCAGTGGATGGAGGTTCTTGTATCTTACCCAATACATAGTCCATGAGATCATCATCTTCTGATTTGAGATCTAATATCATCTTCCAAGCATGGAAGTCATCCCTTCCAATTAGCTTGTCATCCTCCTTGAAGCCATAACTTGTGGAACTCATTTTTCTCTTTTGGTGATTGCTATAAGATAGGGCTTGTCCTCACCTCAGCTCTCATACCATGTAAATTTTTGTAGATGTTCTATGCTTGATGCAACTTTACTTTTATAACAGCAATCACATAAACAATTAAGTAAAAATGCTGATAGAACATACTAGTGGATCTATAGAAGACAAACCAGAAACAGGAGAATGTGTTGGTGCGTTACAGCAGTCAGCGGGATGCTTCAAACAGCAAAGTCTTCATGGTTGGCCAACCCAAAATATGTCACAATAGTCCTCAAATAAATCATCCAGTCAACTCAAAGTCAACCCCATAAAATTCAATGCAGTCCAGAAAAAATCAACGCAGGGTAGCAACAATAAAGTCAACGAAGCTCCAACTTCAGTCAACCTTTTGACCTTGATTTTTGTGCCAATGAGTACGGCCTTCAAAAATCGAACTCTCCACAAAATTTCAGCTCAAATGGACCATGCGTTGACCAAAGTCAACACTGGTCAAACTTCCTGAGAAACTCTAACTGCAAAAAATTTGTTGCGGTAAATTTCGTCCTTTTGCTGCAGTAGATTTTGTCCTTCTTCTCACATGGGAGATGAAACTGCTTCTCAGATGCTCGTAGATAAACAAAGGAGAAGATGTGTGATGATGAGTGAGTGAAATGCTCTCCAACGTTGACTGTATTTATATCCATCATTGAGGTGTGTGACACATCTGTTGGGGTTATAAAACATTAAGGCTGACCTGCCCTTAAATTTATTATAAATAATAAATTAAAAATAAATGTTCTGCTCATCAGATTAAAATCAATTTTATATCGATTCTACACCTCTCTAAAAGAGGAATCCAATACAAATATTGGAATCTTCATCTCAGCATCACAAGATGGCGTTTGGACTTAGTTGTCCAATTTTAAAAATTGTTTACAGTCATAAAAGGTATTCGCAAATTGTTTATAAAAGTCATTCTCATGTTTTGATGAGAAGGGATATTTTTTCATAGTCCAAGGAATACCAAGGAAAAATTATATTAGATAATTTTTTGTAATATAGATGAAGTATGCTAGAAAAAGGTGCCAAATGTTCAGTATCCAAGTACAATATATTTCTCATAATAAACAACAATAATTATTAGAATAATATGCTAGATTAGAACAATATAAGGATGCCTTTCTAGAGGAAATACCTGGACTTCCTCCTAGTAGGGATATTGATTTTACCATTGATCTTATACGTGGAGTCGTTCTACTATCAAAGGTCCCATAAAAATGAGTATCTTTGAGTTAATGGAGTTGAAGATTCAACTTCAAGAGCTTTTGGATTAAAATTATATAAGGCCAAGTGTGTCTCCTTTGGTAGCATGAGTTCTATATATGAAAAATAAAGATGGTACATTGAAATGGTGCATAGGTTATAGATAGCTAAATAATATTACTATAAAAAATAAATATCCCTTTCCTAGGATAGAACACTGTTACCGATGAAATAGGTAACCACACTGTTACCTACTTTTTTTTGGTAGCATAAAAAGCACCCGATTTTGAAAAGTGGTGATGCAAAATCACCTTCTTTTTTTAGCACATTTTTGACACTCTAATATTTTTATTTATGAAGTATGAATATTTGTTTTAAAATGTTAGTGATTTTCATGCTAATTTTGAAACATATTGATGCAACATCAATTTTTTTTTTTTTTTAGAGTGGTGATTTTCATGCTAATTTTGAAACGTATTGATGTAGCATCAACCTTTTTTTTTAGAGTGGTGATTTTCATGTTGGTAATAAAACACAGAACTTAGATAAAAAAATATATATAAAAACAATAAAAAAAAAAAAAAAATGTAAAAAAAAACAAAATTAACTCGTAAAAATAAAAAATTAAAACAAAAATAAATTAAAAAAACAAAAATATTCGAAAATTATATCAAAAGAAATGACAATATTTGAAAAAAAAACATATGATTTAAAGAAAAAAAACAAAAATTAACAAAAAAATTTAAAAAAAAACATCAAAAACATTTTTTTCTAAGTTACTAAAAAGATCCATATAATTAATTTTAAATAGAAAATTTAAAAATAATTTAAATTACAAAATTAAAATTTAGATAACAAAAAAATAAAATACAAAAAAGAAAAAATTAAATTTAAAAATTTAAAGTAAAAAAATAATAATAAGAAGAAAACAAAAATTCAAATTTTAAACATTAACAAAAAAAAAAAAAAAAAAAAAAATTGAAAAAGAAAATTAAAATAAAAGAATTATAATAAAAAAAACTATCATTAAAAAAAAAAAAACGAAAAAAAACCACATGCAAATAATTAAAAAACAAATATCCATAAATTTACTGTTTTTTTTAAATGAAACAATTGATAAATTTTAAAAATGAAAAACCAAAAAAAACTAAAAGATTAAAAAAAAAAAAATTTAAAAATTAAAAATTATTAAATTTAATAAATAAATTTTAAATTTTAAAAAATAATTAATCTAAAATATTAAATTTAAAAAAAAAAATTAAAACAAATTAAATTTAAAATAAAAAACTTGAATAAAAAAAAAAAAAAAAAAAAAAATTGAATTTAAAAAAAAATAAACAAAAAATAAATCAAATTAAAAAATATATATTAAAAATTAAAAAAATTAAAAAAAATAGAAAGAATTTTTTGATCATGGTGACGCCGCCAGTTGGCCTCCCGCCCAGGTGGCGGCGGAGGCCGACCACTGGGTGGACGGGCCCAGCGGCCGGCCTCCGCTGCCACCTAGGCGGGAGGCCGATTCCGGGAATCGCCCTCCCACGGCTATTGGCTGATTCAGGGAATTGCCCTCAAGTCGATTCTGGGAATCGCCCTCCCACCACGGGAGGTTGATTCTGGGAATCGCCCTCCCGCGGTGAGAGGCCGATTCTGGAAATCGCCTTGAGGCCGATTCCGGGAATTGCCTTCCCGTCGCGGGAGGCCGAATCCGGGCAGGAGGGCGATTCCTAGAATCAGCCTCACGGCGATTCCCAGAATTGGCCTCTCGTCGTGTGAGGGCGATTCCCAGAATCAGCCTCAGGGCGATTCCCAGAATTGGCCTGAGAGTGATTCTCGGAATCGGCCTCCCACCGCAGGAGGGCAATTCCCGTTGGAGGGTGATTCCTGGAATCGGCCTCCCGCCACGGGAGGGCGATTCCTTGAATCGGCCTCCTGCCGCGGGAGGGGGATTCCCTGAATCAGCCTCCCGCCTAGCGGTCGACCTCCACCATCCCCTGGGCAGGAAGCTGATTGGCGGCGCCACCACAATGAAAAAATTCTTTTTTTTTATTTTTTTTATTTTTAATATTTATTTTTTTAATTTGATTTTTTTTAATTTTTTTTTTAATTCACAAAATTTAAATTTTTTTTTTTAATTTAATTTTTATATTTGAAATTTAATTTGTTTTAATTTTTCTTTTAATTTTATTCATTTTTTTTGTTTTAATTTTTTTTTTCTAAATTTTGTTAATAATTTTTATTAAATTTTGTATTGTTTTTTTATTTAATTTATTTTATTTTATTTTCATTTATTATTATTATTATTTAATTTTATGTTTAGTTTTTTATGTTTATCAACTTAATATAAATGCTAGACAAGAAAGACGAGAAGTATTTATTAGTGAATATTATTTTAATGTTATACATATTAAGGGAAAAGGAAACATAATAGTTTATTCCTTAAGGAGAAAACTTGATCCAAATTTTGCTACATCAACAATCAACTAGTCAACAAACTTAGTAGATCAAGTAAAATAAACTACAAATTCTGATTCATAATATCTGAAAATCAAGGAAAAAGTATAACAAACTGAGAAATTGGAAGAGAGAAAAATGATTTTTCAATATAAAACCAAGATTTATTATTGTTTAAAGGAATAATGTATATACTTGAGTACATAATTATGAAACATTTTTTCTTAGATGAACTGCACAAAAACGCAAAAATTTTGTCATGTTAGCTATAAAAGTTTAATCATTTTATTATGAAATTATTTTTACTAGCCAAATATGAAAACCAAGATAGGAGAATATGTAGTTATCTTGAGTTTAAGAAATTTAAAGCATCTCATCAACATCTTGTCAGGTTGTTACGAGACCTACCCATTCCAGAATGAAAATGTGAGACAATTTCAATGGATTTTATCAGTGGAATACCAAAGACTATGAAACAACATCACTCCATTATGGTCATGGTTAATAAAATTAGCAAAGACACAAAATTTATACCAATCAGATCCATTTTTAAGGCCATACACATTGCATAAATATTTATGAGATATTTTTTCAAATTCATGGGATACCTAAAGTTTTAATTTGAGATGGGAATGCAAAGTTCACATCCAAATTTTGGAAAGGGTTGTTTGAAAATATGGGAACAAATTTAAACTTTATTACATCCTATCATCCTCAAATTGATGATCAAGAAAATCCCAACCAACCATATAATAGAGGATATGTTAAGGATGTATGTGAAAGAAAACGAAAATAAATGGGAGGATTACCGACACTTTGCAGAGTTTTCTTCTAACAATGGAGATCAAACCTCCCTGAAAATGAGCCCTTTTGAAGTCATATATGGAATGATGTGCAATGTACCCTAAACATTTATCATCATGAAAATAGATTGGCATTAGGACCATATATGTTAAAAGAAATTGACAGAGTGGTTAAACATGTTAAAGAAAAATTGTAAACAACCCAAGATCTTTAGAAAATTTATGCATATTTGAAAGTAACTTAGAAAGATTTTAATGTGGGATTTCATGTGTATTTAAAATTCAATCCCAATAACTCTAAAAAAAAAAGGTTGAATTGGATCGCTGCGCGCGCTGCTCCCCCCTGTGCCCTGAGAAGCTAGGGTTCTTGGAGCCCACTGCGCCGCCCTGGCTGCTGCGCTCCTGCGCACAGCCCTGATCCCACTCTCTGCTGCTCGATGGGGTCGCCTGGGGGCTCTTCCCCCCCGCCTGTTCCACCTGAAGTCACTGCTTTTCGAACATTGATAGCTGCCGGATCGAAACGCCCCCCTTCCGCCATTCAACAGAAATTCATAAAAAAAATGGATTCGATCCCTGCTGTTGCTTTGCCTGAGGAAGATACTTGTAAAGCGGCGCTTAACCTGGCAGAAAGGGGCCTCATCGGCCAGTTTACGGGTCTTTGGCCGTCCCCCAAATCCGTGGAGGATTGGTCTCAAAGAAACTGGAAACCTTTGATAAAAGACGACGTCAAGAGTTACTTCGTGGGTAAAGGGTTCTTCGTTTTCGTCTTCGAAAATCCGGAAGACAGAAGCTTAATCTTCAGAAATGGCCCCTACTTCATGGGGCCGCAAGGCTTGTATTTAAACAAATGGTCTCCGGACTTTGACCCCACACAGGACGTTCCATCAGCTGTGCCGGTGTGGGTGAGACTTCCCCATCTGCCTCTCCACTGCTGGAACCAAAAATCGCTTCAAGTCATCGGGAATGCGCTAGGCAAATACATTGATCAAGCAGTAAGAAAAGACCAGTACTCTTGCACCCGAATCTGTGTCGAAGTTGACCTCGAAGAAGGACTGCTTGAAGCGATCAAGCTCACGGTAGCAGGATGGACGCATGTCCAAGAGCTCGACTACGAACAACTTCCCTTTAAATGTCGACATTGCCACGGACATGGACACTTTGCAAAGCGTTGTAAGAAGCGAGCAGAGGAGCAAACGGACAAACATAACAGGGATCAATGGACACTAGTCCAGAGAGCTGGCCATGCAAAAAAAGATGCAGGAAAAAGCGCCGCAGTAGGAGCTAGGAACATTCCCACACCCACTCAGGAGACGGAATAAATCTTAAAAGAAACTGAGGGAGCTCAGATTGACCCATCGACCGTTGCTCAAGAAAATGAGAACCAAAGAGAAGTCTCTCCTCCAAGCAATGAGGGTGGGGTGGCCAATCAATCTGAAGTACCTCAAGGCAGCCCCCCCAACCCTACCTATGCAGAAGTCACAAAGAAAAAGGCAGCTGAAAGCTCAGATTCCTCAGAAGAAGAAATCTATGAACGTCCATCAAAAAGAGCTGGAAGGAAATCCCGCAAGGAACAGAGAGAAGAAGAAGCTGAAAGGCTTAAAACACAAGGAAGCCAGTCCACGATAGAAATGTCGATTGGAAGAAATAGCAGGTCCAGGCCACACAAGGGTGGCACCACTCCGCTCTCAGGTAAATAATGAAGCTAGTCTCTTGGAATTGCAGAGGTCTGGGGAACCATGCAAAAATAGAAGCAGCAAAGGATTTATTGAAATTGGAACCTGCAGACATCCTCATGCTCCAAGAGACAAAGATAGCAGGGCAAGCTCTGCTAGAAATCAGTAAGACAAAATGGAAAAAAAGTGCAGGCAAAGCGGTCAGTGCGAGGGGCTCATCGGGAGGCCTGGCAACTCTTTGGTCCGAAGATAAACACCAGCTGATAAAATCTCATGAGACCCAACACTGGATCTACACGGAAATCTGCCATCTTGCAAGTAAGTTGAAAATTTCTCTTGTCAATCTTTATGTCCCTGTCATTTATTTAGAAAAAAGAGACTGCTGTAACTCTCTGGCAGCCTTTTTAGAACAAGAATCCCCCAACAATATCATTCTTGCTGGGGATCTCAACATTGTTCTGAAAGCCAAAGAGAAAAGAGGTGGATCCAATTCCAAAGATCATATGGTTTCCATAGTTGAAGAGCTTTTACAGCAATGGGATCTATTAGATCTTAACCCAACTCAAGGTCTCTTCACCTGGTCAAATAATCGAACTGGGGCAGAGCACATTTCTACCCGGCTAGATCGCTTTCTAGTTCAATCCTCTCTTCTCATGAATAAGAAGATCTTAACAACAAAAATCCTGCCCAAGCTCACCTCTGACCACAAGCCTATTCTTCTCTGTATAGATGATGAAGAGGATCTGGGCCCCATCCCATTCCGCTTTTCTCCACTATGGATTGAGAGAGCGGGTTTCTCTGAAACGGTGTTTGCTGCATGGGCCTCCTCCATCTCAGGTTCTCCCAGCTACGTTTGGGAGCAAAAGTTGAAGGCCACCAAAAAAGCGTTGAAGGAATGGATCAAAAAACCAGCCCCCAATCCCACTTCTCAAAGAGCTGAAGCAGTTCTGACTCTGCACATTCTTCAAAACGAAATGGAAAGCAAAAACATAAACGATGAGCTGCTGGACAAGGAAACTAAAGCCCAGAGAGCTGCCTTTCAAACCTTTAGAAAAGAGGAAGAATACTGGAGATTAAAGTCCAGAAGCCTTTGGTTAAAAGCTGGGGACCGTAATACCTTTTTTTTCCACAGACAGTATCGTTCTAGACTGTCAAGGAACCATATTGCATAAATAAAGAATGCTGATGGTCATATCTGTAAAGGATCCCAACAAGTCAAAGAAGCAGTAGAAATGCACTTTAAAAATCTTTACAGTTTAGACACCCAATGTGAAGAAGAAGAAGAAGCAAATTTTCTCAGTCATATCCCTCCCCTCATCTCTCCGGAGGACAATTCTGATCTTTGTAAACCTGTCACTGAGGAAGAAATAATCAAAGTCATCTGGTCCATGGATTCAGATAAGGCCCCAGGACCCGACGGTTTCACAATTCATTTCTACAAAGCATGCTGGGACATAATCAAACATGACCTGAAAAGGATGATTTGGGGATTCATGAAAAAAGCGAAAGTAGGGGGCAGCACCAACTCAACCTATTTAGCTCTGATCCCCAAAGACACCAATCCGGAAACCTTCACAAGATTCAGACCAATCTCGTTATGTAATGCCTCCTACAAGATCTTGGCAAAACTGCTGGCCAACAGATTAAAGCCCTTTCTCCCACGACTGATCTCTAGCTCCCAAGGAGGTTTTGTAGAAGGCAGACATATATTGGATAATGTCATTCAAGTGCAGGAGACCATACACTCAAGCAAGCAAAGAAAAGAGAAAGGCATGCTCATAAAGCTTGACATGGCGAATGCATTTGACAGAGTCAACAGAACTTTCCTCAGCAAAGTTTTGCTCTCCTTTGGATTTTCTCCTCAGTTTGTAAATCTCATCAAAGCCTGCACGGACAACCCATGGATTGCCCCTCTCATTAATGGCAGGCCAACCAGCTTCTTCCAAGCTAGGAGAGGCATCAGGCAGGGATGCCCGCTCTCCCCCTTCTTATATATTTTAATGGCTGAAACTCTAAGTAGAAAACTCGAAGCAGAAAGAAGGGCAGGCTCTCTTCCGGGTCTCAAACCCACCAGCAGAGTTAACTCCCTGAACCATGCTCTCTTTGCAGACGACTCGATACTATTGGGAGGAGCCTCTTCCAGAATTGCTAAGGCCTTCGATTCAGTCATCAGAAACTACTGCAAAGTCTCGGGAGCCCAAGTAAATGAAAGGAAAATCGAAGTATTTAGTTGGAACACTGGTCAGAAGGAGCTCAACAACATAGCTAATATACTAGGTTTCAAAGGGTATTCCCAATGGGACAAGATTAAATATCTTGGGCTTCCCATTATTTCTGGAACGAATAGGAGGTCGCTCTGGAGTGACATTATCAGCAAACTCAAAACAAAAATTTCTTCATGGGGAGGTTTCTGGCTTACAAAAGGAGGAGAGGTCATCTTGATTAAATCACAATTGTCTGCCTTACCAATCTATCAAGCTGTGTTCTTGCTTTCCCCTAAGATTGTAATGGATCATATATCCACTCTCATAAGAGACTTCCTCTGGCAAGGAGGGAAGGGAAATGAAAAGAAACTTCACCTGGTCAATTGGGACCTCGTTAAGAATCCAAGAGATGAGGGCGGCTTGCAAATCCGGGACCCCTCTCTGGTCAACCATGCTCTTGGATGCAAAATTCTGTGGAAGATGCTCAAAGAGCCTCTGCACCCTATCAGCGCTCTGTTGAGAGCTAAATACACAAATAAGGCAGCATTCAGAAACTTACATTTGGGGTACACAGCAAACAACACGTTGTTGTGGAAGCTTTGTTATAAGAGTAGTAAAGTGTTCAAACGATTTGTGTACAGGATTCCAGGGAATGGGAAAGAAACAAACCTCTGGCACGACAGTATTATGGGGAGAGAGCCTTTGAACGATCATGAGGAAATCGCTGAATTGAAAGACTGGTTAATTGCTGAAGGCAAGAACAGAGTTTGTGATATCACGTCATGGGACGCCCGTGGAGATTGGGCCGGTTGGGCAATCGACTCCCCTGTTTGGCTGCAAGCTCAACGTATCAGATTGCTCGAACTTCTGGAAGGCGCAGCACCAATACATAGCACCATGAAGGATCGATGGGGATGGGGTATATCTGGGGAATACACAACATCTGCTGGATACAAAGCCTTTCAAACCTCTAAGAACAGCAAGCACAACGCAGAATTCTGGAAAAACGTTTGGGAGCCTCTGGCACTCCCAAAAGTAAATTTTTTTTTCTGGACGTTGGTCCAAAATAAGATCTTAACTGGGGACAATATGGCAAAAAGAAATTTCGCCGGCCCATACAGGTGCGCTCTCTGCAGGAGCAACAATGAAACCTCTCAGCACCTTTTTATTGACTGTCAATTCGCTAAGGCAGTATGGGAACTTATGCTTCAGGAATTTCACATAAATCCTCCCTCACATAATACTGTTTCGGAGCTATTTGCAGATTGGAGACATCTCTACCCTCATAGTATCCCTCAAAAGTCCTTCTGGCGCAAAGTCTGGAATGCCTTCCCCAAGTTTGTGTGCTGGCAGATTTGGATTGCGCGTAATCAGAAGATTTTTAATGAACTATCTCAAACTCCATTGCAGGTTGCTACAAAAGCCAGAACATTCCTTTTGGAAGTGGCCCAACAGCAGTACTACAAAGAGGATACTATGCTTCAGCCCATCGAGAAGAGGTGGCTAGAGTCTCTTGATCCCCATCGCAGAAAGTACCTTCTCCCTCCCCAAACAACTTCCCCTTCTTGGAGAAAGAGAGACCCTGATGCATCGTTTCAGCAATGGTGGAGAGCACAAAAGACAAATTCCATCTTCTTTGACGGGGCGTCCAAAGGGAACCCTGGTCCTTCTGGTGCCGGTGGGATCATCTACTCCCCAACTGGCGCTTCCCGTGACTCTTTCTACTGGGGTCTCGGACGGAAAACTAATAATCAAGTGGAGCTTCTAAGCCTCCTCAAAGCCTGTCAAATTGCTAGGGAAAAAGGTATCAAAGACATACAGATTTTCGGTGACTCGAAGATCCTCATCAAAAATCTGAACATGGAAGAGAATTTCAGAAATGCTGGCCTAAACAGGATTCTGGAAAGACTGAAAAGGGTACTCACAGCTTTCAATTCTTATAAATTTTATCACATCCTCAGAAGCTCAAACAACGAAGCAGACTTGATGGCCAACAAGGGGAGCGCAACGCAGAAAGGGCTACTCTTTATAAACGAAGAAAGAAATGTTGAAATGCCTTGTTAACGGCTAGCTTTAAAATCAGCTGCTGCTGGAACTCTAAGATGTATTCTGGGTCGTTAAGGCACAACCCTGCCCTCTCTTTTTCTTATCAATAAAAATCTCATACCCGTTATAGTTAAAAAAAAATAAAAAATTCAATCCCAATAAAAATACATTATATTTGGCAGCTGTGCCAAATTATCTCCTAGATAAGGGTGGATTATATTTAACCTTTTGAAAGAAAATGATCTAGTGGTGCTTGTATATTGAGGGAATTTCAACTACATGAGTATTTACTACAGGGAACAACCAGTCCACAAAGACAAAATTTTGGAAGGAATTGTGCGGTAAATGATCTCATGATTAATGTAGAATCTTGTAACTAGTTATGTTGAATTTAAGATTATATTTCTTTTTAATATTTTAACAATGGTGAAGGTATGTTATTGCTTACTGCCATTGAGAAAGGGGTGAAAAACTTCACAAAACATTTAATTACATAAATGTTTATTGGTTTTTCCCTCCAGGGTTTCCATGGAATATCAATGTTCATTGATGTGTTTTCCTATTGTGCCATTTTAATGATGTTGCTTCCATGCATTACATATGTCATTACATAACATGATTAAATGAGCGAAGATAATGATATAAGGTTACAATAGGGAGATTTATATTAATATGTTCAAATAATGGTCGTTACATTGTCTGACTTGCTATCCCATTTCTAAAGTTACTTTATGTAATGAAGATGATTTTTTCAAATGGTCTATAAAGGAATATGGAATAAGTGATTGGAAATATTACATGCTATTAAATACCATAAAAAATTTATAATCCTATATATTTTTAGAGGAGGTTTACCATGGATGTTACAAAAATCATACATGCTACAAAACTCAATCCTAAAATTTCAACAAATCTTTGTCAAATTTTAACTCAAATTAACTTTAAAAATATACTTAAAAAACTAAACATAATTTTTTTAATTTAATTAGGTTTTTGTTTTAAATTAGAATGCATTTTCTTATGTAAAGTTTTTTATAAATATATTACGTCAGTAAAAATAATATTTTAAAATTATATATATATATATATATATATATATATATATATATATATATATATATATATATATATATATAATTTTGAAAAATAAAATAAAAAATCACATGGTTTTAATGCTAAGGCTTGTGAGACTTAATTTTCTTAAGAGTTTTCCCATCATCACATATCTCAAAATGCAAGTGTCCTCTTTTTTCGTTTCCCCAAATATAATGAGAAATTTGTTATGATGATTTTTGGAATTTATTATATCATTTTATATTCATTTTAACTTGACATCTAAGTCTTGAGATCTCAAGGTGTAAACCTTTTTTTTCATAAAACTCCAGATAAAGTTGACATCTTTGATCCTCTAGATGCTTGATAGATCCAATGTTAATATGACCTTACTCTACTTTCATATAATAATAATATGTCATTTCATTTTTTTATTTTATTTTACAAAGTGAAAATGTTCATATAAAATTACAACATATCTTTACTTTAATTTTATTTTATTTTTATTTGTTCAAGTCAAAGTGTTTAAATAAAATAGCATAATGTGACAACTTATGATATTGGATTAGACATTTTTTAAAAAATAAATTAAATAGTACTTATAATTAGATTTTTTTTTCTTTACTAATAAAATTGGCAAATCATCCCTCGATTAGGGTGTGAAGGGAGACATGACGAGGGTAATCATCACGATGGGCACATGGAATGATGAAAGTTCCATGGGGCATGACTGGTGGGTGGCTCGCCCCACGCCACCATAAGCCAGGAGTGAGTGAGGTTAGGTGCAGTGAGAAGAATATGTGAAGCATGAATTGGGAGGTGTGCCAACATTGGAGACACAAGGTAAGAAGAAGAGGTAAGATGAAATAGTTGAGTATGACGACTCGCATTGCATGAGAGATAGTTTTGCAGGGAGAACCAAGCTTCCAGGTACGAAGGCGAGGGAAGCTGGAACGTTGACCACCATTCGAATTGTTCTTCTACGTGTATGTACTCTCGCCTTACCTGTTAGAAATTATGGGGTTCAAGGAAATGGTAGAGGAAAAAACCCGCAAATATTGTAGGATCTAAGTCCTAGGGAGGGTAATGGAGAGTCAAATATCACTATTCTTACCTTGTCAAAGTCAAACCCCCAGGGGAAATAATGACACTAGGCCTAATGGGATGGGCCTGGTAGGTGTGTCTAGTTACTAAACTAGTTCAAACGCAAACTTTATCCCTGCACTGGGATGGTCACCTATATCTAGGGTTCAATCAGACTGTAAGCCCAATTAAGGGCGACTTTGGTGTCAATTGTAACTACACAAGACTTGATGAAGATAGTCGCTGTGGGCAAGGTAGTGGGTTAGTGTGGAAAGGGCAGTATTGGTGCCAAACACTACTTACAAAGGGAATATGGAGGAGGGGAATGGTATATGGTTTCCCAGTTTTGTGGTGCAAGAGCATCCGAGAATCGAGGTGAGCCAAGAAAGTCCTACATGAAGGCTATAGCTTTGGTAGGAGTACTTGGCTAGAAGTGGTGCCTAACAGGAGGTAGGGTACACAAAAAAAACTTAAGCATGGTAAGCTCTCGGTAAACCACTACCCGACCTATGAACGTAGTGGATCTAAATGGGTTTATGGCAGGTTGGGGAGACCTAGGAAGGCCAACAGAAGGTTGGCTCATCCTGGCAGAGGGGCATGCAAACTGAGTAATAGAAATGTTGAAGGGGTGGCTCGCTCGAAGTTTGAAGAAAATAATTATGAGAGGAGAAATTGGCCTTGTCAGAAATTGAATAATAAAATTCTTTCTTTTTATTTTACAAGTCTTCCTAGCCTGTCTATCACTCTAGACTCTCAGGACAACACCACTTATAATTCCAGTGGGAATACCAGTCCTCTTTACATCAAGCAGTCACTCATCAAATCAAGGAAAGTACCATTTTCTCTATCCATCAATACATCAAGCCAGAAGGATTACTCTTTTCCCATGGTGCAGGTACAATTGTTGGAGGACTACAGAAAAAGGAGAACATTGAAAGATCAGGAAGGTAAAGTTAGTGAAGGGAAGGGCAGTCAGCCTGCAAAGGAAGAAAAAACAAAAGGAAAATAGAAGGAGGAAACCAAAAAGAAAACTCAGTGAAAATGAGGTAGGGAAACTGACCAAGAAAACATGAAGAACTTGGTGCATGCTTATGGAGTTGTGACGCCGGCTCAAATAAAATCACTGATATCAGGATGGGAAAGAGACTTGAACGTTAAGGTTGAGGAAGACATTTCAGATGATGAAATGGAACCTATGGTGATAGACTCAGGAAACACAAGAGGACAACTAACCCTATTTAAGTAGGAAATCCACCTCTATTGGACTATGAAATGTATAATGGAAAAGGCCATCACGATAATTCAGGAAGCAAGAAGAGATCCAAAGGAAGCCTCAAGTCTAAGTGAAATGCATAGATATATATAGGTAATACAACACTAGGGGCATCATCAGAGTGCGTGTCTCGAACACATAGAATGCTAGCTTCAAAACCTGTACCAACTAGACATGCTCGAATCAACCGCAAAAGATTCGAGATAGATTGAATCATCATATGAGTAGTTGAATAAGTGTGGAATTTTTTTTTGTTAAATCATGATGTGGTCAACTAGCATTTACGTTAATAGATGCCTGTTAAAAGGAACTTTAAATATTATAAGTTATAAGGAATCTAGAGATAGAATCAAACAATTTCATTTTTGGTTGGCTTTTAAATCACGGAGGTGGTCAACAAACCTTGTTTCCTATGGGTAGGTTGAGGCTACCAAGAACATAATATGATGTAACCTGCTGTTTTTTATAATAACGAATGAATAGAGAGGCTCTTCCAAACTTACAAAAAAAAAAATTCACAACTCATGTGGTTTAGTGTGATTTTAGTGAGATGGTTAAGGTGTAACACAATCACCCTAGCATAGATTTAGGTTAATGGGGGAAATGGATTAATAGGAGGCTCTCTATCATGATTTAGTAATATTTTTTTGGGTGCAACCACATGTGCCACGACTCCTTGGTTTCCCAGAATTAGTTCCACTATGTTTTTAATTTAATTTCAAAGCCACAACCTGTTTTTAATTTAATTTCAAAGTCACAATTAAATCAGGGAGCGCATTCCTACACATTGGTATATGAGCACATTAGTACACTTTGGTATATGAAACCTGTTAGCCACCTATAATATTTTGTTATACCAAAAGGTGGCTAAATCTTTTTGGAGCCTCCAAGGAACAATTTTATCACTAAAAATTGTTGGCTCTTGAAGTCTCTCTAAGGCCTCATGCCTCTGTCCAGATCCCTTATTGTTGTTTACATCCTAAAAGCCTCTGAAATCCTTCAAAATCCCAAGTTAAATATTGCTGCAGAACCCCTTGGTCCCCTTCCTTTTCTTCCTCACTAACCTCATTTTCTATTCTCCATTTCCCATGAAAAACCCACAATTTCATGTTTCTCCCTTTCCATTTCATTAAAATCCCTTTATAAGGTTAAAAACCCACTTTTTAACCTTACCGAAACCTTCATTTCCTTCAAGAAACCCTTCAAAAACCATGAAAATACACGTTTTTATGTACAGAACTTAAGCCCCTCGAGCTTAAGCCCTTAGCCCATTTTCTTCCATACGCCAGCACCCTGGAACCAAGTTTTAACCCTTTGCCGCTTATCGCAAAGTGTAGATCACATAATTTCCAAATTGTTATTTTTTAAACTGATGCATCACAAATATTTGAGCTGCGATCCATCGCAAATTGCAGATCGCAATTTTCAGTTTTCCTCCAAAAAGCTCATCGCAAGTTTCTGCGATGCGATCCATCGCATATCGCAAATCGCATGTCTCGTTGTTTAAACATTTTGATACATCGCAAATATTTGCGATACGATATAATCACATCGCAAATATTTGCGATGAGATCCATCGCAGTTTCCACCCATCACATAATCGCAATATCACATTTTCTCTCCGTCGCATAATCCACCATCGCGTTTTCCACTTTTGCAATTTGCGATCAGTCCCGCCGGGCCCACCGTATGATACCCCCGCCATTCTTATAAAGAAATTCCTTTTCCCTTTGTAAAGTCAAAAGATGGAACATTTTGTTGTTTATAAAGGTTTTTCCCATTTCCTCCCACTGCTGCATTTCCGTCGTTGATCTGCGCTCCCGCTCCAAGATCCAACAGTCCTCCACGCATCTCCCGCCTAACCCCTTTATACATCATTCCATTGCCTTTTCCGCCTTTTTCACATAACCACCCCGGTTTATTCCGCACCACTCTTCAGCCAGAAGCGATTTTAACCCAATGGGCAACGAATCCATACATCCAGCGACACATGTCCTGAGCACAGTTTCAAAACCGCCGTATAACCTCAGTCCCCCGTGCGTTATAGGTCGAACCAGGACGCTCAGCGAAATTAATCACATACGTCCGATCTGCAGACCCCCATCCAACGGTGACTGCTCGCCTAGCATACCTGACCTTTAACTAAAGTGCCCGTGTGATAACCAAGCTATCAAACTATGGCAATCGCCGCTCCACCGTCGATCTTGCGCGATCGACGGCTCATATTTAATCACCTTTCCACCATGTCTTTCGACCATTCTGAGATCAAATCCTGACCGTTGGATGATGCCATCCAACGACCCTGCTTCCTCCGCACACCCTCCGATGCAGCTTGACCTATGAATGCAGGATTTCATAACTTTTGTTTGTATTTTGCAGGGTTTAATGTTTTTCTCTATATTCAGATGAAATTTGAAAGATGAGGGTGACGACCCTCCCTCCTTCGATTTATCAAAGGAAATCGTTTCGCAGGTGTCAAATTCACGTTTTCGTCAGTGTTTCATGAGGCATTGATTCCGTATAACCCTGCGCAGCCCTGTGTAACAACGAAGCACCAAGAATCTGGCACAGTCAAAGAGTATCAGCTGTAGAAGACCAGAAATGTGCCAGCACAGAGAATTGAAGCCAATTTTATGGGGATTACGGGTAAGAATGTTATCAAAAGCCTAATCCCCCAATCTAAAACACAGTCTGCAGAATACCTAAAGTGTTTTAGTGACAGCAAACCCTCCACTGCCACAAAAAGGAGGCGAATTGATTCCTCCCAGCGACTAAACGCCACCTGTTGCCTCAAACCTTTCAAACCAGGGCCGAAGTTATTGCAAAGGAAGATTTTTCGCCTCAACGCAGCCGAGAAGTTACTTCTGCAAGGAACTTAATGCGAGAAATATCTGTAGAGTTATTTCAACCTCATGCCAAACCTGAAAGGTCAACAAATTCTTTCCAGCAGACCTGATAGTTAATGTAAAATAGTTAATACAGAGAACCACCTGTAAACTTCTTCATCAAGCTCCTCAAAGGGCCAAGAATTCTTGAATCTGTATTAATTACTTTAGCAGATCTTTTATCAGATCTCACCTTCTCATCCTTCTATAAATACTTCTGTAGAAGATGAGAAATTGTTGGTTGATTTGCTTACAGAGCTTTGAAATACATTTGAGCCTAAACTCCTGATTTTAAATAGTGTTCACTGGCCCTTGGAGCTCTGCTTGTGATAGATTAGTTAGGCTGAATAGTGAAGATGATTTATAAACTGAAACGTTGGACTTGAAGACTATAACCGGTTTGACATCAATATAAAAGTTGTTTCTTGGGATCCTGGTCTATGTCATTGGTGAAGTGCATCTCTCTTTGTTATTGTTTTCCTTATATGTATGCCATATTGTTCATATTCCTCTGTAAAGAACAGTTTAAATAGGGTTAGGATTTACTGTATATCAGTAACCTTCTCTGGCTGAGAAATCTTTATATTAATGTTTTCCTCAAGTTTGTTTACTTAAGAATGATTCAATACTGTTTAAATAGTTAGGAATGTTGGTGTTCCCTTTTCCTTATGTTTACATAAGCATTGTTATTGAATGTGATTTCCATTATTTGCTATTAAAGTTAGACTAGAGAAGATATGGTTTGCCCTGATTCCTAGATTCTCTTCTCCAAAGACAGATTCTGAAAGTTTCCCTCGGTGTTGACTGAAAGAAGACTAGGTTTAAAAGTACTTTATTTGATCTTAAGTCACACTTTGTTTCTCTTATGTGTTTTCATACTTTCTGAAGGTAATTATGTGGATTACTGGATTGTTTGTCAATTAAGCTGCTTTAATAGAACTTTCCCAAGAATTTTATGGTTAGCCCTGTCTTTGGTTGGTTTTAAACAGTTACTTAAGAGGCTTTTCTTATTTGGATTGACTATAAATCCTCTGAGAAATTATTATCAGTTTCCACCCCTCCAACACTTTATTGTTTCCATCCCATCACCCTAATCTCAATAATCTTGTGGTATAGATGACTTGCCCCCTTGGATCACTCTTGATGTTGTTGTTCAATTAAAGCCCTGTTATGACTCCATAGCCCAATGGATTAAAAACCAGCGTTATATCTATCTCTTAGCCATAGTTTTTCTTCCCTCTTGCAACTTCTCACCTTTGAAACTCTTTGCATTCAGGACTTTTCACCTCGAACAGTAATCATGCTCAACCATCCAAAACAAAACAAAACCCTTGGCTTTCATAACTAGCCTAATATCATTGCCTTAAGCTTTCAAAGAAAATATCCATCTTTGTACATATTGGAGAGATCCCTCTCCGGATTCAGGAGGGCTAGATCCTAGAATCCCAAAGTTGGTTGAAACGATGTTGGTTCTGTAATTGGACTCTGCCAGTCTTGCTAATAAATTACAGAGACCTAACATTTTTGGCGACTCCGCTGGGGATTAAAACCCATAACCTTCATAAGACCTTGTGAGTAAAAAGCAGCCTTTTCAAGCACTACCAAGAAATGGTAATCATGATGGAACTTGTTTGAATCAGTGACAAACTAGCTCAACCCTAGGGTTCTGATAAGGCTTCATATAACCTTGAAAAAACAGCTAACTTAGCCATAAGAGTACAGTGTCTTTGTCTCATAACCTTAGCTATGTTTTGAAACAGAGTTAGGATATTCTTAAAAACCACACTACTAAAAACAACTCAGAAAAACCTAAAAAAATTTCAGATCTGTATTCAATAAACATGGTGGTGGACCATAAAACCTTTTACCTCCAAAGGAGCTAAAAACTTCCACTTGGCGACTCCACAATCCATAACAGACCTTAAGACTCCACTGGGAAGAACCCTTATCATCATAACATCATTTAAAACTCAGTTAGAGGACTGTAGGATTAAATTTGCGTAAACAAATTAGTTAACCTCTTAAAGATTGTCATATCTGGTTGAACTTGTCTTGTTTATTCGGGTCTAAAAACACGGCATAGTGGCTTCTAGAAAGATTCACGCTAGAGCCCATCCTGACCCTAATCCACCTAAAATAGTTGATGACCCAGAAAGTATCCTTTGGAATTCTCCTAAGGTTAAATTATCGACTGTTTTCAGATCACCCTTGAGAGCTAATTCAGTCCCTGAAAATCTTCCGGCTCTACAACAATCACAAGTTGACTTAGTAAATCCATTCAGAACTAGGTCATTTGATGATATAATACAGCTAGACTCTGAGTCTTCACTTTCATCCCCGGAGACAAGTAAACATCCTGGTAGTAGAGAAACAACACCTCCTGATTTACATTTCCTTCACAACCTAGGTGTCTCTCATCCAAGATCAGCTCAGCAGTCTACTCCTGATCCATCCACTTCTACTCATCCTACATCCACTGTTCAAACCACCACACCTCAGCCCACTTTCCCTTTTGTTAATCCACCTCTTGTGAATCAACCTCCACCTCCTACCATGGCTGCATGGTATGCTCCCTTAGTCCTTCCTGTACCATTAGTCAACCTTCCACAGGACTATCAGTCCAAAATCCCATTGTATGATGCTAGCAATTCTACAACTGCATCACAACATGTGGATAAGATGAACAACTACTTTGACAGAAATGAAATTGATGAGTATTCTGTCAAGCTCAGATTATTTGCTCAAAGCTTAGGGGGAGAAGTAAGAAAATGGTTTAAAGGCTTAGCCCCCCATAGTATAAATGATCTCCAAGGCTTCCATCAAACATTCTTAAACAAGTGGGAAGTAAGGAAGAACCCTCTCGAAGTTCTGGTTGATTACAACAATCTCCATAGGAACCCAGGGGAAAGTGTGCAAGCCTACTGCACCAGATTCAACAGTGTATACAACGCACTTTCCCCAGAACTAAAACCTCCACAAGGTTCAGCTTTAAACAAATTTCCTGAAGGTTTTGACACTGGCATGACCTATTCACTGAGAGAGAGAGATTTTGCAACTCTTGTAGACATGCAAAGGGGTGCTCTTTCTGTGGAAGTGAACTTGAGGGAGAAAAGAGCAAGAATCAAGAGCGAGAAGAGGGTATCTTTTAGAGAGGAGTCCACACCTTCTACTTCCAACTCAAAGATGGAAAGGATGATGGAAGAGATGATGAAAGAAATGAGCATAATTAAAAGAGCACAAGCAAGTCAAAATCAAACTGCTCCTCAAAACAGAAACCAAAACCAGAATCAGAATGTTAGAAGGAACCACCCTCCAAACAGACCTAGGGAAGATGATCAACAGATCACTACTCCCTTTCATCGGAACTATATAAGTGAGGTTGAGGAAACAGACGAAATAACAGAGGAAGGAGTTATCAACAGCTGGAGGTTGATGATGATGATTTTGAGATTCATTATGATAAAAAACAACGTCTATATACACCGTATGATGAAAAAAGAGATGATGATGAAAATCATTATCAAGACATGGAAAATGTCATCATAGAAACTCAAAGGGAATATTACCTTAGAAGCAAGACTAATCAACAAGCCCCCAACACCAAAACCTCTGACAAATATTCACAAAACAGCACATCAACCAAGCCTAAAACGATCAAACACAAGGAAAAAATGGTGGCTATAAATTCTGATAAAGGCAAAGAGAAAGGCACTCAAAACACTGAAAAGAAGAGTGCAGACTCTAGCAGTACTAACACTTCAGCTAGTACTCTATTACAACCGTTATGTCAAGTGTAAATAAAACAAATCAGCAAGTTGTTCTTGCTGATAAAGTGACAGCTAACAAAGCTGAAACCAGCACTTCAAAGAATCAAATTCCTTTCAGCCTGGAACAGGAAATTTCCAAGATTAAAATCTCTGTTCCCTTAACCGAGTTAGCTGCCCAACACGTATATAGAACTCAAATTTTTAAGGCTTTAAATATATAGGAAAATGGAGATACAATCAATCTTAGTGATGACCAGCTCGAGCTTATTTTTGGTCCAAAGATTGAAGGTAGATACCAAGAAGGACCTATCCCTCCTTTCTACGTGAGTTTAAACGTTCACGACAAAAATTTTCACAACGCTATGCATGATTCCGAGGCTTCTCATAATTTAATGCCTAAAGCTGTGATGAGAGCCTCGGGCTAGAAATCACCAAACCTTACAAAGACCTTTACTCCTTTGACTAAAGTAGAGTAAAATGCCTAGGATTGATCAAAGACCTCTGTGTTAACTTAGCCCAGATCCCAGCCAAATTCTTACTCATGGACATTGTTGTTTCTGATGTGCCCCCAAAGTATGGAATGTTATTATCAAGATCTTTGGGAGCTAAGTTACAGGGGACTATGCAGATGGACATGACATATGCGACTATCCCTGTTTTCAATCAGACTAGAAGACTTTACAGGGAGTCACATATGCAATATACGGTCACGAGTCAAGACAGAACTCAAAACTCTCCTCTCTATTCCGTAAGTACAGGCCTTGATTCTTTTATCATGTTTAACGATGAAGCACTTAGTGAACAAATCACGTTATCAGGATTAATGGCCGATAGAGAGGAGGAGGTAAATACCATGGAACTGTCGAAACAGTTTGTTGAACCTGTACAATCTAGTGAACAAAACACGGGTCTCGAGCTTCTAACTATGCGTCCTTTACCTTTGAACATTAAGAGTCAGGAAAGCGCATCTCCATTCACTGAAAAATCTGAAGAGATAAAACAAATTCAATGGGGTGCTGCTAATCGTGAACAATCACAAAACACAAAAGTTGATAAGGGAATTCACCAAACAGATCAAACTAAGAACAATCCTCTTTGAAATATGTATTTTGATGGGTCATGCACTAGAAATAATGTTGGTGCAGGTGTCTGGATTACTAACACTGAAAAAAACCACACTGAATGCATTTCATGCAAATTAAACGTTCAATGTTCAAATAACATAGCAGAATATGAATCCCTTCTCTTAGGCTTACATCTCTTGAAGAAGTTAGGAGCCAGAAGAATTAACGTGTATGGGGATTCTGAGTTAATCATTAGGCGAGTCAATGGGGAGTATAATGCAAATCATCCCAGACTTAGAGCCTATCGCAATGATGTCATGGACCTTTTGAAAACATTTGAGGAGGCCAACCTGAGTTTCATCCCAAGGAAAAGAAACATTGCAGCCCACAATTTAGCTTTTGCGGCCAGGACATGTCTAACGCCATATGAGACTGGAGACAACACAACTCCGATAAAATTTAGACCAGCAGTGCCTGATAACAAAAAATATTTGCAAGTGTTTGAAAATGACAAACAAATAGAAGACTTCATGCAATTTAGAAATGAATTCGAACTGCATAGTTCAGACTCAAATTATGATACAGACTGGAGCGAAGGAAAATTTCTTGGTAAAGAAGAATTGTCTCCTGAACCTGTCAATATTAACCTACTGTCTAGCAAACTCAGTAACAAAACAAAATTGAGTGCAGAATCAGAAACAAAAGAATTGAAAACTCTGCACCCTAAAGACGAAATTTTGCCTAGGGGTCTAACCCCTTTAGAAGAGTTGTTTGATTTTAACGAAGTGGAAAATAAGCCAAAACTGGAACCTGTAAAGACGGAAGTGGAGGAATGCAATATAGGCAGTAAAGAGAAACCGAAAATGATCAAACTGTCCAAAACCTTGCCAGCTCACATTAAACTCAAATACATAGAGCTGTTCAAAGAATTTTCTGATGTTTTTGCATGGAGTTACGAAGATCTTAAATCCTATGACACTGAAATAATACAGCACAAAATCCCTCTTAAATAAAACCAAAAACCATTCAAACAGAAACTGCGCAGAATAAACCCCGTCCAGTTGCCGTTGGTTCAGAAGGAGATCATGAAAATGTATGATGCTGGTATTATTGTCCCTATAAGATATTCTAAATGGGTATCTAATCTGGTGTCTGTTAGGAAGAAAACTGGAGAAATCAAGGTTTGTATAGACTTTAGAGACTTAAACAAAGCTTCATTAAAAGACAGCTACCCTTTACCAAAGATGGACCATATTTTACAAAGGGTGGTAGGGTCTAGAAGAATTTCTTTGCTGGATGGCTATTCGGGGTACAATTAGATTTTGGTTTACCCTGCTGATCAATTAAAGACACCCTTTACTACACCCTGGGGCACCTTCATGTATGTGAAAATTCCTTTTGGTCTAATGAATGCTGGAGCGACCTTTTAAAGAGCCATGGACATAGCATTCTCGGAGGAATTGGGCTTCTTCATCATTATCTATCTTGATGATGTCACTGTGTTTTCCAGAATAGATGAAGAAAACTTAGAACATTTGAGGAAAGTTTTCGAGAAGTGCAGAAAATTTGGGATATCTTTGAACCCTAAGAAGACATTATTTGGTCTCCAAGAAGGTAAACTTCTTGGGCACATTATTTCAGAAGAGGGTATAAAGATAGATCCAAAGAGGATTGAGGCCCTATTGCAAATCTCTCATCCTCGAAACATCAAGGAGTTGCAATCTTTCATTGGGAAGATCAACTTTTTGAGAAGGTTCGTCCCCAACTTACCTGAGCTCCTTAGGAATATCACAAACATGTTGAAGAAGGAGCAAGGGGTAAAATGGACCTTGGAAGAAAAGAAGTCCTTTGAGCTGGTGAAACAAGCAATAACCAAAACACCGGTTCTTATAAGTCCTGATTTTTCAAAAGATTTTTATATCTTCTCATTTGCATCAGAACACACCATAGCTGCTATCCTTTTACAGAAAAATCCACAAGGACAAGAGCAACCTATTGCATTATTTAGCAAGGCATTGAGGGATGCCCCTTTGAAGTATAATATTATGGAGAAGCAAGCTTTTGCTTTGGTGAAAGCATTGAAAGACTTCAGAGTATACATCCTTCACTCCCACATCATTTCCTTTGTCCCAAATTCAGTTGTTAAAGACATTTTGACACAGGACCTAGATGGTAAGAGAGGTAAGTGGATTGTTGTTATTCTTGAATATGATTTAGAGATAAAACCCACTAAGCTCATCAAAGGCCAAGGTCTAGCTAGATTAATGGCTGAATCAAATTGTGAAGTTCTTGATATTAACATGATTAATGCTTTGGATAACCAAGAATAATTCTCAACTCCCATTGTTGAAGACCATTTTATGAATTCTCCTTGGTATGCTGATATTATTTATGTTTTTCTTAATCTAAATACACCTCCTGGTTTATCAAAAACAAAGGCAAGGTTCCTAAAATTGAAAGCTGTAAATTATTGCATTATTGATAAATGTCTGTATTGGAAAAATGCAAGTGGTCTATTGCTTAAATGTTTGCCTGAATTTGACGCAGAGAAGGTTAAACAGGAGTTCCATGAAGGACAGTGTGGAGGTCATTTGTACTGGAAGTCAACAGCCAACAAGATCTTGAGGGCTAGTTTCTATTGGCCTACTCTTTTTCATGATGTGCACAAAGTAACCACTACTTGTCATAAATGCCAATTGTTTGAAGGAAAGAGAAAATTGTTACCCCTTCCTCTGCATCCAATCACTGTTGAAGCTCCTTTTCAATAGTGGGGTCTTCACTTCATAGGAGAAATCCATCCACCATCTTCTGCCCAGCATAGATGGATTCTCATTGCCATAGACAATTTCACTAAGTGGATAGAAGCCATCCCTTGTAGGCAGGTCAATGATTCAGTTATCATAAAATTCATGGAGACTAACATTCTCTCCATATTTGGCTATCCTACCAAGATCATCACTGATAATGCAGCAGCATTTGGATCTAAGAGGATCATTGAATTCTGTCACAAATATCAGATAACATTGGGGCATTCCACAGCCTATTACCCCCAAGGTAATGGACTTGCAGAATCTTCCAACAAAAGCTTAGTGAACATAATCAAGAAACTGTTGGAGGATAACAAAAATTCTTGGCACACAAAGCTGATTCATGCACTTTGGGCTGACAGATTAAATTTGAAGAAATCTATTGATATGTCACCCTTTCAGCTTGTGTATGGTACAGATGCAATTTTTCCAAACAGCCTTGGTGTACTAGTGATGAAGTTGATTCAAGAGTTGCAGACTGAAGATAATGACATGACCAGAAGAATAAATTAGACCATTCATCTTCAGCAAACCAGAGAGGAAGTGTATAACAAAGCATTGTAGAGACAGGATAGCATAAAAAAGCTCTTTGACCAAAGAACAAAGGCCAGCAATTTCAAGATTGGGGACAAAGTTTTAAACTGGGACTCAAGGAGGGAAGAAAAGGGCAAGCATGGAAAATTTGATAACTTATGGCTTGGCCCTTACTCTATTCATTCAGTTGCTGGTAATAATGCATTTTTCCTACAAAAACTGGATGGAACAGAATTGTTTGGGGGTCTTGTCAATGGCAGGATGCTTAAGCATTACTTCTCTTGATCCATTTTATGTGTTAAAGCCTTTTACCTTTTCCATTGTGAATATTCCATCCACCATTGCATTCAAAGTTGTGAAAGATCAAAAATACAAAAAAAAAAGAAAAATGAAAAGAGGGCAGAAAACAAAACAAGAAAGGAAAAGCCCCATGGCAAGAAGAGAAATAAATCTGAAAGTGTGCAAGCTCAAATTCCACTCCTCAAAACACACTTCTAGTTAGTCAAACTGCCTAATCTTGACTAATTAGCTTTAAATTTTCTTCTGATAGGATAGTGAATTCGATTTTCCAAACTGTTCAATCTTGGCTTATCAGTAGACAGATTAGGATAGAAATGAAGGTTCAAACAAACTCAAAATCTGAACCAAAGTTTCCAAAGAGAGATGACTCAAAACTGTTTTATTTTCTGAGTCATAAAAGAGAAAAAATGGTTCTAATTTGCCCCAAATCTGAATCAGATATCAAGGAAGAGACAGCTCAAACAAAAGCAAAAACAGAGCTGTGAAGAAAAGAGAAGGCCATGATGAGAAACTTTTAGATCTTAAGCCTTCCATTTTGATTTTTAATTTTCTGCAAATAATAATCTATGTGCAGCTTGTTTTTATGCCATAGATCACAGCAAGTTAAACAGCTTAATCTTAACTTGACTATTTTTAAATTTTTGTCTTAGAATTTAGAGAATGAAAGTCTGTTGGACAGTTTAATCCCAACAGACAGTAGATTAGGTAGAGAAGGATCTGAGCTCAACTGATTAATCTGAGTTCAGGGAGAAATAAGGAGTAGAATTAGATTATTTTTTATGCTTTCAAAAGAATAAAATGTTGTAAAAACAGTTTGCCAATCCAAGTGCACTTTGATGAAGAAAAAATGTTAGATCAGTAGGATTGGGTAGGTAGAAAGTTGTATTGATGAATTCCATTTATCTTTCATGACTGATGTTATTTTTCAGAAGAAAAGCAAGAGAAATCTAATGGATGAGGCAACTGATCAGCCTCCCAGAAATCAAGTCTGAATTCTTGATCTCTTCAAGAAGGCACCATCCCCAAGTGGAGCCACTGTTAGCCACCTATAATATTTTTTTATACCAAAAGGTGGCTAAATATTTTTGGAGCCTCCAAGGAACAATTTTATCACTAAAAATTGTTGGCTCTTGAAGTCTCTCTAAGGCCTCATGCCTTTGTCCACATCCCTTATTGTTGTTTACATCCTAAAAGCCTCTGAAATCCTTCAAAATCCCAATTTAAATACTGCTGCAGAACCCCTTGGTCCCCTTCCTTTCCTTCCTCACTAACCTCATTTTCTATTCTCCATTTCCCATGAAAAACCCACAATTTCATGTTTCTCCGTTTCCATTTCATTAAAATCCCTTTTATAAGGTTAAAACCCCACTTTTTAACCTTACCGAAACCTTCATTTCCTTCAAGAAACCCTTCAAAAACCATGAAAATACATGTTTTTATGTACATAACTTAAGCCCCTCGAGCTTAAGCCCTTAGCCCCTTCTCTTCCATACACCCGCACCCTGGAACCAAGTTTTAACCCTTTGGTGCTTATCGCAAAGCGCAGATCGCAGAATTTCCAAATTTTTATTTTTTAAACTAATGCATCGCAAATATTTGCGCTGCGATCCATCGCAGATCGCAGATCGCAATTTTCAGTTTTCCTCCAAAAAGCTCATCGCAAGTTTCTGCGATGCGATCCATCGCATATCGCAAATCACATGTTTCGTTGTTTAAACATTTTGATCCATCGCAAATATTTGCGATACGATCTAATCGCATCGCAAATATTTGCGATGCGATCCATCGCAGTTTCCGCCCATCGCATAATCGCAATATCGCATTTTCTCTCCGTCGCATAATCCGCCATCGTGTTTTCCACTTTTGCGATTTGCGATCAGTCCCGTCAGGCCCACCGTACGATACCCCCGCCATTCTTATAAAAAAATGCCTTTTCCCTTTGTAAATTCAAAAAATGGCACATTTTGTTGTTTATAAAGGTTTTGCCCATTTCCTCCCGCTGCTGCATTTCCGTCGTTGATCTGCGCTCCCGCTCCAAGATCCAACGGTCCTCCACGCATCTCCCGCCTAACCCCTTTATACGTCATTCCATTTCCTTTTCTATTGTTTTCACATAACCACCCCAGTTTATTCCGCACCACTCTTCGGCCAGAAGTGGTTTTAACCCAATGGCCAGCGAATCCATACATCCAGCGACACGTGTCCTGAGTACTGTTTCAAAACCGCCGTATAACCTCAGTCCCCCACATGTTATAGGTCGGACCAGGACGCTCAGTGAAATTAATCACATTCGTCCGATCTGCAGACCCCCATCCAACGGTGACCGCTCGCCTAGCATACCCGACCTTTAACTAAAGTGCCCGTGCGATAACCAAGCTATCAAACTGCGGCAATCGCCTCTCCACGGTCGATCTTGCGTGATCGACGACTCATATTTAATCACCTTTCCACCATGTATTTCGACCATTCTGAGATCAAATCCCGACCGTTGGATGATGCCATCCAACGGCCCTGCTTCCTCCGCACACCCTCCGATGCAGCTTGACCTATGAACGAAGGATTTCATAACTTTTGTTTGTATTTCGCAGGGCTTAACGTTTTTCGCTATATTCAGATGAAATTTGAAAGATGAGGGTGATGACCCTCCCTCCTTCGATTTATCAAAGGAAATCGTTTCGCAGGTGTCAAATTCACGTTTTCGTTAGTGTTTCATGAGGCATTGATGCCATATAACCCTGCGCAGCCCTGTGTAATAGCGAAGCACCAAGAATCCGGCACAGTCAAAGAGTATCAGCTATAGAAGACCAGAAATGTGCCAGCACAAAGAATTGAAGCCATTTTTATGGGGATTACGGGTAAGAATGTTATCAAAAGCCTAATCCCCCAATCTAAAACACAGTCTGCAGAATACCTAAAGTGTTTTAGTGACAGCAAACCATCCACCGCCACAAAAAGGAGGCGAATTGATTCCTCCCAGGAACTAAACGCCACCTGTTGCCTCAAACATTTCAAACCAGGGCCGAATTTATTGCAAAGGAAGATGTTTTGCCTCAACGCAGCCGAGAAGTTACTTCTACAAGGAACTTAATGCAAGAAATATCTACAGAGTTATTTCAACCTCTCGCCAAACCTGAAAGGTCAACAAATTCTTTCCAGCAGACCTGATAGTTAATGTAAAATAGTTAATACAGAGAACCACCTGTAAACTTCTTCATCGAGCCCCTCAAAGGGCCAAGAAGTCTTGAATCTGTATTAATTACTTTAGCAGATCTTTTATCATATCTCACCTCCTCATCCTTCTATAAATACTTTTGTAGAAGATGAGAAAGTGTTGGTTGAGTTGCTTACAGAGATTTGAAATACATTTGAACCTAAAATCCTGATTGTAAATAGTGTTCACTGGCCCTTGGAGCTCTGCTTGTGATAGATTAGTTAGGCTGAATAGTGAAGATGATTGTTGAACTGAAACATTGGACTTGAAGAGACCGGTTTGACATCAATATAAAAGTTGTTTCTTGGGATCCTGGTCTATGTCATTGGTGAAGTGCATCTCTCTTTGTTATTGTTTTCCTTCTATGTATGCCATATTTTTCATATTCCTCTGTAAAGAACAGTTTAAACAGGGTTAGGATTTACTGTATATCAGTAACCTTCTCTAGCTGAGAAATATTTATCTTAATGTTTTCCTCAAGTTTGTTTATTTAAGAATGATTCAATATTGTTTAAACAGTTAGGAATGTTGGCATTCCCTCGTCCTTCTGTTTACATAAGCATTGTTCTTGAATGTGATTTCCATTATTTGCTATTAAAGTTAGACTAGAGAAGATATGGTTTGCCCTGATTCCTAGATTCTCTTCTCCAAAGGCAGATTCTGAAAGTTTCCCTTGGTGTTGACTGAAAGCAGACTAGGTTTAAAAGTAATTTATCTGATCTTAAGTCACACTTTGTTTCTCTTATGTGTTTTCATACTTTCTGAAGGTAATTATGTGGATTACTGGATTGTTTGTCAATTAAGTTGCTTTAATAGAACTTGCCCAAGAAGTTTATGGTTAGCCCTGTCCTTGGTTGGTTTTAAACAGTTACTTAAGAGGCTTTTCTTGTTTGGACTGACTATAAATCCTCTGAGAAATTATTATCAGTTTCCACCCCTCCAACACTTTATTGTTTCCATCCCATCACCCTAATCTCAATAATCTTGTGGTATAGATGACTTGCCCCCTTGGATCACTATTGATGTTGTTGTTCAATTAAAGCCCTGTTATGACTCCATAGCCCAATGGATTAAAAACCAGCGTTATATCTATCTCTTAGCCATAGTTGTTCTTCCCTCTTGCAACTTCTCACCTTTGAAACTCTTTGCATTCAGGACTTTTCACCTCGAACAGTAATCATGCTCAACCATCCAAAACAAAACAAAACCCTTGGCCCTCATAACTAGCCTGATATCATTGCCTTAAGCTTTCAAAGACAATATCCATATTTGTACATATTGGAGAGATCCCTCTCCGGATTCAGGAGGGATAGATCCTAGAATCCCAAAGTTGGTTGAAACGATGTTGTTTCTGTAATTGGACTCTGCCAATCTTGCTAATAAATTACAGAGACCTAACAAAACCTCTGTATATAAACCTGTTTTTTGTTTTTCAAATACAAAATTCCAATTCTAGACACTAATTTCACAAATAAATAAATTAATTAATTAATAAAAAAATTTCTTTACACGACTGGAATTCCTATCTTAAAAAGCTTTATGACTCTCCAAATGCAAGGGATTTTGAAACCTTGCTCACAATGAAAGAATTTTTCTTATTAGAAGACATTGATTTTGGGGTTAAATTCCTGGAAAATGGGAAAGCTAAAGACATTGAAGGTTACCAGGCAAAAATCTTAAAAATTGGAGGTCTTGTCCTCATCCCCCACATCCACAAGTTTTTCAACCAAGCGGTCAAGCAAGGGTTCCCTAAACCTTGGAATCAGAGCCTCATTATCCCTACTTTTAAAATTGGGGATACAAATAACCCCTCTAATTATCGGAAAATTATGATCAGCCCTCTCTTAGCCAAGTTATATGGTATTATTTTGGAAAAGAATTTGAGCATTTGGCTTGAAAGTGAAGGTACGTGGGCTAAAGGCCAAGCGGGTTGTAGAAGGCAGCACTCAACAACGGACCACCTCGTTATGCTTCGGATCATTGTGGAGGAATGTCACAATGATAAATCCAATCTCTTATGTTGCTTTGTGGACTTTAGAAAGGCTTTCGATATGGTTCCTAGAAACAACCTATGGAATAGATTAGAAGAGCTAAATGTTCCTTTCAAGCTAAGAGTGGCCGCTATAAGGTTATACAAGAATGTAATTGCCAAGTTAAAGAGCAATGAGGGGTGGTCGAAATATATTAAGTGTAATATCAGAGTTAAACAAGGTTGCCCCCTCTCCCCTACCCTATTTGGGATTTACATCGACAAGCTAGAAGGTTGTTTAGAGGAAGCAGGATTTGTTGGCGTGATCTTAGTTGGGATAGTCATCATCCTTCTTCTCTATGCTGAGGATATTGTTCTTCTCGCAAGGTGCCCATCTGATCTTGATTAGCAACTTAGACTTATTAAGGATTTCTGCTCTACCATGGGTATGTCTGTTAACAGTAACAAAAAAAAAGTTATGATTATCAAATCCAAGAAGGACACTCACGCTAATTTTGTGTAAGACAATAGTAACTTGGAGGAAGTGTCTTCTTACAAGTACCTAGGAATTGATATTCATCACAAACTCAACTGGAACTATAACATTCAGAAAAGGATAAATGGGGGGTGGAAAGCTTATTTTGGTTTTGAAAATAATTGTAAATCAGAAAACCTCGTAATGTGGGATAGAAAGAAGTTCCTCTTTGAAACTTTAGTCACTCTTGTTATCTTATATGGATGTGAGGTTTGGGGTTGCAGCATCTCTAGAGAATCCTGGAGAAATATTGAGCAAATCCAGAAGCATTTTATAACTTATAATCTTAAAATTAAAAGCAATACACCCTATCCTATTCTCCTTATAGAAGTGGTCTTTCCCCTATCAAGAGCCTAGCTATGACTAGGCTTCTGTTGTACAAGCACAAGCTCAATAGCATAGGAGACCATGGACTTCCTAAGATAGCTTTAAATTCCAGCCAAAACCACCTAAGGCTTAAACAAGGTTGGTATAAAGACACTAGGGCCTGGTTAAGCCATTGGGAGATCGACAAGAATGTTGCATTGCAAAACATTAATAACATTAGAAAAATTGTTACTTCTAAGTTCAAATAAAAAATGTGGTGTGAGAAAGATCTAGCAGCTAAAATAAAATTAAGATATTATAAGGAGGTCATCAACCCCACCCTAGAACATCAAAAGTATCTCTCTGTTTTAACTAGCTCAAAGAAGAAAATTAATATAGCCAAGATTAGAATGAACTCTCATGAGCTCCATAGTGAAATAGGTCTCTGTTTTAACTAGCTCAAAGAAGGTAATTAATATAGCCAAGATTAGAACGAACTCTCATGAGCTCCATAGTGAAACAGGTCGTTGGACAGTTCCTAAAACACCATGGATGGAAAGGATCTTCCATCTCTGTGAGAATATGAACATCGAGGATGAAAATCACTTCCTCTTAGAGTGCCCCGAGTACAACCACATTAGAGCTCAATTTCATAATCTTTGTTATAATGCTGACCTTCCTAACCTTTTAAGATGTCAAAATTATAGTGAGCTCAGGAGGCTTCTCTCCAAGCTTTTTGAGCACAGAAATAAAATCTTAAATCAAACTAAATAACTCTTTTCTTTAGGTCCGATAGACCAAATATTGGTCTAAATGGATGTTAAACATCATCATCATCATCATCATCTCACACACACATAATTATAATATTTTATTAAACTATAAAAAGCTTAATAAAATTTACATTTAATAATAAAAATAATCTAAATTTAAACTTATGTTTAAAAATTTTCTCAATACAATTTATAAAAATAATAAAAAATTATATATAAATATAGCATTACATTGACTTCTCAATTGTCAAATATTAATGAAATATTAAATCCTTTCCATTATAGAGCTACCTCACATTTTTCTTAAAGTTTATGTGGCTTCTAATATCAATCTTTTCAAAATTAAAATGAATTTATAATAGTAGGTCAATATTATATCTTTCTCATTATCTATTTTATTTTATTTTATTTTATTTAATATTTATGTTTTTTTTTTTAATTTTAAAAAATATAAATCCATATTTTAATCAATTTTAAATCTTTCAAGAGTTATTTTCAGATAAAAATATATTTGTAAATATATATATTAATTAAATTTAAATTACATGAATTTCAAATCTATCAACTACTATTGTGTGAAATTAAACTTTTTAAATGTAGGGTTGTTTTCACATTTTAATGGTTTTAAAAATATGTATAACTTTCGGAAATGTCGATCAAAATTAGAAATTAAAACGACAAAAACAAATTCTTTGATAGTGATTTTTAATATCTAAATGATATTAAATAATACAATTTATAAAATAAAAATAAAATAAGTAAATAAAAACAATTTTATAGAGAAACAATTATTATTTTAATTATAGTTATTTATTGAAAAAGTTACATAATTTAAATTAATAATTTATAACTAGTATTATTATTTGTAAGTAACTTTAAAAGTTTATTTCTATTTTTATATTTTAAGGAGTTGTTTTTGTGAGATTTCTAGAAGATTTTTTTAGAAAATTGAGACTCATTTCCATATCTTTACTGAATTGTTCTAGTAAAAGTTTTTAAGAATTTTTTTTGTCAATTTTTTTTTACATCTATGAAGGAGATCAAATGTTACAATCTGATCCAATTTCTCCGCCCATTACCGCCTTTGTGGAGTAAGCAGTATTTGAGAATTTGGAGCGATCCCATAGATTGGGTGATGCGTGCCCCTGAACGAATTTGGAAAACCACTTTCATCGCGCACCATCGCACATTATCGTTCATGCATCTAAGCCAAGCGATAGCTATCGGATCATCTGAAGTCGTGCAACGTGTGTTGTCTGCTATCGGATGTGGAAACCTCGTCAGTGCTGGGCCCTAGTTTAAATTATATTGATTGGGACTTTTCGAACTAAGGTTTATGGGGTAATAGAGGATGATTTAATTGTGCTTTTTGCCTTTGCAGAGGCGTGGAGAGCTATGAATTTGGTTGTAATTTGAATGGAGAAATGGAAAACATGCCGCCGGATCGGCTGTGTTCACTCTATGCCATAAGTAGTCACCTTAAATATTGCACTCTAATTTCTTGGGAATTGAACTTGTGACCGTAACTTTGTGATTAGAATCCAGATTGAAGTCCCAAAAGCTGAAAGGTCCAAAAGATTTATTTACATGATGAGGAGAACAGGCTTCTGAAACCACCAATGCAAGCTTAATGTTGCTCTTTTTATTCTCTGAACAAGGTGTTCTCTTCCTCAAATGGAAGTAGTTTCTTCCTTTAACAAAGACATATGCAAGCTTAATGTTTCTCTTTTTAGGTGTTCTCTTCCTTAAATGAAAGTAGTTTCTTCCGTTAACAAAGGCATTCTTTCAATCCGTTGACTGGGCGGTAGTTTAGAGATAAACTGAGTGGGAATTTACACTGTTGGTCCGATCTCAGTTCTCAGCGCATTCTTGTATAGGCTTTATCTGAGAATCTTCGAAATCACATTAGAACGTTATTACTAAATAAATTTTATTTCTATTTTCAATAAGATTCTGGTGGCATGGTTCTCGTCTGTGAAAAAATCAATAAAACAATACAGAGATGCACTTCTTCTTTTGTTTTAATTTTTAATTACACAATTTTTTTAACAAATATTTAATTAATTTTTAATAAAACACAATATATCACTATCACTTAGATTATTATAATTTTTAAATATGATAAAAAAATAAATTACTAAAAGAAACTAAATCCGATTAGAACTTTATTATATATATGTGTCTGCAGGAGGTTGAGTAAGGTTGGAACCGAACGAACGGAACGTATGAGTCTAGCCATACATGTGGGTTCAGTAAGGGCTTGAACCTTACGAGCGTTGATCTTGCGAACGCATAAGCCCTGGTGGTCGATATATGTATGTCTATAAGGTGTGCTGAGGGGCCCTGGTGGTCGATATATGTATGTCTATAAGGTGTGCTGAGGGTTTTGGATACGAGACTGGTTCTTTTGCGGGGTTATTGTAAAAGGAATACTTTTATATGCTTAAGGAGTTCATAAATAAGGGAGAATTTTAAATTAATATCTCAATCTCAGATTGAGATATTAAAAGCAACAGATTTATTGAAATTGCCAGTTCAAGTAACATGAACAGTGTGAGCTTGCAAATTGGTGGAATTGGTTGGCCAATGAAACTTTCGAGGCATTTTACACACGAATTGAGATTGAAATAATCAGAAAATCAGGACTTTGGGTAATGCCGATAATTGATATTTTATAAAATTATTGTATTTTAAAATAAAAGATTTACATTTGGATTTAATCAAAGCATAAACCTTGAAATGTGACCAAATATGCATAATGGATATGGACCGATTATATTATTGATTTTGATTTTGATTTTATTTTGATTCGTTTATTTTTATATTTTTCTTTTTATTTGTTTTTATTTTTATTTTTATCTATTTATTTATTTTATTTATATTTATATTTTATATGTTTTATATTTTTATTTCTAATTTATTTAATTTTTATTTATTTATATATATATATATTTTTTTTTTAATTTTTTTTTTAATTTTTTAATTTTTATTTTTTTTAAGCTTAAATAAAATTACTTGTAAAACAAGGTAACTAATGTTATGAGTTTTGAATCAACTAACATATAATTATTAGAAATAAAATAATTCTTTATGTATTTAAACTATAAATAGTATTTCATTATTCTTAACATTTAATTTATTTGAAAATGTCAATTGTTAATCTCAATCAAAACACACACAACCAGAGCAAACTCTTTTATAGGCACAAGAGTTAATACAAAGTCTACTCCTTCGGTGTACCTTTGCACCCTTAAAGACAAATGCTAGTTTAAATCATTACATCACATTATCACATGGGTCATGCTCTCGAAACTTTTGATATGGGACATTTAGACCACTGTTTTCTGAGGTCGCAGATTTACGTCAAATTAGAAATCCCGATCGAATTTTGATCGAAATATTAAGGTAAAGACAATCGGAATAACTGGATGATTTGCGGAAATAGTAGTTTTACGTCAAATTAAAAATTCCGTTCGAATTTTAATCGACAAGGTAAAAGCCTTCGGAATAGCCGGGCGACACGATAGACCCCGTATCCCACGCTCAGAATAAGGTCAAACAATTACCATATCGTACAATGCTCCACATAAAATTCACCAATTAGAGATCACTCCCTTCTATTCGGACAAACGTGATCCTAAATTTCAGTGCCAGCTCACAACGAGGATCGTGCGACCAGGAGCGAGCAGATTACGGGTGTCCTAGGGCGGATAATGCTCTGGTCTATTTATATGCTCTCTTCTATTTTTTCACCTGGAAAGCTCGGTAGTGTGTTTCCGGATTAATTGAATCTTACAGTACCTGAAGTTGCAAGTATGGCTACTCTAATAACAGTTGCTCAGAATGGTAGCGGCAACTACAAGGATGTCGAAGCTGCCATTGACGATGTCCCTGTTGGCAACCAGCAGCGAGTAGTAGTCGAGGTTAAGCCTGGAATTTACAGGCAGCCACTCTATATTCCCAAAACAAAGAACCTCATCACACTCCGAGGCTCCTCTGCAGAGGAAACTGTGTTAACTTGGGATAACACAGCCAATAAGCCCATTAAACATCATCAGGTATTGAAAATTCTCTTGGTAATGTTCGTCTTTTTCAATTATGGAAAATTGACTTTGATTCTTAATGATTCTCAGGATCAGAGCGTGATTGGCACTGGCACGTTTGCCTGCGGCACAGTGATTGTAGAAGGATCGGATTTCATTGCTGAGGGGATTACATTTGAAAACTCAGCGCCTGAGGCAAGATTTGTCTATTAATTTTCAACTTTGTTAGAAAATGAGATTAGGTAGCTGTTTCAGCAGGATTTATTGTGCCGACGCCTCGGGCTGACTTGGAACATTTGCAGGGATCGGGGCAAGCTGTTGCTATCAGAGTAACCGGGGACCGATGTGCATTCTACATTTGCAGATTTCTCGGTTGGCAGGTATCGTTCTGCATGCTCCGCTTTCCTTTCGTTAAATTCTAAGAGGATTTATCCAATAACCATTTAACCTTGGTCGTATGTGGGCCACACATGGTGTTTTGAGCTAACCGCTGCAAATTGGACTTTTGCATTTCAAAACAAATTTAAAAAAGTTAAATGCTTAAGTTTAGATGTGGTTTGGTAAAGCCATTTTATTCTAAGATTTTTCGATTTATCCTGAAAATTTATCACTTTTAATTAATTTCGAATTAGATTTGATATATATATATATATATATAAAATTAATAGTGGTTTTTTTTAATTTAAAAAATAAAATAAAAACTAATATTAAAATAGTAGTCAAGTTTTTTAGCATAACTAGTTGAGGATGTGCTTAGTTAGCAAGATTATCAAGATCAAATCTTACTGGGGCTGATTGTGCCATATGCTAGGGGAGGAGACATGCTATAAATTCCAGTGAGTAAAATGGTTGGTGTGGCCTAGGGTTGGTGGGATCCCCCTAGCATCGGCCTGGTGCGATCTCTTGGGTGACTTTGATGGATTAAGTGCCCCTAGTCCCAAATGGCTATCCTCTAGGTGACTTTGATGGATAAGGTGCCCCTAGTCCCAAATCGCCAAGTGACATTCACCAATTCACCACGGATTAGATGCTTTGACTGATTAGATGCCCCTGATCCCAGAGCCCCAACTTCACGACGGATTAGATACCCCTAGGTTGCAGCTACTCAAACCATAGAGCAAGCTAGAAAATCACAGAGAATTTAACACATGAAAAAATATTAAAATATTTAATAAAACATCAAAATTAAAAAGAGAAAAAATCAACTTGAAATATAAAACCTGATATATTTGTAACTCATTTAAGTGAGGTTTAAGGTTATCATTGGCTATGTGTTACTAATCTAAGCGAGGTTTAGGGTTATCAGCCGCCAATTCCAACCTGGGATGAATTTACATTGATGGAAGTTATTCAAAGCTGAAGGTATTTTTTTTAGCACCAATGTTAAGATTGAGGAATACGGAAGTGAAGGATAAAAATGGTTTACAGAGTGTTTAGGTTGGATTAAGTTTAATATGGCTTTCCTGATTGCATGATTAAAATGGGTAAATCATTCTTTCATTCACTAATCACAACTAAAATAAATTAAACTTAATTGGCCCCACATATCTGACAATAACTACCATAGAGGGAGCGGGCTGACCAGAGCTACATCCGGACTGACTATAGATACAGTCATGATGACTTAGAGGAAGAGGCTCATCGTAGAGCTACTTACAGCCAAGGTAAACATTATCTACCATCAAATAAAATTTAAACTTTGAAATCATAGGTTGATGATTAAAACTGAGGAAAAAGGTTGGATAGTTGAAACTGCCTAAGCAATGAAAAATCTAGCTATTCATAACCTCAACTTGGCCATTCATAACTACTGTCAGCCTTAGCAGACAATGATAAAAAAATTTCATTGTGTTTCGGCACTACCGGCTGAAGAGCTGACAACGTCTATCAATTTATCATCTGTTTCATTGGGCTAACAAGGCTGTCAACTTGGCCATTCATAATTCTTTGTCAGTCCCAACACAGAATGACTGAATGTTTCCATTGTGCTCATGTATTGCCATCAGGAGGCTGAAAAAGTTGGCAATGGTTTTCATCAGTTTTATTGGGCTAAGAAGGCTGAGAATAGTGAATATTGAGGGTGGAGAAAGTTGATAATAGCTTGGGCTAAGAAGGCTGAATAGTGAATATTGAGGGTGGAGAAAGTGGATTATAGTTATTATCAGTTATTTGAAGCAGGGAGAAACTAGGTGTGGATGGCGACAATAGATACAGAGAAGACTGACGATAGATAAACTAAATGTTCTATAAAACAGTATTAATAGAAGAAAGTGAATGCTTTAGAAAAAAGTATTAATGGAAGAAACTAAACGTTGTACAGTTTTAGTACGGATGTACCTTGTAGAGGATGTATTAAGATTCGAAGGAAGGAATCACTATTTAGTTTTAATGAGAATCACTAATTAGTTTTTAATTTTTGTAAATTTTAAATTTACTTTGGCCAGTTTAAAATCATTTTACAGTAAAAAAATTTATCCAGATCGCCTGCCTTAGCAAATGGATATTTTAAGTAAATTTAGGGCAGTTGAATTGGTGATCTGGGAGTGATGGTGGTTCATTTCAGATCACATTAATATGATTATTTAATTTAGTTTCTGAGTTATGTGTATGTTGTTTTATCTATAAGCTATAGTGGTAATCGTTAAAATAAACTCTATATTAAACTGGACTAGCCCAACTTATTATTAACCTAGTTTGTGAGCTATGTGTTGGGACCATGTGATTTCACGTAAAGAATTTAATTGTAGCCATCGGAATTAACCCGATATCAGTGATGATCCCAACCTAATTACCCAATATTCTAGAAACCAAAAAAAAAACACCCCAATAAACCACAACATATACAGAACACCCTTCAACTCTTTCAGTAATCTTTGGAACATGACACTGCGATAACAATATGACTTCAAAGTAATGGTTTGATGATGAATAGGACACTGTGTATCTGCACCATGGAAAGCACTACCTGAGAGATTGCTAAATCGAAGGCAGCGTCGACTTCATATTTGGAGATGCAACAGCATTGTTAGAACACTGCCACATTCACTGCAAGTCTCCAGGGTTTGTCACTGCACAGGGCCGTAGATCTCAGGATTCTTCAACGGGTTATGTGTTTCTCAGGTATGATGACAGCATTGTCAATGGAGTGGGATTTTTTTAAGGGATTAATTCTCATGTTTGTTTTTTCCTTCATCTCACTAATGAACAAGTAATGGCCGTCATGCAGGTGTTTTATTACTGGTAACGGGCAGGCCAATTATGCATATCTGGGGCGTCCATGGCAGCCATTCGCCAGAGTTGTATACGCTTACACGTGGATGGATGCTTGCATAAAGCCAGAGGGTTGGCATAACTGGGATTCGCAAGAGAAAGAAGGGACTGCATCCTTCTATGAATACAAGTGTTTTGGGCCAGGGAGTGATACATCTAGGCGAGTGAAGTGGGTGAAGCAACTGAAAGATAATGAGATCGCTCAGTATGTGAGCCACAGTTTCATCGACCGAGATAAAACCTCGCTGGTAAACAAGATCTCAATGAAATTGCCAGTAACAGCCTAACGAAACTATGGGGCTTTCTCCTTTGAGAGAAGCGATCCTCCTATCTGTACCGTCATTGTTCCAGGTTAAGTAGAGCGTCACAGTGCTTTCGTTTAGAGCGTGATCTCGTTTTTCGATGGTAATGTCTATGGACATAAAATAAGCTTTAACACAGGTTTGTTTGTAATGAAATAAATATTTTTGTAGCATCATGACATTGTGAAGATGTTACCAAAAATAATGTTGGTAATGAATATGTTATAAAGTATAAATTATTTGAAGATTTAGGATAATTAGTTTATATTTATATTAATTATATATATGTATATAGAAAAAATTTGTTAAAATAAAATATTTTAATGTTATATATAAAATAATATTTAAATAATGCAAAATTACATATTGCATTTTACACTTTAAAAAAAATTATACTTAAAAAAAATTGATCTTTATTTATTTAAGATAAATTTATGATGGTTAATAATATCAAAAACTATTCATTAAAAAAAACACAATTTAAATTTTAAGCCTCAAAACAGCACAACACATTATATTAAAAATTTAAAAAATAAAAATAAAAAAAATTATCTTAATACATTCTACAATATGCCCATCCCTTTCATTATACAAGTATTAAATACCAATAATAGATTACTTGGTTTTCAATTATTATTTTGGATATGATTAATCAAATGGTATCTCTTTAAAGATAAAATAGTTTTACAAAATATTTAAAATAATTTTGATATATTAATAACATTTTGTTTATCAATTATTAATATATAAAACAAACCATTCAACAAACTTATTTGTTTTCCTCAATTTGGTTTTCAATTCAATATAAAAATTATTATAAAAATACAAAATGTTTTTTTCTCATGTGAAAGAGAGCCTATGGTTTGCTCATCCATAAAGCCTTAAATCTTATACTTTCAACGTAATTAAGTTTATGCATACTTTGATTAATTTATTAGATTTAGCATATTCAAAATATGGAATCAATTTTCCTTTAAATATTGGTGCTTTTCTCACCATGACGATGTACCAAACTATAATTATAGGTAGATTCTTGAAATCATTTAGTTTTGGCTTTGAGATGCAATTTTTTTGGGTAGTTCTCGGCAGTTTGTGATTTTACTCCCTTCCACCCTTAAGAAATTTCTTACTTTAGTAAATGACTCTTACTTTCCTAATAGCCTTTACATATAACAACTATTAAGTCCCTCTTCTAAATAGGTAAGAGGCTTTTTTATGATTTCCGCCCACATCATAATATTTACTTTCGTAGGAAACATATGAATGCAAATTTTCAGTAGGAGTTTCCACTCCAATTGAATCTTTTTAGGTATTCTTCACCAAAGATACCTTTATTTCCTAATTTGCATGTATATAAACCTTTAGGTATCCTTCACCAAAGATACCTTTATTTCCTAATTTGCATGTATATAAACCTATAGTAGGGATTTGGGTCTATACTATGATATCATTATCCTATTTTATTATATTACTGCACTTAAGTTTAATATACAACTTTTCCATTATGTATCTTCATTAGCTTCTAGCCCAAGATAAAATACACTTTTCCACCTTGGATTCAAAATATAAATTAATTTTTGGGAAGCAACTCAAGCATGATTGTAAAATATTTGAGGGGTAGCAACTATGCTTCTAACCAACCCTCACAGTCACCATTTTGCACTTTCCATGCAAGCACATTTCAAATAGGGGTAAAACCAAGACCATTCACTTCTCTACAATGGAAGCATTGCGTGCATATTTCTTTAGTTTCTTAATCCAATCTAATAAGGTTATATATATATATTTAATTTATTATTTAACTCCACAACCCTTTATTGGATAGTAATGTCCGACAAATTCAGTTGCAAGAGATTACTAAAAGTGATGGATATTTGTGACAGCCCATCCACTAACTTCCTTGGGATTTTCCATGGACTAATGGTTACTAATGAAATTCTTTCACTTTCCAATTTTTCACATATAAATTTATGATTAATCCTTCCAATATCCTTTATGACTCTCTTTGCAATAAAAGAAAACAATACCAAAATGGAGGGAAAACACCAGAGCTTCTTCCAGTACTACTTTAACCAATCTTAGATGTTCTATGCTTGACGCAACTTTAATTTTTATCCCAATATAAGTCAGCAATCACATAAACAACAAAGTAAAATGCTGATAAAATATACCAGTAGATCGACAGAAGACAAGCCAAAAATATATAAGTGTGTTGGTGCATTACGACGATCAACGAGATGCTTCAACCAGCAATGTCAGATAACCCTCTATGACAACCAAAACAGTTAACTCAAAATTCAACCCAAAAGACAACGTTTTCAATCAACGATCAATGCAAATAGAAGCAGTATTTAGGTCAATGCAACAAATTCAAATTCAATGTCTAGTCTCAGGAATATTGCCAAAAAATGCGGATTTGATATATTGAAATTTTGGGAGAGTTTCGGGTCTTTTTGACCTTGATTTGACCAAAGTCAACACTAGTCAAAGCTACTGTAGAAACCCTAGGCCAAAAACAGAAAAGAGATGCTGCTGAAATCTCCCACATGTAGTGAGAAGAGCCTCCAAGGTGATCAACCCAATCAGATGAGGAGAGAGATATGATGAGATGAGTGAAAAATGTCCTCTAACATTGACCAATTTATATCCATCAGTGAGGGTGTGTGACACAACTGCTGGGGCACAAAATCTTAATGTTGACCTGCACATATCTTGAATAAATTCAAAATAAATTTTCTGCTCATTGGATCAAGATGATCTTTAGAACGATCTTCCACCTCTCCGAAAGAGGAATATAATAAAACTATTGGTATCTTCATCTGAGCATCACAACATGGATTTTGGCCCTAGTTGTCCAAAATTAACACTCCCTCTCAACTAGGGAGAACTCCATCCACCTGTGCAATCTAAAATCATGCATCATCCCGTCGTAACTTGCTTTTCTAGCTTCTTTATTTCATAATAGAAATGGGTCAGTCACAAAGACATCATTCTCGACTGAAAAATTCAACCGAGAGGTCCAAAGCCTCTATAGGACTCAAAAAGAGTCTCATACCAACCTGAAGTTGGTTTACCTGACCTGAAGTCAGTTGGAGGTCTGAAACCTCACTATACTTGATCACAGATCAAGTGGTTGGACCGTGCCATCCTATATAGAGACTACAACAATATCTGATGCGTCCATTAGTCTTTGCTACTATTCTCTAGCTTTTCCCACCTCACTGGCCAAATGAGAGGTACTTTCCATGAGCCTTGAACTCAATGGGTAGGATGCATATGAGGCATAAATAATGAGAGGTGAACCAACTCAATCATCACAATGGTGGGGAAGAAGCACACCAATAAGGACCAAAAACCCTAGCCCTATGGTTTCTTATAGCTCCGAGAAGCTATCCCCAAAGCCCCCAAGAGCTCCAAGAGCTCATCGTCCAACATGACCCTCAGCATAGGGTCATTCCACGATACCAAGACTCTCACAGAAGGTTAGGAACTTGAAATTACCTAGGGGATTTGTGAGAATATCTGCGATCTTCTCATCAGTTCCTATATGATCGAGCCTTACGACGCCTCGCTATACCAAATCCCAGATAAAGTGGTACCTGATATCAATATGCTTGGATCGATCATGGAACACGGGATTCTCGGACAACTGAATCCCACTCTGGTTATCATAGAGTATCACAGTGGTATCTATCACATGCCCAAACAATTCACTGAAGAGATTTCACACCCAAACTGCTTCACAACACGCCATACTCGCTGCAATTTATTAGACCTCTGTGGTGCTCAAAGCCACCGACTTCTGCTTCATGCTCATCCATGATATCGAAGAAAAACCAAGTGTGAAGTAGCATCTCAATGTGCTCTTATGATCCACCACACTACCAGCCCAATCAAAATCAATATATCCATGGAGTGTTATGCTCCCGGTAGCGTATCTCAGCCCATGGTTTATCGTGCCCCGAAGATATCTCAACATATTCTTAGCACCAAACCAGTGAATGTGATGAGGCTAAACTATATGTTGACTCAAAGTGTTCATTGCAAAACATACATCTGGACAGATGTTCACTAAGAACATCAGGGCCCCTACGAGTTGACGATACTCGGTATGATTTTCTAGCACAGGCCCAACAGCGCTGCCACTCAACTTCTAAAAGTCGAGCTCCATCGGTGTCGACATGGACTTATAGTCCACCATACCAAATCTTTCCAGAAGCTTCAAAATGTATTTTTCTTGAGAAAGGAAAACCTTTCCAAGTCTCTGCGAGACCTCCAGGCCTAGGAAGTAATGCATCAATCCTAGGTCCATTATCTCGAACTCAGTGACAAGCTCCCTCTTGCACTAATGAATGAGAGGGTTAGCACCTGTCAGGAAGAGGCCATCCACATATAGTCCCAGAATGACAGGATTTTCTCTATCAACCTTGAAGTAAAGGTTTGGATCAACATTACTACAAGTGAAGCCCAACTTCATCACGTAGATATCTATCCTCTCGTACCAAGCTCTGGGTTCTTGCTTCAACCCATAGAGGGCTTTCTTCAACCTGCAGACATGGGTGTCCTGATCCTAGACTTCGAACCCTAGAGGTTGCTCCACATACACCTCTTCCTTTATCGCACCATGCAGAAATGCGGTCTTCACATCCATCTGATGAAGAATCCATCCTCCCGTAGCAGCAAGGGCTATGATATATTGGATGGTGGTATATCGGGCCACAGGTGAGAATATATCATCTTAGTCTACGCCTTCCTTTTGAGAGAAGCCATGGACAACGAATATTTCCTTGAAATTTTCATCACTTCCATTAGATCCATGCTTGATCTTGTAGAGCCATTTTGAGGTGATAACTGCTTTGTCCTCCAATTTTGGAACCACATCCGAGACATCATTCTTCATTATGGACTCATACTCTTCATGCATAGAATCCTTCTAGACTTGATGCTTTACGACTTCCTCAAAAGATCTAGGCTCAGATTGTACAATAGTATTCATGGCTGATAGATACCCTTAGTATCTATTCGGCTTCTTTCTTTCAAGGAATGTCTCCCTTGGGGCCATATGTCACTCAGCATCCTTGAGAGTGTCCCTGAGCCATGATGGTCTCTTCCTCATTGAAGGAGGTGGATAAATTGGGTCCATCGGGCCTTCAACATCAGGAATTGTCTCATCCTTTAGTTCGTCTTTATTTCTAGGCCTCGCCTCATGAGTTTCCTCAAATATAGGAAGATTGACTACTTCCTTCAGGGAATAATCTTCGTCAATGGTGACATCGTGGCATATCTCCACCTCCCTTTGACCAGGCACATAGACTCTATAGGCCTTCAAAGTTTTGTTGTAGCCCACAAAAATTCCCTTCTTCCTAGAAGCATCCAACTTTCTCCTCTTCTCTTTCAACACATGAAAATATATAGGCCATCCAAAAACTCTAAAATGTGAGACGTCAGGTTTCTTACCAGTGAAAACATCTTCGGGAGTTTTGGAGTCCAGAGAAGAATGCAGACATCAATTTTGTATGTACACAGTAGTGTTCACGGCTTCTCCCCATAGAAAAGTTTGTAGACCCTGGTCACATAACATGGAACGGGAATCTTCCACAATGGTCCTATTCTTTCGTTTAGCAACACCATTAGGCTCAGGAGTATAGACAGTTGTGGTATCCGTCTTGATGCTAGCTTCTCTGCAAAAGTTCTTCAACTCGTTCATCTCATATTTAGTGCCATTATCGGTCCTCAATATCTTGATTTTCTTCCCTGTCAGATTTTCCACCAAGGCTTTGAAGGTACAGAACCACATCAAAGCCTCATCCTTATTTTTCAAGAAGTATATCCAGGTTTTGCGAGAGAAGTCATATATGAATGTCATATAATAAAAACATCCTCCCAAGGATGTCACAGGCAACATCATAGACAAATCATAATGTATCAATTGCAAGACATCAAATGTATTTGTGACACTTGAGGGCGAATGTCCCCTTGTATGTTTTCCTTTGGCACAACCCTGACATACACCTTCATGATTATTTGAAAACTCAGGCATCCCTGTCACCACCTTCCTTGCTTCGACAAGGGCCTTGTAGTGAAGGTGTCCAAACCTTTGGTGCCATAGTTCAGTCTGTTGAATATTATCACACGTCATCGCTCCCAGTGGACTTGCTCCAACCTGGTAGAGTGTATCAACTCTAAACCCAATCGTGATAGATTCCTTGAATAGATTTTTGCAGATGCGCACCTTCCCATCAATGAATGAAAAATTTAAACACTTGTCTTCCATGGCCGATATAGACACAAGTTTCTTCTTCAAATTAGGTACATAGAGTACATCTTGCAAGCAGAGAACTTGACCTTGAGATAAGTGGAGGGTCGCAGTCCCTGTCCCTTTCACAGGACATGTGGCATTATCTCGAAGGATAATTTCCATATTAGTATCCTTCTCAACTATATCAGAAAGTGCCTCCTTGAACCCAGTGATGTGCTTTGAGGCACCACTATCTATCAACCAGACATCCATAGTGTTGGGTGGAGATGCAGTAGAGAGGGCAAATACAAGAATGAATTCTTTTCTTTTATCAACAAAATTTGATTCCTCATACATGGAATTCCTTGACATTTTGAAAGTCTGACCATTTCCGTCGTAGGGAGCCTTCCTCTTTCCCTTGAACATGTTGTTCCTTTGATTTCCATTCCTATGGTTGTTGTTGTTGTCATCATCATCAGGAGAATCCTTCTTGAAAGTGCATTCTCTAGCATAGTGACATGGCCTATGACAAGTGTAACACTTGGTTTTCTTTCCTTGGACCCCTACTCTTCCTTTTTTCTTTGGACCACTAAATTTCTTCTTTCTAGAATGAGTAGCATAAACAAAATTTCCTTCATTTTCATACTCTTCCATTCTTCTCTCTTCTTGTATGCATCTCTATAGTACTTCTTCAAATTCATGTATCACATTGTTATTGAGAATGGTAGTGTTGAACACATTCCATTCGGATGAGATCTCTCCTAGTGTGGTGAGTACCATCTCTCGACCAGCTATTGTCTCCCCGATAGCCATCATATTGTTCCTGATCTCGGCCAGCTTTAGAAAATATGATTGGGCAGACTCATCCCTTCCTTTCTTCAAATTCTTCAATTGATTTTTGAAGAATATGAATTTATTCACATTGTTGGCCTTGAACATGTATACCATTTTATCATACATCTCTTTGGATGTGCCCAACTTAGAGATGTAGGCAACTAGACTCTTGTGAATTGAGTCCCTCATCATCAGCTTTGCTTTGATCTCCCCCTTCTTATACTTTGTTTTGGTAGCAGCAATTGCAGTGGATGGAGGCTCTTCGATTTTACCCTGCACATAGTCCATGACATCTTGGTCTTCCAAGTTAAGATCCAATGTCATCTTCCAAGCATGGAAGTCATCCTTCCTATTCAATTTATCATCAGCCTTAAAGCCATTCTAGTTATAGGAACCCATCCTCTTCTTCGGTGATTACTACAAATTAGGGCTTTGTCTTCACCTCAGCTCTGATACCATGTAAATTTTTGTAGATGTTCTATGCTTGATGCAACTTTAATTTTTATCCCAATATCAGTCAGCAATCACATAAAAAACAAAGTAAGATGCTGATAGAACAAACTAGTAGATCGATATCAAACAAGCCAAAATATATAAGTGTGTTGGTGCGTTACAGCGATCAACAGGATGCTTCAACTAGCAAAGTTTCAATATGGTCAGCCAACCAGTAATGTCACACAACCCTCTAGGACAGCGAAAATGGTCGATTCAAAATTCAACCCAAAATTCAATGATGTCAGTCAACGATCAACACAAACAGCAGCAGCATCTAGGTCAACACTATAAAGTCAAAGTCAACTTATAGCCTTGGGAATAGTGCCAAAAAATGTAGATTTTAAAGATCAAAATTTTGGGAGAGTTTCAAGTCTATTTGACCTTACATTGACTAAAGTCAATGCTGGTCAAAGCTGCTGCAGAAACCCTAGGCCGAAAATAGCAAAGAGTTGTTGCTGAAATTTCCCACGTGTGGAGAGAAGAGCCTATAAGGTCATCACACCAATCAGATGAGGAGAGAGAAATGTGTGAGGATGAGATGAGTGAAAATTTCCGCTAATGTTGACCAATTATATCCATCAGTGAGGGTGTGTGACACAACTATTGGGGCACAAAATCTTAAGGCCAACCTGCACATATATTGAATAAATTCAAAATAAATGTTCTTCTCATCGGATCAATATGATCTTTAGATCAATCTTGCACCTCTCCGAAAGAGTATTCCAATAAAAATATTGGTATCTTCATCTGAGCATCACAACATGGAGTTTAGACCTAGTTTTCCAAAATTAACAAGTACTTATTACACCAAGGTTTTAAAGCTATACAAAAATTACCTAAGAATCAATTCTTTAAAAAAAAAATACAATGGAGAGAACATAAAATCTACACATAGATTTATTTTCCTAGAACCGCAAACTGGGAAAACAAGTTTGATTTTTCATTCTATTCCTTTTAATGTTACAATGAATTATATACATGTAGAAATATTCATAAATCTTCAATCCATCAACAATGGATTAGAACATAACCATATTTCCCTCAACTATATCTACAAAATGCCATGGGAAAACCCATCATGCAAAAAAACATGGATGGGTTCACCAACCATCCTTGGGTTCATGCACCTTACATTAGAGTATAACATGGGACATACATTAGAGTATAGATTGGTATGCAGAAAAACTAGACAAAATTGCTGAAAAATAAAATGAAGGAAACGAGTATATAAACCCTAACTAGACGTTGACAATAAAAACAACATCTATTTTTTTTTTAAGCATTGAAACCGTACCTTGTAGGGAAAATTTATAAATTCAAATAAAATATTTAATTTTAACATGCTTGAAATTTGGGTTGTTGGGTAAACCCAAATTTATTTGAAGTTGTAGCATGAAATTTTTCGATACGGTTACGGTAGAATAAAGAACCCTCAAAAGGGTTTGTAAGGTTCCAAGGAAGAAGTAAAAATAAAGATACAAAAACTAAAGGATTGCAAAACTATGTTTTACCTAAGTTAACAAGCTAAAAAGGAAAATTTAGTAGACAAAAACCTCATATGTGAAATATATACACAATTAATCTCTGAGAGAACATTATATTGCAAAGATTCTAAAAAATTAAATGGATTTGGATGTTACATTATTAAAAAAAACACACACACACAAATATGAATAGTAATCTATGTTGAGCAAGTTTAAACAAAGTGAAAGTGAAAGTTTAATAGTTCAGTAGGAATTTTCGCAAATGGGTTTGGAAATGAATGGTTCATAAAAGAACTTAATATAGTGTAAAAATTGAACGAACCTACAAGAAGTGAAGAAATAATATGTTAACAGACCCTTATAGTATTTCAGTTGTAAACAATAAATATTAGGATGTGAAAGGAAATTTGAAAAATGTCAAAAGAGAGGACTAGAAACTCACTTACCCTTGTCGAAACAAACAAAATGTCGGCAAGGAATTACATTCCGCTTGACAGATGGAAGGTCAAAATTACCCTAGAAAATTGTAAAAGAATGTTAAAGATAAAGAAGCTAAAAAACCTAGTTGTAGGGCGAAATAACCAAGGAGAAATCATCTAAAATGAATGAGTTATGAAAAAATAGTAGTAGTCATTAACTACATAAGAAACCGAAGTATATATTTCCTCCATTGATCATATATGATTTGAACTTACGTAGAAACACAATATAATACATATATAACCATAAACATAGAAGTGCAGCATAAATAAAACTTCATTTCACTAATATCAAAGAACTAAAATATGCTTACATACATAATGGAAATAAACTGGCTTCGACAATGGTATTTTATCTTTGAGAAGACCTGTGGAAGCTACATGCCTCTGAAATGTGTTACAATGAAGCTGTTAGAAAATTATATATTTTAGAGAAATGCAACACATAAAAGATGTGGAAACAAAAACAAAGAAAACATATAAAACCAGAGAGACACAGATATACGTGGTTCACCCAATTTGGGCTCTGTCCACCCCGAATAGCCAGTCCTTCCTTTCTATTATCCAACAAAATGAAGAGACACAAGCTACAACAGATCTGTTGTAATATCATCGGTTTTCCATTATAGTCTCCCTATCTATTTCTTGCTCAGAGAATACACATACAATCCTCAGCCGTAATACAATGCCTCATACAAAATGAAGGGTTTCCTTCTAGGGAGAAAAACCCTAAATTAAGCATAACTTCTACCGGCAGATCATCTACCTAATGAACAACCCAGATTGACTAGAAATTACAATAATTTTACATGGAAAATTTGCATCTACTTTTAGCTTTGGGGATGCTACGCCTGAAACCCCCTTCCCCCCCATGGGACCCCTCGGCAACATTCAACTACGGGCGGCGTTGCTGCCCCATTAAGAACAGGGGTCCAATGTTTTGATACAAAATAAGGAAGATAATCAAGCTCCACACCCAAGAAAATCTTGGTGGCCTTTTTATCATTGATAAATAATGAGGAACCATAAACATCCAAAAATGTAACCCTAGGAAATGAAAGCGCCAAAATCTTGTGGGCCCCATTAGGGTAATTTGGAACGTCAACTTCCCGGGGTCATAACTTTGACATACGATCTCCGTTTGGCTATCATAATACCTCTTTTTGAAAATCTTGAAGAGAAGGAAGAAAATCATCTAATAGTGTAGATTGGTTCTTTTCGTGCCTCTCCGTTTTTCCTAAAAATATATTTTAGTCCGTCAAACGACTCCAAAAGTTTAGGACCCAAAAAACTTCCAAAAATAGTAAATTGTGCTACAATTAAGGAAACTAAAATAAACAATGGTGGGGTCCAGGTGGAATAGGCATGTGGCCACCAATATCCTCTTATATTAGTCCTTCCCCCTTAGGAAGAAATGGTCCCCATTACGTTGAGTGCCTCCATGTGATGGGGAAACTTCTGGTGAATTTGGTCCCTAGTGAGCCACTTGCCTTGGTGCAGGAGTTGGCTTGTTCAATGCAGTCAGGGTTTAGTTCTATTGGTGTGAGTTGTTATGTAGCATAATTTTTTCCCAGTAATGGTGGAAGGTATGGCCGAAGGTGGTCCACATTGAAAATATGGCATCCCTGCACAATGGAATACATCTCTTTGTAATAGGTGAGATACTTTTGGACTATGTCTGAAAGAGTCCCACTGTGATATTCCACTGGATTCCCCTGCTGAGTAATAATTGCACGAATAACATATTCATACGCATATGTATCGATCTCAAATGGTTGTTGCGAGTATGGTAATGTGAGCATTGGTGTAGAGTAGAGTAAATGCTTCAACTCATCCAATGCCTTCTGTTGGCATTCTAACCAAAATAACTTTGCTTTCACCCCTCCATTAATGACTTGGCTCAAAGGCCAAGTGATATGATAATATCTCAACATGAATCTATGTTACAAGCTGGAAAGACCCAGAAAGCTGCATATATTTGTTAGAGTAACATTGAGGCTAGCCAATCATGAATGAACTGTAAGTTGGTTGGGTCCACATGCACACCCCATTCAATGATGATGTACTCATGATATTTAACCTTTGTCATGCCAAAAGTACATTTCTCCAAATTAGCACACAATTTGTATTACCGCAGTGTTTGAAGATCAATATGTCATCCAAATACACCACCATGAATGAGCTAGTGAAAGGTCTCAAAAATTTTCTCCATCAGCCTGATGAAGGTTGTGGGGACATTTGTCAACGTCAAAGGTGTGATCAACTGTTCAAAAGGATCCTCCTTGGCTTTCAAGGCATTATTCCACACATCGAAGGGTTCGATTGGTACCTGGTGATAACCAGGCTTCATGTCAATCTTGATAAAATATTTAGCCCCATTTAGTTGGTCCAATAGGTCATCAATTGATAGAATCAGATACCTATTAGAGACAGTGATCCTATTCAGTGCTCGATCATCAATACAGAGTCTCCAGGTCCCATATTTTTGTACCAACATGATCGATCTCCCATGGGATGATGAAATTGGCCTAATGTGCCCTTTTTGTAGTATCTCCCGAATGTCCCCATTGAGTAGTGGCACACCGAGGATCAGATCGACGGAGTGCTTGACCTGACAGTGTAGAGGTAACCCTGTAGGAGAGTTAAAAATTTCCTTGTACTCCTGCATAACCTTGTCCATATATTTTTGTCACGCAGCGGAACCTTATTTGGAGGTCATGGAAACAATATTCTTCTGGCTCTAAGGGTGAATCATACGAAAAAAAAAATTCCTAGTCTGGGAGATGATCTTACTGCATTGCTTCGTAGTGATCAAATATATGGCAGTAGGAATTCCTGCCTCTAATATTCTATACAACTTATTGCCCAAAGTAATAATAATAATGTGAGGCCTAGATTCATACACAACATTTCACTTCCACAAGTATGGTTTTCCTAATAATACATCACAAAATTTGAGAGGAGCAACATCACATAGTACATTATCCATGAAGGGTTTGACGTTGTAGGGAAGGTGACACTACTTGGTAAAGTTGAGATCTCGTCCAGCGTGAAGCCACCAGATCGTGTATGGTCTTGGGTGTGGTCTGGTTAGTAGGCGTACCTGCTTCACAACCTTTCATAAAATGAGGTTCTTTTGTCTCCTGATGTCAATAATGAACGGTAGCAGAGAACTGTTGACCCACATATATGAGTGGAGGAGATGCTCTCCCTCCTCTAGATATTCAGGCTCATCCTTCTGGATCTTGGTGGTGCAAACAATGGCACTCTAGCTCCGCATCAATAGTCTACTTCCCTTTAACATATATTTCATTAAAATTGGAATTTTTTTATTACAAACACATTACTATAATTGGGGGTTTTAGTTATTTTGAAATTTTAGATCCAGTATTTAATTCAAAATTTAGTGAAATATGTGTTCTCTATCATTCCCCTTATTAGGTTATAACTCAAATTTGGAGCATGCACCTGATTCAAAAGCCTTCAACTCAACCACAAGTGACTACTTGGCTCAACACTCACTTGTTTTGTGAGTGGAGCTCTCCTATAACTCACACCACTTTATCGGGTCCTTCTTTGTCTTCATGGTGATGTTATTTTCTTGCAACTTCGATGGGTGTCATGGGTCGCCCTGCCTTGGATTTTCCCTTTTTTCTACAGTTTGGGGATGCCTTTTCCTTGCTTCAGATTCACAAATGAAAATTCTTGCTTCTTCTATTTAAAATTCTGCTCAATCTTGATCGCATATCGATAGGGACACCGAGTGAGGAGATGTCTAGGAACTCGATTTTGTACTGGATTTACATATAAAAAAAACCACAATACTTGAGTACCAAATGTCTCTTAGAATACTTGATGCCTAACTTCATGCGAAGGGAATGAAAATTATTTGAGAACTCCTGAACACCTTGGTCCCTTACTTGCTGTAGTGTGGTCCAATTTATGTATTTGTATTCATAGCTACCTGCTAGCTTGATTTCGGCTAGCCCATGTTTAGACTATATTGCACATCAAAAAAACCCCTGATCACTGGCCCTTTTGACAATGACCTGCAAGTAGATCCCAGTCTCACCCAAAGTGACTATGGGTGGATGTAAAACCAGGTTTCTGTAGCCTTGAGGGAATAGGAGAGGTGCTAATATTATATTATCTTATACTTACAGTTATAAATCACTTCACCACATTAGATTAATCACTTAAACATGCAATATAAACCCATAAAACATTATTTTTTTGAAGTAAAATGCAACATTAATAATTGTTACTCTACAATAGATAATAAGAAAATATGCACATTAATCAAACAAAAACACTAGAATATCATCCACAATTTTTTTTACTTATTATAATGAATCTTTGAATAGAACCAATTCACTAAGCTATGGGCTATTTGTGCATTCATTCGCAAACTCTTCTATAGGCCTTTGCGCACTAAGCTACAAAGCCTTACCTTCACTAGAAATCACATATCAAAAATTTCTTATCTAGATAACAAATATGATTCACTTCTTATTGTTTTATCCTATATATACTATTAAAATGTAGGATTACATCATCAAAATAGGATTGAATCCATACAAGAAGAAACTATTGTCCTGAAACCATTGATCCCTTACAAAACTATGAATTTTTACAAAGAGGGGCTTTGACCCACCCTGAAGCCCTTACGACACAGCATGGTCCATTTAATTCCTTAAAATACACTCCGTTGTGCACTCCACTATGCACTCCACCCCACAAATGTAGAGTATTTTAAAAAATATTAGCTGAGTTGGATTGTGCCCAAAATGCCTCCAACACTCACATCTGGCTGGTCCTAATTCACTCAGTTTTTTTTCCTTTGATATTTTCTGCAATGTTTTTGTAGGCACTCTTGAGCTGTAATGGAAAAATTTGTCCCCATAAATGCATTTTTTTGCATGTTTCAATGGAAAATTTTCCTTTTAACATACATACTTTAAGTGAAATTTGACGCATCCCATATGGTAGCAAATAACCCTTCCTACGAACTTCGACACAATCGAGACTGTAGCGAAGAAACATCCTATGTCGAAGCTATCTCTTTGCATCATAGTTTATAGTCTGGTGCCCACATTCAATTGCAGGTGGCACTGATACTTTCGTTCTTTCTTCATAGTGATGAAGTAGGGGCAGGGTTGTCCCTGTACAACTTCAACTTGCTGCCATTTACTCTTCCTTAATCGAGTTCTCCATTTAATATTTCCAATTGAATTGTGCCTCCATCAGAAAATATGATTGATAATGTATGGGCCCAACTAATCAATCTTGGATTTTTCTAAAAACTTTACAAAATTATTGTAATAAACGAGAACAAGGTCTCCTACTTGTAACTTTTTTCTTAATATGTTTTTCATGCTAGGCCTTTTTTCTTTCTTTCTGTACGTGTAGATGGAAACCTTCTATAAATATATCTTCCTCTAGAGCAAGAAACTATGACATTCTTTCCTCCATTATATCAGGGTCTCACATATCTGTAAAAGTTTCAATCCTCAATCTAGGCATGATTTACTCCATGAGCCTCAAAGCTTCTTACCCATAAACTAACCTGAAGGGTGTTTGGCATGTCAACCTCTTACATGTGGTCTTATAAGCCCATAACATTCTTATAATTTGAAGGTCCCAATAATCTGTATTCACATTGCATACCTTAGTAAGTGCCTTCTCCAAAATCTTACTAAATGCTTATATTGTTCCATTATCCTGAGGGTGATAAGGGGTATTGTTCTGATGAAAGACTTACAACTCCCTAGTCAATGCTTCAATAGTCTTATTTACGAAGTGTGAACCTTGGTTTTTTATAAAAATCTTCGAACATCCAGAACTAGGAAATATGTATTAAAAAATGAAATTCACTATAGTTTCTACGCTGCAGTCCCTTATCGGTTATGCTTCAACCTATATTTTCAAGTAACCAGTCGTTGTAATTATATACCTTGCACCATTCCTCTTTCCAGGTGGGTTGATTGATCCAACAAAATCAATACCCACTTATCAAAATCCTGCAATGTAACTTTTGTTTCCAATGGAATCTCATCTCTTGGGAAGGCTTCCCTATTCTTTGACACACATCACATGCTTGAATATATTCCTTCATATATTTATGTAGTGTAGGCCACCACAATCCTTCTCTCAAAATATTTTTCAAGTAGCTTTTCCTGCATAGTGTCCAACAGTTACGCCCCCATGAGCCTCTACTAGATCCATCTATATTTCATCTTCAAGAACATATCTGCACTATTTTTCATCTAGTTCCATCTTTTATAATTTTCATGCTATTAGTGAAAATTAAGCTACCTTAACCATTAATTATTTATTTTTATTCGTATCATACTATAAATGAGACATTCTTGTGGTAAAAAAAAGAGTGATATATGAAAAAAAGGTCATTTTCCATTGTGATTGCAAGTAAATCTAAATCAGGGAGATTATCCTCTATGTTGGCCGGTTTTTCTCCGGTTTCCAGTATTGATAGATGGTCATGTCCTACATTCAGTCTCCTTGGTTTAACATTGATCTCAAAAGTCATATTCCTGGAATAACAAAAACCATGTGAGAATATTTCCTCCTAATACAGTGTTATTAACCAAATACTTTAGTGAAGAATGATATGTAAACATCTTAAAGTGTGAACCCAACAAATAGTGTCTCAAATTCTCCAAAGCATACACCATGGCCAGTCCTTCCCTTTCTATAGTAGTGTAATTCTCTTATGCTTTAGATAAATTCTTGCGTGCAAAATCTATATGATGATAAATCTCTCCTAGACCAGGTTGTGCTAGTATCACTCCCAAAGCTATACATGAGGCATCCACATAGACATGAAATTCCTTATTCCAATCAGGGAACACTAGTATAGGTGTAACTACAATTTTTCCTTTCAATATGTCAAGGATCTTCTGACATTCTTCATTTCGCTAAAAATTTACATCTTTCTTCAGCAATTTCTCCATAGGTATAGTGATCTGAGCATACCCCTTAATGAACTTCGTTTAATACCCAGCATGTCCCGACATTGTGTGAAGCTATCCTACTGTCTTAGGTGGAGGCAAGTTCACAATTATAGCAACCTTGGCAAGGTCCAATATTAGTCAATATGTCGAAGGGTACAAAAAATATGCACTTCTTTAGGTTCAATGAAATCCAATATTTTCTACATGTGTCAAGCATAAGTATTAAAATTCCAACTTTTTTTCCCAACAATATAAATAGTGTCTAATCATCAAAGTGTACCTCTAAACACTTGTCGATGTATTCCTTAAAAGCTGGAACCACCACCCTAGAAAATATAGCAGAAGCATTTTTAATCCAAAAGGAATTATTGTGTATTGATATGACCCCCATTCTGTAGTAAATGTGGTCTTATGCCCATCTTCAGGTGCAATCCTAATGTGATGATAACTTGAGAATCCATATCTAAATGAGTAAGCTTCTTGACCTCCTACATTGTCTAGCACTTAATATGTGAAAGGGGTAGGGAAGTTAGAGTAGATTTACTTTTCATGTTAAGTAGAATAATAAATGATAGAAAAGCTTCTATTTTTCATGTGCTTAATGTTATATGATGATATTTGGATGGATGCTACTTATGTAATTATGTGTGTTACTTGGATATAGATTCTGGATTCTCAAATTCCTCCAATGAAGCAACATGTCCCCAAGTAGATCCAGATGTTGACCACTCTATGTCAACAACCCCATAGCAGTACACCTGCATTTTTTCAAATGGGATTCATCATGTTCGAGGTGTTCACACCATTTATATTTCATCATCAATCGACAATTTTGTAAACGATGTAAACACATTCTGCTTTTTTATGATTTAAATGATCTAAGTAAGACCATCATGTATGTAACAACCTAGGTAAGCCTAGTATTTTGGTGATGATTTCTATCCTAGGAGGTTTTTTGTCTCACTGATTCATTTTTGTTTGTTGACACAAGTGATCGACAGAGTTTTTCCCTAGACAACCTCACCCCAAAGCTAGGGTGGATTTTGTCATCCAGATCATAAGTGAGTCCTAGTGTTTTCTATTGAGTCTTTGTAAAAGTAGTTTAGGAATAATCCTAGCTAATTGGTTAGATTATTTTATTGCAAGCTACTTGGCCTACTAGATCATGTTTTGAGTCGCAGAGTTGGGTAGCTATTTGAAGGTCTATCACGAATGGGTATTCCCCCTTCATGTGTCAAAATGTATTTATTTTATGTAAAGAGGGTTGGAAAAATAATTAAATCCCCTCTCAGTCAATTAATTATTTTTTCTGGCCAAATTAAATTAAAAATCCTAAGCCATAAATTTAATTAATTTTAAGTCCTAGGTGATTTAAAATTCTTCAAAGGCAAAATTTGTGGGTCCGTAAAAAATAAAATTTTAAAGGTCCCATGCCAAGGGAATATTGAGAATTTCCATAAATTTGGACCCTTGGGCCTTGGTGGTTAAGTCAAATTCAAATTTTTGAGGTAATTAACTCAAAAAAATTATTTTTTAGTTAATTAATAGGGAGTAAATGATAAATTCGAATTTCCTCAAAAAAATATAATTTTGAAAAACAAGATTAAAATATGATTAGATATTTTTTAAAAAGTTGAGATTACTTTGACATGGATCAACCGAACTAGCCATTGGAGAATTTTATTTTATAAATTAGAGGTATTTCTCAGTCTTTCAGTCATCCGATCTCTCGATCATGTACTTTCTCTTGAAGCCCTCGTGTAATATTTTATGTAATAATATAAATGAAGACTTTGGGGTTTTATTTTAATGGTGGTGTTTCTCTTCAGAATTTTATGGCAAACTTGTTCTTTATATTCTACTAGTGATTATTTCAATGGATTGTTGATTAATGGCTCTTGTAGAGTAATCTGTTTCAAATGTATCTTTCTTAGGTTACTGGATTTAGGGTAAGAATATTAATTGGATCAAGTTAGCAGTTATCTCTAGCTCTTGAAAATTTTATGTTTTATATTATTTCTCTATTAATTTAATAGTTTAACTTGAAGTGTGCAGAAATATTCCAGATTTAGAATTAGGTGTTTGGGGAAGTCCTCGTTGGACCAGCCGACTCCCAAGGAGATAATATCTGAAGAACCCTCCGGATCTGATTCCCCGGGCTTATCTTAAGTTCCATTTTTTGCAGGGTTCTTTTCAGGGCTTGTGCCTCTCTTTTAATTTATTATTTTTTGAATTGTACTGAACGGTTTTAAATCTAGTCACGAGGGTTTTGATCTGTAAAATAGCATTGTTAATCCCGCTTATTTTTATCTTACTCACCGGGGTTTGGGGTTTTTATTTTGTGCATATATTAGTTTTTTTGGGTCACTTGTTTCTAGTTTTGGGTAGGTTTTGCTGCGATATTTTAAAAGAAATTTTTTAGATGTCAGCCAGATCTAGGCCCTGGGGGGTAAGATCTGGTCTCAAGATCAAATCTAGTTACAGATATGGGTTTGATCTTGCTTCAAAGTTTAACTTGAAGTGTACAGAAATCTTCTGGATTTAGAATTGGGTGTTTGGGGAAGTCGTTAGACTAGCTAACTCCCATGGAGATAAGATCTAAAGAGCTCTCCGGATCTAATTCCTCACGCTTATCTTAAGTTCCATTTTTTGCAAGGTTCTTTTTAGGGCTTCTGCCTCTCTCTTAATTTATTCTTTTTTGAATTGTACTGAATGGTTTTAAATCTAGCCATGAGGGTTTTGGTCTATAAAATAGCATTGTTAATCCCTCTTATTTTTATTTTACTCATCCTAGTTTGGGGTTTTTATTTTGTGCATATATTGGGTTTTTTAGGTCACTTGTTTCTAGTTTTATGCAGGTTGTATTGCGAGATTTTCAAAGAAATTTTTTAGATGTGAGCTAGATCTAGGCCCTGGAGGGTAAGACCTACTCTCAGGATCAAATATGGTTGCAGATATGGGTTTGATCTTGCTTCAAAGTTTAAATAATTGCAAGTGTATCTATTTAAATAGAATTTAGTTCTCTTGGGTGAAAGGAAATTTTTGAAATATTTTTTGCACCAGTTGTGTCTGCATCATCCTTCACTGCGACTGCCATCCTCACGTTGTTTCTTTCACGTTGTCCATTCTGCAGATCCATCTCTCTTGTTGTTTTCATTGCCCTTCATTTTTTCTCCATCACACTCCATTTCCCTTTCATCTTCGCTGCCATCTTTTCGTTCCCATTATCCTTTGCATAGATTTGCAACCATCTCTCTGCCGGCTACCCTCATCGCTGCCCCATCATGCTTCATACTCATCTTTGCATTATCTTTCATCCCTCCAACATGTTTTCTGTACACAGCCCCTTTCCATCCCTTCTCATTTGCAACACAACTTTCCGCTGCCATCCTCACTGCTTCCACGTGCTATCTTCCAAACATGTACGCTGCCCCTCATATCCTCCATCCTTTCCATACGTACCATCCGTCATCCAGCTGCTTGTCTGTGCTCCATTTCCACCCGCATATAAACAATCTCAATGCATAAAAAATACATAACATTTGACTTTTCTTTTATGAAATTTCGATTATGGCTTTTAGGTTTGATTTTTTTTTTTTGACATTTTGATTTTAATTTTTTTAGTTTGACATTTAAAATTTTAAAATTTTAAAAGCAATTAACTTTAACTCATAGAATTTAGATTTGAACTTTTTAATTTGTGTAAAGGTTTCTTTAATTTACTTTTCAAATTGTAATTTTTAAAATTTTTATTAGCTTTTATTTCTTTTATTTTTTATTTTTTATTTTTAATTTCGTTTTAATAGTTTTATATTTTCATTAACTTTTAAAAAATATTCAAAAACTTCAAAAATATTAATTCTAACTTTCAAAATATTTAAAAAAAAAAAAAAAAAACTTTTGCCTATAGTTTAATTTTAAATCCATTTTCGTATATAAGTTTTGGAAAATAAAAAAATTCAGGGCATTTGGGGTTTTGATCTATTCAGTTTGCGAAAACATTTAATTATGGAATGGTTCCTATAGTTGACATATTTAATTTTTAATATCCTAAGTTTAACAATAGACTAAATTCAAAATTATGGATTGGAATTACTAAGAATATCATTTTAATTCAGAACTATTTGAAATGTTTAGCATTTAAATTCAACGGCCCTTTCATGATAATATCTTTTTGAAATTTAAATCATTTAAATTTTGCATCTGATTCGAATATTTTTTCATGCTTAGCATTTATTGGGATTGATGGTCATTTAACTAGCTCTAATTGTGGTTTTAAATTACTTGGAATTGATATTAATTGCCTAGTCAACTTTGAGAAAATTTCAGGGAATGATAAATTGTATGTCTTTATTTCCTATATCGAACATTTTCAATGCATGATATTGAAGGATTATGAAATTTTTTTGTTTAAATGCATTATGAGTTGATATTTGATCGAAGGTTAAATCACATTATCGAAAAAGGATTATCTTTCAGTTTGATGAATTGAACTTCTAATTGAGGAATTGAATATTGTCGTGGTGGATTGGTATTTTCATAAGAGGATAGTTGTCCATTTTAGCAACAGATATCTACCAACTACTTGATCTTAATTTCATAACCAGATAAATTGACTCCACAAGAAACTGGTCTCAAACTTTTAATCTAATTGAATCTATTAAAATATCGTTAAATCTTAACAAGTACTTGGTCGTTTGACTATGTCTCATGAATTAGTTGGTTTCCAACCAGTTCTCCTTCTTCCATTTTGTTAGGGTCTATCCCCCTTAGTCTACAAGGAGACATCTTAAATAGAGAGATTGGGAATCAGCGTGACAACCCTCGATCCGAGCTGTTGTTGCGGTGCCTAGACATTCTTTGCAACAACATTTTTTGGCGTTGTTTTTCTCTCCTTGGTCTTAAAGACATTTTCTAATCCTCTAATATTTTTTCGCCATTTATTAGCCTGTCACATGGGATGAAATTTTATGGCATCATTTCATCTCTTCATCTCTTCATCTTTTTATCATATTATCTTTTGTCATCTCACTAATCCTTTCATAATTTTCACCTTTACCACCTGGACATTTCGGTTGGCTTCTTGTTCTGGTGGTGACTCCACTTATTCGTCTATTTACTCCCAGAAAAGAGTCCCCCCTAATATCCATTTTCTTGTCTTGACTATTTTTTATGTTTTAGAAAAATGGTTCATGTTCAAGAGGCGACTCCAATTCTTTCATCTCTTACAAGAATTCCTGCTAAGAAGCTTGCTTCTTGTGGACCTCTTGACCTTTCTTGAACAAGGATCTATTTATCTAACATCCATTTCGTTGTTCCATTGAAGAAAGTCATCATCGATGATTTTTTTTATCCTCTTGACTTTACAAACTTTCAAGGTGCTCCACACAATTTCTTGATTTCGGTTAGTTTGAATCTCGATGAGATGCCCCCTTTTAGTGACAATAATTCTTCTACTGCCGAGGCACACATTCAAAATTTCAACCTCTGTATTAGAAAGTGTCGCCCATATTATGACATGAAGATGTGAATATGCAGCTTTTCGTTCTCACCTTAGCTAGTGATGTTGTGGAGTGGTTCGTTGACTCCCCCAAAAACACTTTTGATTCTTTCCAATCACTAATTAAGGCATTTGAAAATGATTATGGAGATAAAGAAAAGGTAAAAGAAAAATTTGAAGTAAATGAAACTATAGAAGTTGAAAATAATTTCATCAAGGAATTAACTCAGATGGTTAATCGGATATGCAACTGAATCAAGAAAAATTAATAGCGGATCACGCCACAGAAATTGGTTCTATGCAGAGCAGGTTTTTGGCCTTAGAAGAAAAAAATATCAAGGAGATTACGATCATGGAAGTTAATCATTTGAATCATTTAATCACCATGAAAGAAAATCATGAGAAAGAGATGCACTATATGCAAAATTTCTTCATGGCCATGAAAGAAAATAGTGATAAAGTGATAAAAAACATGGAAATCAGTCAGATGTCTCTTCAACACAAGTTGTTAACTATTGAAGAGATTCATACAAAGGAAATTAATGTTGTAAAGGTTAAGCATTCTAATCAAATGATTGTTATTCAGAATAAGTTTGAAAAAATGGAAAGATCACACATGAAAAATCTCCAACCCAAGTCAGAATTGCCAACAAGTCATAGGCCTCCCAGTTTACTGAATAAATTCCAATCTCATCACATGGAGGTCACTTTTCCCATTAAGGAAAAAATAACTATGGTTACAAAGTACGTAAAGAAATACCAAGCTTATGTGTCACCATTGATAGAGTATATTGATAATAAGATTGGTAACACTCTAGGTTCATCCAATATTTTGTATGGACATATTCAAGATAAGGGCATGAAATCTACAGTGGTCTCATTGCTGACATTACAGCCCACTAAGAAGAAGAGAAAAAAGTAGAAAAGAAGAAGTAAGTGGCTAGATGTGTTTGATGGACGAGACGTTCGGATAAGACAGTCCTACATTATGCACAATCGGGCATGGCACATCTGAAAATCAACATATAGACTTTCCTGAAAGCAAGAAAATGCTCAGTATGCACTATATTGAACACATCTCATGCTATAGGGAATCCTTTGGGTTGTATCTCTAACCTTAAACCTTGTGATTTTAGTATTTCATTTTGGAGTTAGAGTAGATTTACTTTTCATGTTAAGTAGAATAAGAAATGATAGAAGAGCTTCTATTTTTCATGTGCTTAATGTTATATGATGATATTTGGATGGACGCTACTTATGTAATTTTGTGTGTTGCTTGGATACAGATTCTGGATTCTCACATTCCTCCGATGAAGCAACATGTCCCCAAATAGATCCATATGTTGACCACTTCGTGTCAACAACCCCATAGCATTACATCCCCATTTTTACAAATGGGATTCATCATGTTCGAGGTGTTCACACCATTCATATTTCATCATTAGTAGATATTTTTGTAATTGAAGTAAACCCATTCTACATGTTTATGATGTAAATGATCTATGTAAGACCATCATGTATGTAAGAACCTAGGTAATCCTAGTATTTTGGTGACTATTTATATCCTAGGAGGTTTTTCATCTCACTGATTCATTTGTGTTTCTCGACACAAGTGAGCGGCAGAGTTTTTTCCTCTAGCCTCACCTGAAAGCCAGGCTTGATTTTGTCATCAAGATGCTGAGTGAGTCCTAGTGTTTTTTATTGAGTCTTTGTAAAAGTACTTTCGGAATAATCCTAGCTAATTGGCTAGATTATTTTATTACAAGCTACTTGGTCTACTAGATCATTTTTTTAGTCACAGAGTTGGGTAGCTATTTGAGGGTCTATCACGAATGGGTATTCCCCCTTCACGTTTCAAAATGTATTTATATTATGTAAAGAGGGTTGGAAAAATAATTAAATCCCCTCTTAGTCAATTAATTAAATTTTCTCGCCAAATTAAATTAAAAATCCTAAGCCAGAAATTTAATTAATTTTAAGTCCTAGGTGATTTAAAACTCTTCAAAGGAAAAATTTGTGGGTCCCTGACAAAATAATTTTTTAAAGGTCCCACGCCAAGGGAATATTGATAATTTTGAAAAATTTTGGACGCTTGGGCCTTGGTGGTTAATTCAAAGTCAAATTTTTGAGGTAATTAACTCAAGAATATTATTTTTGACTTAATTAAAAGGGAATTAAATGATAAATTCTAATTTCCTCAGAAATTTATAATTTCAACGGACAAGATTAAAAAAGGATTAGATCATTTTTAGACGTTCGAGATTACTTTGACATTAATCAACCAAACTAGCCATTATATATTTCTCTCTTATAAATTAGAGGTTTTTGTCATTCTTTCAATCATCTGATCTCTAGATCATGTACTTGCTCTTGAAACTCTCTTTTAATATTTTTTGGAGTCATACAAATGAATACTTTGGGGTTTTATTTTGATGGTGGTGTTCATGTTCAACATTTTATGGTAAACTTGTTCTTTATATTCTATTGGTGATTATTTCAATGGATTGTTGATTAATGGCTCTTGTAGAGTAATCTATTGCATAGGTATCTTGCTTAGGTTACTGGATTTTTGGTAAGAATATTAATTGGATCGAGTTAGCAATTATCTCTCGCTCTTAAAAAAATTATGTTTTATCATATTTATCTATTAATTTAACAGTTAAACTTTAAGTGTGCAGAAATAGTCTGGATTTAGGGAAGTCCTTGGCTGGACCAGCCGACTCCAAAGGAGATGACATTTGAAGAGCCCTCCAGAACTAATTCCCTCGGCTTATCTTAAGTTCCATTTTTTGCAGGGTTACTTTTAGGGCTTGTGCCTCTATCTTAATTTATTCTTTTCTGAATTAAGCTAAATGGTTTTAAATCTAGCCATGAGGGCTTTGATCTGTAAAATAGCATTGTAAATCCCGCTTATTTTTGTTTTACTTACCGGGGTTTGGAGTTTTTATTTTGTGCATATATTGGGATTTTTGGGTCTCTTGTTTCTGGTTTTTTGCACGTTGTACTGGGATATTTTCAAAGAATTATTTTAGATCTAAGCCAGATCTAGGCCCTCGAGGGTAAGATCTGGTCTCAGGATCGAATCTAGTTGCAGATCTGGTCTTGAACTTGCTTCAAAGTTTAAATAATTGCAGGTGTATCTATTTTAAATTAAATTTAGTTCTGTTGGGTGAAAGGAAAATTTTGAAATGTTTTTTGCACTATTTGTGCTTGCATCATCCTTCTTTGTCGCTGCCATCCTCACAATGCTTCTTTCATGCTGTCCATTGTGCGGGTCCATTTCCCTTACTATTTTCACTGCCCCACATTTCTTCTCTATAGCACTCCATCTCCCTTTCATATTCGCTGCCAGTTTTTTGTTCCCATTCTCCTCTCCGTAGATTTTCAGCCATCTCTCTGTCGACTACCCTCATCACTACCGCATTGTGCTTCGTATCCCTCTCATCCATACATTACCTTTCATCCCTCCAGCACGTTGTCCGTACGCATCCCCTTTCCATCCCTCCTCCTCTATAGCGCTCCTGTCCACTGCCATCCTCACTGTTTGCATGTGCTCTCTTCCAAATCTGTACGCTACCCCTCGCATCCTCCATCCTTTCCGTCTGTACCATCCATCATCTGGCTGCCTGTCTACGCTCCATTGCAACCTGCATGTAAACAAACTCAACGGATAACAAATACATAACATTTGACTTTTATTTTATGACATTTCGATTATGGATTTTAGGTTTGATTTTTTATGACATTCCAATTTTAATTGTTTTAGTTTGACATTTAAAATTTTAAAAATTTAAAAACAATTAACTTTAACTCATAGAATTTAGATTTGAACTTTTTAATTTGTGTAAAGTTCTATTTTATTAACATTTAAAATTGTGATTTTTTTTTTCATTAGTGTTTTTTTTTTTAAATTTAATTTACTAGTTTTAAATTTTCATTAACTTTTAAAAAATATTCAAAAACTTCAAATATTTTAATTCTACCTTTCAAAAAATAAAAATAAAATTAAAAAAAAATAACTTTTGTCTATAGTTTAATTTTAAATCCTTTTTCCTATATATTTTTTGGAAAATTAAAAAATTTGGGACATTTGGGGTTTTGATCTATTCAGTTTGTGAAAACATTTAATTGTGGAATGGCTCCTATGGTTCACATATTTAATTTTTAATATCCTAAGTTTGACTGTAACCTAAATTCAAAATTCTGGATTGGAATTACTAAGAATATCACTTTAATTCAGAACTATTTAAAATGTTTAGCATTTAAATTCGATGTTCCTTTCATGATAATATATTTTCGAAATTTAAATCGTTTAAATCTTGCATTTTATTCGAAGATTTTTTCATGCTTAGCATTTATTGCGATTGATGTTCGTTTAACTAGCTCTAATTGTGGTTTAAATTTCTTGAAATTGATATTAATTGCCAAGTGAACTTTGAGAAAATTTAAAGTGATGATAAATTGCATGTCTTTATTTACTAAATCAAACATTGTTAAAGCATGATATTAAAGGATTATGAAAGTGTTTTGTTTAAATTCATTATGAGTTGACATTTGATTGAAGGTTAAATCACAATATTAGAAAGGCTTATCTTTCAGTTTGATAAATTGAACATCTAATTGAAGAATTGAATATTGTCGTGGTGGATTGGTATTTTCATAACAGGACAGTTGTCCATTTTAGCAGCAGTTATCTACCATCTACTTGATCTTAATTTTGTAACGGGATAAATTAACTCCACAAGGCACTGGTCTCAAACTTTTACTCTAATTGAATCTGTTAAAATCTCGTTCAACCTTAACAAGTACTTGGTTGTTTGACCGTGTCTCCTAAATTGGTTGGTTTCCAACCAGTTCTCCTTCTTCCATTTCGTTAGGGTCTACCCCCCTTAATATGCAAGGAGACAACATAAATAGAGAGATTGGGGATCAACGTGACAACCCCCGATATGAGTCGTTGTCGTGATTCCTAGACATTGTGTGCGACAACAAGCTACTAGTAATATCTGCCCCCTGCAGAATCCCTTACTCAAATATGAGGTTGAAGTGCTATACCGCCCCTCCATTCTGGACAACATAAAGCATTGGAAATTATTCAAGTGTGAAGAGAATTTCAAGCATTTTATGGAAATGGTGGGCGAGTTCTCAAATTTGGTGATCGACTCAGTGACCGAGGATGACAATGAAGAGCCAAAAACTAGGTGGGAAGAGACACTGGTCGGGCATGCTTTAAAATTAAAGGGAAATGTCATTCCCAGGTTTCCTGTGCCATTGGAGAGGTTGTTTGATAAAAATGATATCTCGATGAACCCCAACAAACTGACCCTTGACAAGCCTGTCAGGGATGTGAATATTCAGACAGAGGAAGATCTGAAGGTGGTGAAGCTGTCAAAAGGGGTCCCTAAAGAATACCAAGATCGATACCTCAGATTGTTTCAATCATAGAAAGATGTCTTTGCCTCATCATACCAGGTTCTGAAGACTTTCGACATTGACATTATACATCACAAGATACCACTCAAAGAAAATTCTAAGCCTCATAAGCAGAAGCTAAGACAGATCAATCCTATTCTTCTCCCAGCTATTCAAAAGGAGATAAAGAAGTTGTTGCTGTCAAAGATCATTTCCCCTCTAAGGTTCTCCGAATGGGTGGCGAACCTGGTACTTGTGAGGAAGAAGAATGAAGAAATTAGGCTTTGTGTGGATTTTCGCAATCTGAACAGAGCCTCACTCACAAAAAACTATCCCCTCCAGAAGATGGACCACATCTTCAAAAAGTTGGTGGGATCATCCCGCATGTCCATGATGGATAGTTTCTCAAGATACAATCAAGTGACGGTGCTCCCAGAAGACCAAAAGAAGATGACGTTTACTACACCTTGGGAAACCTTCATGTACACACAAATGCCTTTCGACCTAATAAATGTCGGTGCCACATTCCAGCATGAGATGAACATCGCTTTCATAGGAGAGTAGGATATGTTTCGGGTGATTTACCTGGATGCAATTACCATCTTCTCTAAGAGTGACACTGAACATATAGAGCATCTTCGACGAACCTTTGAAAAATTGTGTAATTATGGCCTATCTCTGAACCCCCAAAAATTCATGTTTGACTTGGAAGAAGGAAATTTACTGGGGCACATAGTGAGTAAGGAGGGAGTGAATATCGACCCAAAGTGGGTGGAGGTGATAAATTGAATTCCCCTACCAAGAAACAAAAAGGAAGTACAGGTATTCCTGGGTAGAATAAATTTCCTCACAAGGTTTATCCCAAACTATGTCGAGATCGTCCGAAGCATAAGTGAGATGATGAAGAAGAATATTGAAGTGAAATAGACTCTTGAAACAAGGGATTCTTTCAACGGGATCAAGCATGCCTTTGGAGAAGCTCCAGTGCTAGGAGGTCCAGATTATGGGAAGCCCTTCCTGATTTTCTTTTTCAAATCTCCTCATACAAGCTATAGTGCTGCTACAGAAGAATGACGAAGGGAATGAACCACCTATTGCGTTCTTCAGCCAGGTCCTCCGAGATGCTAAATTGAAATATAATATCCTGTAAAATCAAGTAGATGCTCTGGTCAAATCTCTAAAGGTATTCCAGTTGTATCTGTTACAATCTTCCATAACTGCCTACATTCCCACAACAGCAGTGAAGGATATCCTGCTGCAGGGCGACAGTGAAGGAAATAGGGGAAATTGGATAGCTAAGATTCAGGAGTATGAGAAGGAGATAAAGCCTACAAAACTCATTAAAGGCCAAGGGCTAGCAAAAATTCTATCTCAATCCAACTGTCAAGCTCTGAGGATGAATCTGTCTATGATAGGAGGGGAAGCACAAGAGAATACAAGTATGCATCAGGGAATAGAATATTCCACACAAAAGGCAGATGTAAATTACCTATTATCCTTATGATATAAAGATATAGTGGAGTACCTTTTAACCCTGAGGTGTCCCCCTAACTACGATAAGGCCAAGTATCGCACTTTGAGGTTAATATATCAAAAGTATATTGTGGTAAACGAGCGACTGTATTAGAAGGACCCAGCTAGGATTTTATTACTATGTCTAACAAATCAGGAGGTTGATGAAGTGATGACATAGTTCCACGAAGGAATATATGGTGTGCATTAAAGTTGGCAATCCACTACTCACAAGATCCTAAGAGCTGGATTATTTTGGCCCAAGCTGTTTGGTGATGTACATGCTCGCATCCGGGCCTGTGAAAAGTGACAGACATTTGCTGTAAAGAAAAGGTTTTCACCTCTCCCATTGATCCCAATCCATGTTGAAGAGCCCTTCAAAGAATGGGGAATCGACTTCATTGGAGAGATTCACCTGGCTTCTTGTAATCAGCATCAATGGATCCTCACCTCCAAAGATTACTTCAATAAGTGGGTTGAGGCCGTGCCTGCAAGAAATGCTATAGATTTGGTGGTGATCAAGTTCTTGGAGGAGAACGTAATAACTAGGTTTGGATGCCCTGCTAAAATCATAACAGATAATGCCCAGGCTTTAAAGTCGACTAAATTTGTAAATTTATGTCAATGTTACAATATCATGTTGGGACACTCCACTGCATATTACCCATAGGGGAATGGGCTAGTAGAGTCATCTAACAAGACATTGGTGAGGATCTTGAAAAAGAGCATCAAAAAAACCAAAAGAACTAGGATTCCTAGCTCAAGTTTTCACTTTGGGAAAATCGCATCACCACTAAAAGATCCATAGGGAAGTCCCCTTATGAACTGGTGTATGGGAGAGTTGCAGTCTTCCCTATTCAACTTGCATTACCCGTGGCTCGATTCTTACAAGGGAGCGAGGAAGATCCAAACGACCTTATTAGAAGAATGAACCAATTGGTTAAGCTAAGTGAGACACATGAACAGGTAAGCCTCAGACTGGAAGAGTACCAGGAAAAGATGAAAGGATTATTTGATCAAAGAGCAAAAGACAACGAAATCCAAGTAAAGGATTTGGTGCTGCGATGGGATGTCAAGCAGGCAGACAAAGGGAAATATGGGAAGTTCGACCCCCTCTGGTTTGGTACATTCAGGGTGGAAGAGATCAAAGGCAACAATACTTTTGCGTTGGAGAATTTAGAAGGAGATACGCCTGAGATGCCTATTAATGGAAAGTTTCTCAAGCCTTACTTCCAACACTAATAGCAGGCTGTGATGGCCCATTGTACATATCCTCATAGTGTATATATGTCATTTTGTTATTTCTGTATGAATTCCTTTTTTTTTTTGGTTAAAGATATTTTAAAATGGTTCTGACAATGATCCCACGCACATGAAGAAGAACAAAAGCACGTGGTTTGCGAGTTCTCGACACACTCGAACAAGTGCGTCGTCCCCAATGGAGCCAATGTTGGCTTGTGGTTCTTTTAAACGGATAAGGCTATATCAGAAGTTAAGATAATGAAAATAGAGAATGGCTAAAGTGAAGTACAAACACTTCAAAAATGGGTCGGGAGGACGCCCCGCAGTCAAAAAGTGAAAGAGCTCTTACCATCTGCCTTTTCGCATCGCCAACCTCTCCACCCATCGCAAATCGCACATTGCCATCCATACCATCTACCCTCCACTTTATTATAACTAAAACTTGCAATCTGTGATCTGTGGGCAGCCCCACCTCCTTGCTACGTCATCCATTCCCCGTTCCCCACACATCACTGCCCATAGAATATAACTCTTACCTTCTGCTGCTCACACATTAAACTTGCGATTTTCAATTTGCGGGCGGTCCCACTTTCGCCACATCATCCATTCCCCACTCCCTACAGAGTAAAACTCTTATCTGCCACTTCTCACATATGAAACTTGTGATCTGCGATCTGTAGGCAACCCTGATTCCACCACGCCACGTCATTCCCCACTCCCCACACATTGCTCCCTGCAGAGTATAACTCTTACCTTCCGCTGCTCACAAATGAAACTTGTGATCTGCAATCTATAGGCAACACCACTTCCACCACACCATGTCATTCCTTGCTCCCCGCACATCACTTCTTGTAGAATATAACTCTTACCTTCCACTACTCACATATGAAACTTGCAATCTGCGATCTATGGGTGGCCCCACTTCTGCCTTGCCACGTCACCCTTCTGCTGATTGCACTTTGCACATCGCAACTCTTAACTCTTTACCCTTCACTACTCATAACAAAACCCCCTGAATTGAGATTTGTGATATTAGTTGGGCCCCACCTCTGTTTACTACGTCACTTTCCTCCCACTGCACATTTCTCATCATAGGGTATAAGCCTTACCCTCTGCTTCTTATCACAAAAAAATTCACGATCTGTGATCTACGATATCAATTCGGGCCCCACCTCCCTGCCATGTCATCAATAACCCTTCCATGACCTTGGTCCCTCTCTTTTCAATGTTAATCATCCCACTAGCCCCACCATTAATTCCACCATCTCCCCTTCATCTCCTTATCATACATTTGACAATTCATGATCTATTTGAGCTCCCCACTCAACTTCCAAAGATTAACACCGAAGGGGGGTCCGAAATGGCCAGTTTTGGAAACCGCCTCATGTGCTATGTGCCAACCAATAGTTATTTCGCACCCCCCCCCATTCAATACACAAACCGGACAGCCCCCCCTCTGAAATCTAGTCTCTGGTTTGCAATTCAAACACAACATGGGTTTTTGGTGGAGAACACGTAGTTATGGTTTATTCATTTGTCCAGGAAATGTTTGCTAAAGAGCCAGGCACGTGCGGCACAACGGGTCGTTTCATAATGGTTAATGTGAATAATGAGAACAAGGGAGTGGAGGCTTCCGAAAACATATGAAATCATATGATAGAAGCCAGACTGCCCACCTGTTCACATGGGGGCTTCACTCAATCAACCTCTATCCTATCATCTGCGTTCGTGGCATATTAAACAATGCCCTTAATTTGACTACATATTGGAAAATACCCCTAAAAATCACATTATTTAACCACCTACCAATATGAACCCAATACACCTTTCCAATTTAAAAAACCCCTACTTCCACTAGATATTGTAGGTATCCATTTTTTCATTAACATTTTTTATACCCCTTTATATTTTTTCATTAAATTTGAGCTCCATTTTCTATACCTGTCAATATAAAAACCCTTTACCCCCTATAGACCCCCCAATACATTATGCCATTTTTTCCTCAATATAAATCCCTCAATGTGAACCCACATGGTATGGTATTGCTCCCCCAGTGTAGTCCCTGTGCCTATTCATAGCCACTCCTCGCCATCCCATTTTGAAGATTCCAGGATTTGGCCTCCATGGCCAACTATGTAGTTTCTTTTTACTATTAGATTGTGATGTTTTGAAGGTGAAATCTCAATTTTACCCAATTATGTTTTGATTTTTTGTTTGCAGAAGTGATTACTTGATGCACGCTCTGCAAGCTTGTTAGGATATTTTGGTTTTCACATGTGTGGGTCGATCATGAATGATTATTTGATCGTGAACCCTCAATAGGAAATCTATATGTAGAGAGTACAAAGATGAAAGAAAGGTTATAAATTTTGGAGAAATTTTTGTCGACTGTGCTCTTTATGTTCTGAGATACATATTAGGGAGAGATGTTTTGAATATAATCTTATATACAGATTTGTCTACTTGGATTCCAGATGGAGAAATGAGTATATGTATCTGTGTTCTCTTGTGATTTGGATTTATGCAGGAACACAATAGAATATAGAAATAAACATAAACATAGAGATGTAGCAGAAATAATGCTTCATTTCATTAATATCAAATAACATAAATATGCTTACAGACATAAAGGAAATAAAATAGCTAGGGTTTTGGTAGCGAATCTCTGAGAAGATATGTGGTGGCTACAAACCTCTGAACTATGTTACAATGAGGCTCAAGGGCCTATTTAGTATTTATTATTGAGAAATGATGGAAAACTCAAATGTCCAAAAACCTAAACCTAGGAGATGAAGCGCCAAAACTATGGGCCCTATTAGGGTAAATTGTTGTTTCATCTTCACAAGGACGTAACTTTGCCATACGATCTCCATTTGAAGCACTCAATAGCTCGTTAGAAAGATCTATCCAAGGAGTACAACTTTTCATGTGCCCTTATTTTTCCCAAAAAATGTCGTTTAGGGCCTCAAAATGGCTCCAGAAGTTTAGGACCCGAAAAACTGTAAAAAATAGTAAGTTGTGTCGAAACTAAAAAGCTACAAGAATTGATGGTGCAGGTTCAAATGGAATAGGTGGGTGGCCACCAATATCCACCTGGATCATTACTCCCTCCTTAGGAATCAATGGTCTTGATTACATTGAGATCCTCCTTGAGACGAGGAAAATGCTGTTGAAATGGGCATTAGATTTGTCGAAGTTGTCATGGACTTGCGGGCGAACATGATGGATGCGTTTAGGAAATTTGGTTTCTTTATCAGCCTCAGATAGTACATATGTGGTTTCCAGAGGTGTGGCAACATCAAGCGGTGGTGCATCAGTGATCAGATCAATGGAGTGCTTATCTTGAAAGTGTAGAGGAACCTATGGGAGTGAAGAGAAAATTTCCTCGTATTCCTCCATGACTTTATCCATCTACTGCAACTATGTGGGGGAGCCTTGTTTCGAGGTTGTGGCCACAATTTTATTTTTTCCCTGTGAGCGAGTTGTAAGGAAAATAAATTTCCTGGTTTGGGAAACAATCTTACTGCATTGTTTTGCAATATTCAAAGAGATGTCAGGATGTGCTACTACCTCTCGTATTCTGTATAAGTTATTTCCCAAAGTAATAAAAACAACACGAGGCTTAGACTCATACACAACATGTCACCTCCACAAGTATGGTTGGCTCAATAATACATCAGCTACATCAAGAGGAGTAACATCACACAATACCTCATCCCTGAATGTCATGATACTGTACGGAAGGCAACACTACTGGCGGATGTAGATATCTCTCCCTGGGTGGAGCCACCCAATGGTATACAGTTACAGATGTGCTATGGTCGGTAGGCCGAGCCACTTCACGACCTCTGTTGAAATGAGTTTCTTTTGTATTCTGCTATCAATAAGGTATTGTAGTGGAGAACCCTTCACCCACATCTGTGAATGGAAGAGGCGCTCCCCCTCCTCTGAATCCTCGGGATCCTCCCTCTAGATCTTGGTGGTGGCAACAATCACACTAGGATCTGCATCAATAATCTACTTCCATTTGTCATTTCCTTTGTTTGGTTCTGAGTCAGGATCAGAAAATGCATCTGATTTAGGTGCCTTTAGCTTGGCCACTAGCGACTATTTGGCTCGACACTCGTTTGTGCCATGAGTGGGGTTGTTATGAAATAAAAACCACTTCCCCGTGTCCTTCTTTGGATTTGTGGTGTTGTTATGAGTTGTACTGCTTTGGCCTTTCCCCTTATTCTTCGAATCAGGGGCACCTTTCCCTGGATTTGGATTTGCAGATCCAAAGTCTCGCTTCTTCTACTTAAATTTCTTCACAATCTTGGTGGCATAGCGATATGCCGTGCCAAACGATGTAATGTTGAGGAAATCCATTTCCTCCTGAATATGTTTATGCAGACAGCCGTAGTACTTGAGCACCAAATGTCTCTATGAATATTTAATACCGAACTTTGTGCGTAGGGTATGGAACAAATTCGTCAATTCGTGCACATCTTGATCCCTTTGTTACTGCAGCGTGGTCCATTGGATGTATTTGTCCTCATATCGCCCCATGGGGTAATATTGTTCCTTGATGCTGTCTCGAGACGAATTCCAAGTGGGTGTGTCCGAGAATAGAGAGGGTTCCCCTTCATCCTCTTGCTCACAGTAGGTTTTCCACTAGTCTTTGACATGGGGGGCGGCTTTGAGGAGTCCCAAAATAATCCTTTCTTGGTCGGAGAAATCATGGACTGAGAAATACCCTTCCAACAAATTTAACCATCTATCTACGGCGTTTGCATCTATCTGGCCTTCAAATATAGGAATGTCAAATTTTACCTGTACCTTGAAGGGAGTGGCACCTCCAGAGTGGTTGTTGGATGCAGATGCGCCATAGGTGGGTATTCGTTGAAGGATCTGAGCAAAGTTCTACATCATTGTGTTCCTTTGTTTCTCGAGGGCCTCCACGAGCAATATTGTGATAGGATCTCCTGCTCCCTCATCTTTCTTTTCTTCCGCCATGGGAGGTAATCGGGGTTTGCAAGGCTGATCTTGCAAGGGTTCAACCAGATCGAGCCCTAACTCCTTATACCCTAACCGCGTTGGGGACATGCAAAGAAAAATAGAGAAAGAGCAGACTACTTTGATACGACTGATCTGGATTTATACAAGAATGTAACAGAATATAGAAATAACCATAAACATAGAGATGCAGTGGAAATAATGCTTCATTTCATTAATATCAAATAATATAAATATGCTTACAGACGTAAAGAAAATAAAATAGCTCGGGTGCTGGTAGCGAATCTCTTAGAAGTTATGTGGCGACTATAGACCTCTAAACTTTTTTACAATGACGCTCAAGGGCTTATTTATTATTTAGAAGCAATGGAAAATTCAAACGTCCAAAAACCTAAACCTAGGAGATGAAGCGCTAAAACTATGGGCCCTGTTTGGGTAAATTGTTGTTTTAGCTTCATGAGGACGTAACTTTGCCATACGATCTCTGTTTGAAGCACTCAATAAATCGTTAGAAAGATATATCTAAGGAGTACAACTTTTCGGTCGCCCTCAGGTTTCCCAAAAAATGTCGTTTAGGGCCTCAAAATGGCTCCGGAAGTTTAGGACCCGAAAAACTATCAAAAATAGTAAGTTATGTTGAAACTGAAAAGCTACAAGAATTGATGGTGCGGGTCCAAATGGAATAGGTGGCTGGCCACCGATATCCACCTGGATCATCTTGTTTGTTTGCAATCTCCTGTTTATGTATAATCATCTTTCATGTTCTGCTTCTTTGAGGATTTGTGTAATGTAGCTATCGGTGGTAAGCATTTGTATTCATGAATTCATTTGATGTATAATGCTCATGTATTAAACTTGTTGCACTTCCTTAATTCGTGCTCCACGAATCTCTACTATTGGTCATATTCCACCTACATTCGTTTCCTCTGAGTCCACGGGAGACAAATTCTTAATACTTTTAAGCCTGTCTCTTGTGGATTCCTCCTCCATTACTTCTCAACACCTCTGCATATTTTGAAATTTTTTTCTCATTGTTTCAGACATGGCCCACTTGAATAGCCACCGAGCAATACAATCTCTTCAGCCCTCTCATAGTATAGGGTAATTCAAATGATTCAGAATCCAAGGTCTTCTCCATTCTTGAACCACCAAAACCATCATTCTCTTATTCCATGTTCTGTCAGAGGCATCCTTATAGTTGTCTACATTTAACCTCTGATTTTAAGATTTATCAGGCACTGGTCTTTTGCAGCTCAATGTTGTCTCTAAGAGCTACAACAGTTTAAATTGTATTTTTAGATGTTATAGAGATTACAAAAATTAAACTTTTAAGTCCAAAAGTTTTTTTGTGGATTTCGATAAGAAATCATATACCTAAAAAAGAATTAAACTGTAAAATATTGAGACCACTTAAAATGTTTTAACCAATAAAACTTATTTTTTTCAATAGTTTTATATGATATATACTTTTTTTTTTAAACAATATATAAAATATTTTACATAACATGTGCATTGAGGCATTTTATTAGCACACATATTAGTTCATATTAAGATATTTTATTCATAATCCAAAATGGATATTTTATTATATACAACATTAAAATAGTTTCTTTTAATATTCTTTTTGTATATATGGATATATATGAAGTTGATATTGACATAAATTAGTTAACATAGATCTTCAAATAATTTATTTAAATCAAGTGTTAACATATTTTTGAAAATCATAAGGATTAAACACCCCACTTTTTCTACGTGTATTTACTTTACATGAGATTATATTAAGTCATATCGACAACTAATTAAACATGCATAGCATATTCCTTTTTCTTTTCTATTATAACTGATATTTCTTTTCTATTTAGAATATATATATAGCCACACATATCAACTCGAGGTTGAGCACTTGTTTTTTATTTTTATTTAAATATTTTCGTAACGCTACAACTCATTACCTCTTTTTTATTTGAGAGAGTCAAAATGTTAAAATAACTGACATAACATGACAATACAACATCTTCTGTGGCTTGAGGAATTCTGATCTATTCCTCAGTACAAGGCACAATAACTTTTATAAGGTTTGATTATGTTTTTTAATTAAATTTATATAAAAGGTAAAATTATCTAGCTATCATTCACGAGTGGTAACTTAGTACAAGGCACAACAACCCTAGTAATATTTGATCCCCTGACCTTACACACAAGGCCTATCCTCAGCGGCTTGTACTAATAAGACTTAACAAAATCATTACATTTTTTAATAAACATTTAATCTATAATTTTATAACTTTAACTAAATTTTTCATTATAATTATTTAAAATTTTATAAATAAATAATTATTATAATAAAAAAATTCAATTTCCAAAAAGTTCCTGGTAAATAATAATAGTTGTATGGACCGGACAAAAAATTTGCTTGGCACGGAAGATTCCTTACCTAAAGCTTTATAAATGTGGCCTAGGTTTTAAATAGAAAATTTCAATGTTCCAAACAGAATTTCTCTATTTCGAGAAGAATCTCGATGTTCTACACTATTTAATGGAAAAAAAAAGGTGTTAACTTGAATCATTACCTCAGATCATCACATGGGTTCTTCTCTTGAATCGTTTGAGATGGGACATTCACACCATTGTTGTCTGAAGGCGCAGTTTTTCGTCAATTTACAAATTCCGAACGAATTCTGATAAAAAAAGGTCCAAAACCTTCCGAATAACCGGGCGCATGATGGTACCGTATCCCACGCTGAGCCTAAGGTCAAACAATTTCCATATCGTACACTGCTTTCACATGCGTGATGGTCGAGCGTGCGTTCAACCATGGTCACTTTGTAACCTGCCAGAATCTGCGGATTCGCAGTGCTTGTATTCCCAGTTATTTTAGGTGTGACCGTTTGAAAATTTTAGTATTATATATGATTTAATTTGTAATTAAAAAATACCAGTTTAAACTATCAAAAAATTCGCCACAAAATTTCGCAGGATTCTCACCAGAAATCCATCGAAAACAACAAAAAAGTTACACTTCCAGACAACTCCCTCCCTTGTATTCGAACTCTAATGGTGGACAAACATGATTCTAAATTTCTGTCGAGGCAAGAGAATATATGCGCTAACTCACAACGCGGATCGTGCGACCCGGAGCGAGTAGATTACCAGTGTCCTAGGTCGGATAATGCTCTATGGTTGCTCGCGGTTCCGCTGTCTGGTCTATTTATATGTTCTCTTCTATTTTTTCACTTGCAAAGCTTGGTAGTGTGTTTCGAGATTAATTGAATCTGATAGTATCTGAAGCTGCAATTATGGCTGTTACAAAGATAGTTAAACAAAGAGAATGTGATACATGTCTAAACTTCATCTCACAGTTATTGACTCCCAAGCAAAATAAGGAGAGAATATAAACTCCCCTCTACAACACAGAGATGTTTAAAACAGAAATTTTAATTTGCAGACAGAGATGGCATGAAATGCTTTCTATTTCATTAAACAAACTAAAAACAACTGTTACAAATTCTTCCTCAACAGTGAGGGATTCACCAGATATGTATGACTGCTACAGACGCAGTGCTAAACCAAACAACTCTCTGTCTCTCTTCAAGAATGCACTAACAGTGCTCTCTGTTCTTCTTACTGTGTTTTCTTCTTGCCTGCGGGCTCACACAGCAGTTCACAAATACAATATAATGCATTACTCTTAGCTCTCGGGCCTTTTCCTTTTATATATGCCGCACATATATTTTAACATTTCGTAAAAACTATATTAAAACTTAAAACAAAAATAAAACCAAATAATACAAAGGAAAACCTTTGCGGAACTATAAAATATGAAATGCCTGACGTACGAGTGGGGACCACTACGCAATCGACAATCGACAATCGGCCAACGGCTTGACAACAAACTTTGTGATCCATTCAATCTTTCGATTGCGATTGGAAACACGACCTCCGATCCTTCGATTGCGATTGTAAACACGATCGGATCCGCCCTGATCGGGGCACACAATAAAATCCCGTCGATTAAACCTTGCGATTGAAACCAAGCGGTTCCAATAGATTTCTGCCACGTGGTCTTGTGGACCCACGGGCCTCCGTTGCTGTGGGGGCGATTTATATATATATGTTTCAATGTATTGAACGTTCCGATAAAAAAACTCTCCCATATCAACAAGACACTGCTCCAACATAACTTTTCGATTCCGATTGGCATAGAAATGGTGGGAACCACTTGTCCTGCCAATTCAAAAATAAAAGGACTTCCTCCTGTTAATACAATTTCCATTCATTCTGGTTGTTGAGGACTTTAAAGCCCGAAACGACTGGTTTTTAATATCTCTGTTCCTCCGTAGAAAAGATCTACAAAAAAAATCTTCGTCCTTCCACTGTGAAGAACGGCTCCGCCCATCACTGAGTTAATTTCATCTACTGTCTGTGGCTGCGGCCCATCAAAAAAAATTAATTCATTCCCATTCTTCTTCAATGCAAAGTGTTGCGCACTCAATCTCTGTTTCTGCTGCCTTGTACTTGTTTCTTCTTATCACTGCCCAAGGCTGGCAGGTGACTTTAATATTTTCAACACTCCCCCTTAAAGTCAGCTGCTGGGTTGTTCATCATACCCAAGCATTCCCTTAGAAATTCAAAGGTCTTCTGTCCCAATGGTTTAGTTAAAATATCTGCATATTGCTCTTCTGTTTTACAATGCTATAAAACAACTTCACCATTATTCACCAATTCTCTGATATAATGATACTTTGTGTCTATGTGCTTTGTTCTTTTATGAAACACAGAATTCTTTAACAATGCAATAGCTGAGCTATTGTCACAATAAATCACAGTGCCCTTTACCTGTTCTTGGCACAAACTTCTCAACATCCTTCTCATCCAAATTGCTTGACACGCTGCTGCTGTAGCTACCACATATTCTGCCTCTGCTGTAGATAATGCTACAATAGGCTGTTTCTTGGAAGCCCATGAAATGGCTCCTGAACCCATATGAAAAATATAACCGGAAGTGCTCTTCCGATCATCTACACTTCCAGCCCAATCACTGTCAGTGTATCCAACCAATTCTGAATTTTCTGAAGCTGTATACAAAATACCAAATCTTTTTGTTCCTTTCACATACCTCAGAATTCTCTTTGCTGCTTGCCAATGTGCTTCTTTTGGCTTCTCCATAAATCTGGAAATTAAACTAATAGCATGCATAATATCCAGCCTAGTTGCAGTCAAATACATGAGGCTGCCAACTATGTTTTTATATAAACTTGGATCAAAATCCTTGCTGTTGTCATTCTTACTTAACTTCAATCCCATTATTGTGGGAGTAATTGTAGCTTTGCACTCCTGCATATTAAATCTTTCTAAAACTTGATTCACATACTTTGCTTGAGATATAAAAATCCCTTTTTCATTTTTCTCCACTTCTATTCCCAAGAAGTATCTTAATAAACCCATGTCAGTCATTTCAAATTCATCTTTCATGACTGTTTTAAAATTTTCAACAAGGTAATCATCATTACCTGTAAAAATTAAATCATCAACATATAAGACAACAATCAATAACTTACCATCCTTTTCTTTGATGTAGAGAGTGGGTTCTCCCTCACACTTTTCAAATCCATTCTCTAATAGATAAGAATCTATTCTGCTGTACCATGCTCTTGGTGCTTGTTTCAGCCCATAAAGAGCTTTCTTCAATTTACAGACCTTATGCTCTTGGCCTTTCTTCTCATATCCAAGAGGTTGTTCCACATATACCTCTTCTATTAAAACTCCATTTAAAAATGTGGATTTTACATCCATTTGATATACTTTCCATCTATTTTGTGCTGCTATGGACAACACTGCTCTTACCGTCTCCATTCTTGCAACTGGTGCAAAAGTTTCTTCATAATCAATCCCTTGTTTCTACTTATATCCTTTGACAACAAGTCTGGCCTTGTGTCTTTCTATTTTTCCTTTAGCATTGCTTTTGGTCTTGTATACCCATTTAACTCCAATGACTTCTTTACCTTCTGGTAGATCAACCAACTCCCATGTTCTATTCTTCTCTATGGCTTTAATCTCTTCATCCATAGCTTCTATCCATTTTCTATCTTTAATAGCATCTTCAAAATGAATAGGATCATCAACTTGACAATACAAAGCAAACAAGGAATTCATACCTTCATCTGCTTCTCCTTGCTCATAGATTTCTTTAAGGCTTCTGAACTTTGTTCCTCTTTCACTTGGTGTAGGTGTGCTTGATGAAGCACTCGTTTATGCTCCTTGTGGTGTACTAGGTGAACCACTGCCGCTTCTTCTCAAGGGTGTTCTTACTGCTGCTTGAGGCGTCCCTTGCTGACCTTGCGCTGCTGGAGGTTGTGCAATGGATGGGTTATTAATCTCAACCACATCTGCATCATCTTCATCATGAGATAAACAGTTTTTGACATTGAATGTTTTCTCAATGCTTCCATCCCACGCTTTCTCTTCGATGAATTGCACATCTCTGCTATTTACAAACTTCTTTGTGGATGGGTTATACAGTCTGTATCCTTTGGAATCTTCACAATATCCAAGGAAAATGCACTTCTCCCCCTTACTATCCAACTTCTTTCTCAATTTGTCTGGAATGTGTGCATATGCTACACACCCAAAAACTCTCATGTGGGTGACTCCTTGTTTTCTGCCACTCCACGCTTTTTCTGGAACCTTGTTCATCACCGCTTTTGTGGGGCATCTATTCAAAATATATACAACACAGTTTGCTGCTTCTACCCAATACTCATTCGGCAAGTGCTTTGCCTTTAGCATACTTCTCACCATCTCCATTATGGTTCAATTCTTCCTTTCAGCCACTCCATTCTCTTGCGGCGTGTACCTGGTGGTAAACTGCTTGTGTATGACGTTCTCTCTGCAAAAACGCAGAAATTCCTTTGATATGTATTCTCCTCCTCTATCAGTTCTGAGGACTTTAATGTGCAGTCCGCTTTGTTTTTCTACAAGAGCTTTAAAATGACGAAATTTCTGAAAGACTTCACTCTTATATTTCAGAAAATAAACCCACACTTTTCGTGTGAAATCATCAAAGAAGGTCAACATGTAATTGCTGCCTGAAACAGATGCTATTTGCATCGGCCCACATAAATCTGAGTGGATTATCTCCAAAGGTGCTTTCGCCCTTATGCTTTTCCCTGAAGGAAAATTTTCTCTGTGTTGCTTTCCCAAGATGCAGCCTTCACATAGGCTGTCAGGCTTCTCTATCAGTGGTAAACCTTTTACCATTACTTTTCTGTGCAGCAAATTCAAGCCTCCGAAATTTAGATGTCCAAATCTCAGATGCCATAACCAATTTTCATCTTTCTCTTCCTTCTGGAAGGCTTCTTGAGTTACAGCTGCTACATTCTTTCCTTTTCCTTTCAAGTCAATGTTGAGCTTGAGTGGAAACATTCTATTGCTGGTCATTTGAATTTCAGCAATAATTTTCTTGCTTGGAGGTATATCTTTTATTGTGCACACATCATCCTTAAAAATTACATTGTAACCTTTGTTTATGAGCTTCCCAACGCTCAAAAGATTACATTTCAGACCTGAAACATAATACACATCAGGGACAAATTTTTGCTCCTCATTCCTTGCTCGAATACTTACTCTGCCTTTCCCTTTGACAGAGATTTTAGTATCAGTCCCTGTGGTCACTTCAGATTTAACTTCTTCATCAAGATTGGCAAACATTGCTCTGTTGCTAGTCATGTGATTACTACATCCAGAATCTAAGAACCAAACATCATCATTTCTATCTTGTGCTACATTACAAGCTAACAACACATTACTTGGGTTCTGTTCCTCTTTTGCTACATTAGCATTCTGCCTATTCTTCATGTCATTTTGCTTTTTTCTACATTCATTGGCATAGTGCCCATATTTCTTGCAATAATGACACTGGACATTGGATTTGTCATACCTTTTTCCTTGAGCATGTTGGTGTTGATGTCCACCTTGCTGGTTGTTGCATTGGCCATGGCTCTGGCTTTGACTGTTGCTCCTTCCATGTGAATGTGAAGAGCTGTCCCTTCCACCTCTATTCTGGCTTCTGCCTCTTCCTCTTCCTTTTCTTTGACCTCTTCCTCTTCCTGAAGGCATCTGGGTCTTGAAGGCGTGCTCAAGAGATGAGTGTTCATCTCTGCTCAGTCTTTGTTCATGAGTTATCAGCGAGGCATGAAGTTCATCCACTGTGAACTGTGAGAGATCTTTGGTCTCTTCTATGGTGGTAACAATAACATTAAACTTTGAGGGTAAGCATCTCAAAATTTTATCCACAATCCTTCTTTCTTCAAGAGTTTCTCCATGGGATCTTATCTGATTGACAGTCCCAATCACATATGTGAAAAATGTGTCAACACTGTCTGACTCTTTCATGCAAAGAGTTTCAAAATCTCTTCTCAGCAACTGAAGCTTTGCCGTCTTAACTTTCTCCATACCTTGATAGGCTACTTTCAGAGTTTCCCATGCCTCCTTGGATTTCTTAGCTGCTGCTATCCTTGGAAACACACTCTCATTTACAGCTTGATACAAACAGAAGAGAGCTTTAGCATCTTTATTCCTATTATTCTTCAATACATCTTTCTCTACTTGACTTAAGGCATTAAAAGCCTGCTCATCAGCTGGTTCTGTGAAACCATCTTCTACTAGTTCCCACAAGTCTTGTGAGACAAACAGGGCTCTCATGGTAATGGCCCAATAATCATAGTTCTTTCCATTAAACTGTGGAAGTTGAACACTTCCAAGATTCATACCAGTGCTTGGTCCAGCCATTGCTTCTTAAACTGAACACTAAGCTTTAACAAACTGTCTTTCCTTTTCTTGAGAGAAAAAACAAAACAACAACTCTGTTTTCTTTGAGAAATACCTGACTTTGACTTCTGTTGAGCTTTTCACGCTGCTGGAGAGAAACGCTGCAACAGGTCTTCTTCTTCAGCTTCTTTGAAATCTTCAAAGAGCCTAGATGCGCTCTGATACCATGTTGAAATTATTGGAAATTCCAAGCAAACAATGGAGAGAATATAAACTCCCCTCTACAACACAGAGATGTTTAAAACAGAAATTTTAATTTGCAGACAGAGATGGCATGAAATGCTTTCTATTTCATTAAACAAACTAAAAACAACTGTTACAAATTCTTCCTCAATAGTGAGGGATTCACCAGATATGTATGACTGCTACAGACGCAGTGCTAAACAAAACAACTCTCTGTCTCTCTTCAAGAATGCACTAACAGTGCTCTCTGTTCTTCTTACTGTGTTTTCTTCTTGCCTGCGGGCTCACACAGCAGTTCACAAATACAATATAATGCATTACTCTTGGCTCTCGGGCCTTTTCCTTTTATATATGCCGCGCATATATTTTAACATTTTGTAAAAACTATATTAAAACTTAAAACAAAAATAAAACCAAATAATACAAAGGAAAACCTTTGCGGAACTATAAAATATGAAATGCCTGACGTACGAGTGGGGACCACTACGCAGTCGGCAATCGACAATCGACAATCGGCCAACGGCTTGACAACAAACTTTGTGATCCATTCAATCTTTCGATTGCGATTGGAAACACGACCTCCGATACTTCGATTGCGATTTGAAACACGGCCTCTGATCCTTCGATTGCGATTGGAAACACGATCGGATCCGCCCTGATCGGGGCACACAATAAAATCTCGCCGATTAAACCTTGCGATTGAAACCAAGCGGTTCCAATAGATTTCTGCCAAGTGGTCTTGTGGACCCACGGGCCTCCGCTGCTATGGGGGCGATTTATATATATATGTTTCAATGTATTGAACGTTCCGTTTGCGGAACTCTCCCATATCAACAAGACATTGCTCCAACATAACTTTTCGATTCCGATTGGCATAGAAATGGTGGGAACCACTTGTCCCGCCAATTCAAAAATAAAAGGAGTTCTGCCTGTTAATACAATTTCCATTCATTCTGGTTGTTGAGGACTTTAAAGCCCGAAACGACTGGTTTTTAATATCTTTGTTCCTCCGTAGAAAAGATCTACAAAAATAATCTTCGTCCTTCCACTGTGAAGAACGGCTCCGCCCATCACTGAGTTAATTTCATCTGCTGTCTCTAGCTGTGGCCCATCAAAAAAAATTAATTCATTCCCATTCTTCTTCAATGCAGAGTGCTGCGCACTCAATCTCTGTTTCTGCTGCCTTGTACTTGTTTCTTCTTGTCACTACCCAAGGCTGGCAGGTGACTTTAATGTTTTCAACACCATCGACGCTGTCCCTGTTGGCAACAAGGAGCGAGTAGTAATCGAGGTTAAGCCTGGAGTTTACAGGTTAAGCCGAGGATCCTCTGCAGAAGAAACTGTGTTAACTTGGGATAACACAGCCAATAAGCCCATTAAACATCATCAGGTATTGAAATTTCTCTTGGTAATGTTCGTCTTTTTCATTTATGGAAAAATGACTTTGATTCTTAATGATTCTCAGGATCAGAGCGTGATTGGCACTGGAACGTTTGTCTGCAACACAGTGATTGTAGAAGGATCGGATTTCATTGCTGATGGGATTACATTTGAAAACTCAGCGCCTGAGGCAAGATTTGTCTATTAATTTTCAACTTTGTTAGAAAACGAGATTAAGTAGCTGTTTTTAGCAGAGGAGTTTTTGTGCCAACGCCTTGGGCTTCCTTGGAACATTTGCAGGGATCGGGGCAAGCTGTTGCTATCAGAGTAACAGGAGACAGATGTGCCTTCTACACTTGCATATTTCTCAGTTGGCAGGTATCGTTCTGCCTGCTTCTCTTTCTTATTGCTAAAACACGGATAGGATTTATTTCCAACTGATTTATGATCTAAAGGGCACATTGTTAAAATTGTAATAATATTTATCCAATACCCATTTATGAGCCAAGCCTAATTATACAATTTTGTAGAGACCAAAAAAACACATCTCAGTAATCCACAAAAACATAAACAGAACACCCTTCAACTCTTTCAGTATTTTTGGAACATGACGCTCATGCAATAACAATATGACTGCAAGTGATTGTTTGATCATGAATAGGACACTGCGTATCTACACCATGGAAAGCACTACCAGAGAGATTGCTATATCGAAGGCAGCGTCGACTTCATCTTTGGAGATGCAACGGCATTGTTAGAACACTGCCACATTCGCTGCAAGTCTCCAGGGTTCGTCACCGCACAGGGCCGCAGATCTCAGGATGTTTCAACGGGTTATGTGTTTCTGAGGTATGATCACACTTTATCCATCGCATGGGATTTATAGAAGTGCTTAATTGTCATATTTTAAACTTTGTCAGTCTCACTAATGAATGAGTAATGGCTGTCATGCAGGTGCGTCATTACTGGTTCTGGGCAGAGCAGTTATGCATATCTGGGGCGCCCATGGCAGCCATTCGCGAGAGTTGTATACGCTTACACGTGGATGGATGCTTGCATCAAGCCAGAGGGTTGGCATAACTGGGATTCGCAAGAGAAAGAAGGGACTGCATCCTTCTATGAATACAAGTGTTTTGGGCCAGGGAGTGATACATCTAAGCGAGTGAAGTGGGCGAAGCAACTGAAAGATAATGAGATCGCTCAGTATGTGAGCCAGAGTTTCATCGACCCAGACGATGATAAAGCCTGGCTTGTAAACAAGATCTCATTGAAATTACCAGTAACAGCCTAACGAGACTATGAGGCCTTCTCCTTTGAGAGAAGGGATCTTCCTATCCGTACGGTTATTGTTCCAGGTTGAGTAGAGTGTCATTGTGCTGGACAAAAAATAAGTTTTAAGACAGGTTTGGTTGAAATGAAATAAATATTTTGGTAGCATCATGATATTCAGAACGGCAACGGCCAGGCTTCAAATTGCTTTATTGAATGGGTTAATTTTGCAAGTGTATATGTTATTTCGGTAAGTAAAATAGATAATAATATTAATTGTTTTTATTACAGTTTGTTAAATTACATTGGAACAAAGGTAAAGCGGTTTAGTGCCAAATTTAATAATGTCGATAAAAGAAGCCGCTGCTATACCAAAATACATATTATAGTATGATTATTTATGTAATATGGACTGTCATGACTCAAAATAAACTATTTGTTTATCTATAAACACTGTCAAAAAACTGCATGATATAGCAGATTCATTAAGAAGAAGTTGAAACTTCAATCGGCTCTCGCTTGACCGCACTGCCTGTATGTGCTTGGCCTCGCACAATACTAAGACATCCTTCAAAATGAGCCCTTGCCGACCAGGGCGGCCATCCCCCTCCACTTTGGTAAGTGTATATGAAAGTATAATGATTGAAATGTGTAATATTATTTTTAGAAAAAAAAAAAAAAAAAAAACTTCTATTTTTTATTAAAAAAAGAGTAAGTACATATTCTAATATTACATTCTGGACTGAAATTGTTCATTTCTTTATGATCACCTGGATTTGTGTAACTAAAACTTTTATTACATCTAATCAATAATTGTCCTAGCATACAACTCGGCAAAAACAAAAGTTTTGTCTTTTCATGCCAAAGTGTAACCCAAAATGCATACTAATTCTAACTTTTCTTAAACATCTTGTTCAAAGATTAGCCCAATTTACAACTATGCAGGAACCCTGCTTACTTGTTACTTCTAGATTATCACTATTCTTCTCTCTTCCTTATATTTTTGTCTTTGTTCTTGATCGAGATGTCTAATAGTAACTGATTTAACCAGCGTTAATCAACTTTCACTCATGAAATTCGTTGAAAAAAAACTTACCTGTGTCCTTTGGTATCTCTCTTTGAGATAAAAGATATGTCATCCAGTTTTGTTTCTTTCTCCATAGATGTCTTGGAATTGAAGGTCCTGAAAATTGCTTACTATTGTTCTAATACTCCTCATCCAATTGCTTAATATCAGTGGATTGAAATTTGTGAAGTCTTTCACCCAATCGATAATGGCTTTCGCATCTCCAAAAACTTTTATCTTATCAATTCTGAGCCACTTTTCTGCAATTAAAATATCCCCACAATGCAACAATATTTCTGTGATTGTTCGATCCTTATCCTCCTTCCCACCCAAAATGGTAGTATCTATCAGGACCCACGAAGATGATTGCCCCACAACCAAATATCCTCCTCCTACTCGCTCCATCAAATACACCTACATGAAATGATTGCCACGTATTCTTATATTGGAATGTCCTATTCCTATAAAACATCATGTTTTTTCCTAGTTCATTGTAGAGAGTGATGGCTTTATTAATGCCTTCCCACACTTTTCAGTGACTTATGTTCAAAGATAAGAGAATTTATACTTCCCCATATGATCCACATTATAAAATATGAAAGATATTTGAACCTTTTGCCTTTTTGTTGCTTTTTTTACCATACCCGTATGCAAGAAATAATAGTAAAATGATTCTCTGTCGAATTTAGCTTCAGAATGGTCGTGCAACTTCCCAAACCTCCCTTGCATGACAACGAGTGAGAAATAAAGGGACAGGACTCTCCAAACCCATCCTACACACAAAGGCCCGAGCCATTGAAACCTCGCTTTTGTAAATTATTCCAAGTTAATATTCTATCATTAACTTCTAATTTTATATGGGATATGCCCTTTCCATAGTTTCGAGACCATTCATTGTTGTTAAAAATATTCTCAACTCTTGGAAGATTTTGATAAATGTATTTCACCCTCGGCATTCCATTCTTAAGGCTACGCCCTAAACCAATAGATCTTTTTCCCCCTGTTCCTCTAACCTCATGCATGCATTTTTTAACTGTGAAGCATACCTCTCCCATACATATGAATGGCATTCTGAAAGGCTGATTTGTGTTACTCCTAACCAATTTTAACAATCTATACTTTTTCCACCTCTCTGATAAATCCATCACATGAAGTAAAGGCCTTTACTGTGAACATGATTGAGTAAATGTTCCAAAAGGGAATAATTTCCACTCATCCCAAAAATTTCATCTAAGCCAATGTTGATCCTTGAACAATCTCGTGGCTCCCGTCAAGTAAATCCCGACACCCAAAGTACATTTTACATCATACTCCTCCATATAACTGATTTATTAGATTTCTTCGTTGCCGCTCTGCCTATGAAGTGCGGCTTGGCTAAAACCCTCGTCGATGGGCGCATATTTCACACCAAAAAGCACCGAAATCTTCATATGCCTCATGGCCTCCCCTTCTCTTCCAACTAGCATAGATTTCCCTAAGTTCATAAAAAGCTCAGATATTTGCCCAAATAATATTATTATTTTATGTATATTGTCCCACTCCTGGTTGGAATATTGGCCACCAAATAGTAGGTCATCAACCAACATTAAATGTGAATAGCAATCTCCCTCAGAATCTCGACTCCAATAATTTGTCTATTATCCATCAACCAACATTAAATGTGTAATAGCAATCTCCCTCAGAATCTCGACTCCAATAATTTGTCCATTATCCATAGCTTCTCTCAATTTTCTACTTAGAAAATCAAAGTTAGGCAAAAAAAAATTAAGTGGGGAGAGCGAACATTGAGAAGCCATTTTTTTTACATGTGAAGGTGAGCCTTGCTTTGCTCCATCCATAAAGCCTTAAGTCCCCTACTTTCAATGTAATTAGGTTTATACATATATTGATTAATTATATTTAGCATATTCAAAAAATGGAATCAATTCTCCTTTAAATATTAGTATATTTCTCACCACTAAAATGTACCAACATATAATTGTATGAATATTCTTGAAATCTTCTTGGAGATCCAATTGCTTTAGGTACTTCTTGGTAGTTTATAACTTTACACCCTTCCACTCTTAAGAAATTCTTCATTTTAGCTGGTACATGGGATGCACACTAATGAGAAATTAGTGAATAACTCTTACTTTCCTAATCTCATTTACATAAAACAACACATATTAAGTCCACGTCGCAATTTTTTTATTTTTACCAAAAAAAAAATATCAGACGTATTTTTCTATAGTAGTTTCCAGTGAAATAGAATTTTTTTAGTTTTTTGTTTAGAAATTATACCATTATATACACTACAAGAAGAAGGGTCATTTAGCCACACATTAGCACTACAATTTGTAAGGGATTTGAGAAATTTTTGCTTTTCAAATAGTGGTGCAATATTGTGATAATGTGGAGATACCCAAGTGGTGCTATGTTTTCTGGTGCAAAAGTAGAGTTAGTAAAAAAATGTTAAATTTGGTGTTAAATGCATATATGGCATTCCATGATGTATGGTGCAAACCACCAAAAACCAATGTGACGTGGATCAAGATATTGTGATGCAAAGCACCAAAACTAATTTTACAAAAATTAAAAATTTATCATAAAAATATTAAAATTGTTATAATAATAATAAATTGTATATGGTGCAAAGCACCATAAAATAAAAAATGGTGTAAAAAAATACATTTATTATTATTATTATTATTATAAAATTGTATATGGTGCAAAGCACCATAAAATAAAAAATGGTGCAAAAAAATACATTTATTATTATTATTATTATTATAAAATTGTATATGGTGCAAAGCACCATAAAATATGAAATGGTGCAAAAAAAAATTACCTCCTTTATTTAGAAAGGTTATATATTGCATGTGGTGAGTATCCTAGGAAGAGTTTGATTTTATTACCAAAGAGAACATTTTGAGCATTTTCTTATGCTTAAATCAAATCACCATAGATATATTTAATTAATATCAAATGTATTAACACAATTGAAGTATCTCATAGTTACATCCAAAAATTTTAATTCATTGTGTACAATAAGACTATGGTAGTTTTTTTTTGCTTGGCTACATTATGGCAAGTATCAATTACAAGTAATGGAAGAGTCTCTCCATTGAAACATTCACATGGTTTCAAGTTTATGGGCATAATAAATTTACATACATAATATCACTACTGATCATTTTGGTCAACATGGTATTGATCATGTAGATGAATCATTTCAATCTTTGAAAATTAAAATAAATAAATAAATAAAAGCTCTAAGCAGTGTCATTTCAATTCTAAGCCTCACAGAATTTTGTTTGAGTGAAAACTTTAAGATGGCATGATATTTCAAAAACTTTTGTTTTTCTAATATATTACGTATCTTTCTAGTTATGAAAAAATATATTAAATGGATAACTTTCACATTAAATGAATAATTACAAAGTAATAACAATATCTACATATGTTAAAATTTTAAGTATATTATACAACAACCAAAATGATGAGTATATAAAAAGAGATAATTTAATTAAAGAAAATAAAAGTTATACATACGTTCCAACATTGATTATCAAAAAATCACTTTTCATTTATTAATATAATGAAATGTCTTAGGTCTTGAAATTTTTTTATTATGAGATATGAAAAAAATGAAACTGATAATTCGTTTGAAATCATATGTATTTCTCATCCTTAAAAGAACTGTTGTCGTCGCCTGCATGGAAAAATCATAGAAAGAAAATTATAAACACAATTTTGTGAATAAAAATACATAAATGAAATAAACGGAGAAAAACACAAATAATAACTTCAATTGAACTGAAATAAACCATAAAAAGTGTGTGCATTTAATGGTATTTCATAACTAATGTATCCTATTGATTTAAAAAATAACTGAAGTGAATTAACCAAACATATGGTAAGGTTGAAGCATGATTCAAAGTTCAGCTTCATCTTCTCTTTCATCATGTTGATCAGTTACCTAAGACACTTATAGGATAAGATCAACACAACTATAAATTGTATTAATTGAAATTTTCATTTGCATATACTTCTTTCATATTTTAAAAGTTTATCTAGAACAAAAAAGTTATAGGTCAAAAAATACCTCATAATCTGTAATACGATGAAATTCATCTTTAATCTTTTGATAAATGAGAGAAGATACACCATAGCATGAAGCAAAATCTTTGTCATCTTTAGACATTTTAGTATTGAACACCTGCAACCATATTTTAAATAACAATGAAATAGTTAGAAATTTGATTATATATAAAAAACAAATTCCTTGAGAAGCATAGTAGTGTATTAAGCTTACAATTTTTTCCTCTATAGAAAACATGCCACCTTTCCTCAAACAATGGCATGTGGACAACCTAGAGGCTCATAGAGCATGTGCATATTTGTCTTTTCCAACCAAAGTTCCATTTTTCCTTTTTTTCTTAATATAAATCTCATCCAATAACCTCTTCCACTCTCCTTCTCCTATGAAGTGTGGCTTGGCTACATTTTTGTTTCTTACCAATTCTCCTCTCAAAGCATTCCTGGTATTTTTAATATATTCAACAACATTATGAAGAATTCATTTTGGAGGTACAATTACCGATACTTTATGCATAAGAGATAATAACTCATCCTTCTTAGATTTATCTGTGAAATACATGTAGAAAGTAAATAATCCATATAAAAAATCTTAAGGTTTCTAGTATCATAGTAATGAAATTTAGGGAATGTAAAACTTAGTACAATATATAATTTTTTTTAATATGAAACATGAAACGTTAAGTATATAGTTTATACTAAATAATTTAAGTATGCAATTTATGAAAAAACATAGTATATGTGTTTTATCTTGATGATGAAAATCTTTAGTAATTGTAGGACCAAATAAACTCAATGCTTCACGGTAAAGTATGTCTCTCCATGTTCTCCCACTTTAATCATTTAACACTTGCCCGTTTTCATTTAATGTGATTTTGAATGGCATACCATTAGTTGCCTCTCCTTTAACATATTCATTTGGATGTTTTAAGAGAGGTTGATAAGATGCACCAATAGATGGTATAGTTTGTTGATCTGATTGAGGAGATTGATTTTGTTGTCCATTGGTGTTAGTGTCTTCTTCAACAACATTGATATTACTCCTGAACATTGTCATATAATATATTATTAATAATCATATGTTATGTAATTACAACCCTAATTTTTATAAGTAAAATATAAATTACTATTTACCTTAGTAAATCATCAATTCTTATTTATGTATATGTTGCATTCTCTATGTTAGAGATAGTTGTTTTGTATACTGCATGAATTGCATCTCTTATGAATGGATCAACATCAGCCTTCATCAACCACTCTCTATATGATTGCAATCTATCAATTTCAAATCCAGTTTCAAATGTTTTCTCCACATTATGGCAAGTATCAGTTACTACTGGGACATATACATCATCTGTAAAATCTAAATGGGAAGATGCAATTGTAGATAAATTACTTCCTTTGGAAGGTATCTCATTAATACCTATGACTCCAAAAGTTGTGTCCCTCATAAAATCATTTAAAATCTTTGTCCGAATAGACTTTACTCTTTTTCTTGTTCGCATATTGAATCAATAGACCTAATTCAATATTACACATTTCCCAAGTTAGAACGACTTTTATATACTTCATTGCATTAATCCAATAATGAAACAAGTGCAAAATATATATATATATATATATTTATATATATATATAATAAAAGCATCAACCTTTGATTATATGAAGTGGAATAATGAGTATATTATAAAATGAAAAGTATGCAAATCAATTAAAATACACACAAGGAAAAAAAAAATAGTAACTCATAATCAAATGAAACATTTTGAAAATATTTTAATCATAAAATATCATTTTGGAGGGTAAAAAAATCTTAAAAAATTATCTAATATCTAACTTTCCCTTGTAAAAAATAAGTTTTCAATTCTATAAGATAGAAATTCATTAATTATTAAGTTTTCTAAAAAAATAATGAGAAAAAAAATAAAAATTTACATATTGATAATATATATAACATTGTTATAATGTTATAGTTCTCTCATATGTTTAACATTTAAATACTATTAATTTTTAGATTATGATAGGTTTGATTCTTCTAAGAAAATCTATATAATAGATTTAAATGAAAATACAACTCTAATATAGAACTACTAGACATTTACATTTTCTTGAGTAGAACTATTCATAGAATTTGTCATTAATCATCAAAATAATTTGAATAACCATTGTACATTTAAAGCATGTCTTCTTGCCCATTAAATTCATCATCTGAGCTACCCTTAGATGAAATTTCTACTGAGATAGGTTGTTCTTCATGTGAAGGTTGGAAGACGCTTATTGATCTAGGATTATACTCAATGAAAAATGACTTCAATCGTTCTGTAGGATGACAACATAAAAATATTTTCTCACATTGGTGAGGAAAAACATATGGTTCATATGTTTTCTCAAACATGGTTGGATTGATAATGCAAAAACCATTATCATGCATGTATTTTGTTGGATGATTTCCAACTAAAATATTTCTAAACCACTTAGCCTCAAATAATACCACCTTGAAAGATCTGAATTTAAGCTCTAAGATATCTTTGATTAATCCATAGTATCTGAAGGTGTCGGTTTTATGTTTACATCATGAACATGTGACTGAAAATCTACTGTAAAATATGTAGCAATTCCACAGTCAAATGTTTATCGATTTTCATCTAGCTTTTGAACACGGTAATGATGACCCTTGCACCACAACGCCTTATAATGAGTCACCTTATTCTCTTCTAGTCCTTTTATAATGTCCAATAGATGTGTTGTAACTCTTTAATCATTATTTCTACATGCCTTTGGTACTCTATCTCTCAAATATTTTAAACTCATAGATGGAGGCTAATCCTTTTCAAATTTTCTCATTATTGTTGAATGTGAAGATGAATTATGACCACCTCAAGATAGATATGAAAAACAACGCCTTTTTTGGACATCATGATGCCTTAGATATTCCTCCCTCCATATTTTTGTGTGTTCACTGTTTCTTGCAACATATAATAAAAAAGCCTCCATTTCAACAAAAACTGCAATCATAAACATAAAACACGTTATACCATCATAGCCACAAATCAAAATCGTGAACCATATGTAGATATAAGTTTAATCATCTTTAATTTCCCTAGTTTTTGTTCATCCTGTGAATACATGTCCTTCAACTTTTTCACTTTCTTTTGAGTCCCATATTCGCGACCATTCAATATTTAATTCTTTGCACAATTCAGTGAGATAAACTGTGGATTTCGACAACATGTACCCTTGAAGCATGGAACCTTGAGGATAAGTCTTTTTCTTTAGAAACTTTTTCAAAACCTTTAGATAGCACTGAATACGAAACATTGTCCTTGTTTGAACTGGTCCACACAACTCTATTTCATGTAAGAGGTGCATAATGTAGTGTTCTTGTGCATTGAAGAAACTTGTTGGGAAGTATTTTTTCATGTCACACATCAAAATGGGGAGTTCTTTCTTCCACATGTTTAAGTCTTTGTTGTGTATCTTTGTTGAAGTGAGCCACCTAGAATAGAATTAATTAAGTTAAGCCCACGATCTGTGTAAAGAAAAAAAAAATTACAGATGAAAAATTTTCTAGTATATCACATTGTACTTGAAGAGACCTTCTTCCTTATACAGGCCATGCACCATACCTAAAAAATCTACTTAGCTTGTAGATTGTCCTCCTAATTTTGTCATCGAGATTGTTTGGAATGCTAGCAGGTAATAGATATTGCAATTAGAATGTTAAAATTAATCAATTACTCATGCTATATAATTATTTTTTAAATAAAATAATTTTAAAATCACATAATAGATATTATATTTAATGTCGATCAATGTGCACATACCCTAAGGAAATTATGCCAATCATGGATCTTCATTCGAACAAGTTCATTTCATTTTGAGAATGAATTCTTAAAATTTACTCCAAACCTGTTGGGAATCTTGCTGATTTTATGGATTTAATCATTTTCTCTTTCCCCTCCTTTGTGAGAGACCATGGATTAGCTACAAAGTTACCATCATAATTTGGCCAAAGATGAGGCATTCTTCCTACTTCTTTGAGGTCCATCCTCACTTGTAGCTTATTTAGTTTCCTCCCATGTATTGAACTCTTCTCAAATAGCATATTATATATAAAAAATAGATATATTCTTCCCTGTGTGCATTGTATCAAACAAGTGAACAATAGATAGGTCTTCATAATATGGCAACTCTGAAAATATTGTCTTTCGAGTCATTCCTGAAGGAAGGGATCCTACCAAAAAGAAAAATCATCATAAATTTAACAGATAAATGTTTTATGAATGTAATCATATATCATTTAAAAGGTGAGAATGAAAATTACCATTTGTTCTTCTATATGCATGCACCCATCTCCCGTGATTCATCTTTAAAGGTTCTCTAAGAATGCACTCATTTCCACCAAAATCATCCTTATCTTGTACACGATATGGATGATCAGGCTTTAGAAACATTCTATATTCATCTTATACAATCTTTCTCAAATGACTCAATCTTCTTGATGAGGTGAAAGTCCTACATGTTGGGAATCCATAAGATCCCTTAGTCTAAAGGCCTTTCATTTTTATATGCAAGATCAAGTAATAATTTAGGATTTTAATATGAAATAAATGAAATCAATAAATACAATATGAGGTTATTAACACCAACTATAACTGACCACAAAAAATTGATAGCCCTGAAGCACCATGAATTGTGAAAAGAAGCATTGCATGAATTTGAAATATCCTTGAAGAAATAGGATGAGACACATCCTTCATATTCATTCCTTGCTAAAGCATTAATAACTCATTTATTAAAGGCTCCAAGTATGTGTCCATATGTTTCAGTTGATTTGGACCTGCAGAGACATCAACTTCAATTTGTCATTTGCACCATGAAATTTGTTACTATTACCATGTAGACTCAATATTAGGAATTTCCATAAAGTATAACCTAGGATGATAACTGTCAACATAGCATGTTCCTTTCTGGTTGATAACCATGGGGGTAGGTTGTTGTTGATAGAAATTACTAGACATGTAGACCATTGTGTTGATTGATTTCCATAAGGATTCACACCATCTAATGCTAATGATATTCTTGCATTTCGTGGATCACCTTTGGAAATTGGCCACTTCTCCTCGATCTTATGCCATGCCACTCCATCAGCCGAAATCCTCATAATAGCATCTGTGCTCCTTTCCCTTACATGATAATCCATGAGCTATGACATTTCCTTACATCCAAATAACCTATCAAATTGTGGGGCTAAAGGTATGTGACATAGTACCTTTCTTCCTACCTTTTTTGATGATGTACTGATATGGTACCTTTTCTCACCACATTCTGGACATTCATCCAATGATTCCTTACCATCTCCATAATATAGGATGCAATCATTGGGACATGCATCATACGTCTTGGAAGCATCCATACCTAAATCTTTTGTCAATGATATGATCTCATTTTTTGATTTAGGCAATTTGTTATTAACTAGAAGGAGTAGACCTGATAACAACCTGTGATAGTAACATCAACAATGATAAGATATATTTTAGAGTGGAATTATATTTTTGGAAACATATATTAAAAAAAACTTGAAATTTCCATTTTCTATAAAAACACTTACTATAGAAGATGAGTGAAACTATTATTTGTCCATCCATGGACAACTTTTAAGTTAAAAAGGGGTAACACATCTTGCAATATGGAGCATTTTGCACTAGGGTATAGTGGTTTCCTTGCCATATGTATAATATCATTATCATGAGGATGTCAATCAACGTGTATATTAATTGAATCTAGAATTTATCTTGCATTGGAATCAATAGTTATTTGTTCTTATACATGTACATGGTCGTCATTAGAACCATCCATGTCATCATTATGTATACTGTCATTATTGGGTTTATGATTAACATTATCTTCACCAACGATGTTGGGTAAACCATTACCACTTCCAATTGTTGAATCATTATTTTGAATTCTTGTGGACATTTCCATATTCATTTCTTTGTCATTCTCCAAAAAAACTTGCATGGGACAATTTAATGATAAATGGTCCCTCTCAACATGTAATTTTTGGCATCTTCTACCATAGTAGTGATTGCATGAGTAGTAGACATCCATTTGCCACCATTCATATGTGCCATATTCAGGGTTGTTCATGTTTTACACTGAAACCTAAAAAAATTCAACAAAGAAGCTTATTCATATTAGTCTCATAATATATAAATATGTGGTATCAAAGGTTTTCAATTAAATAAAATAGTGTAATAAATAACTAAACCCAAAATTTCTTATAGAAAAATAGACTGCATAGAATCTCAAACTATTTCCTCTCTCCTAAGATACATTTAGGAGTTAAAAGAAATCCATCAAGAGTTATGAGATAATCCATCAATCTAAAAGAAATTATTCAAATTCATCAATACATACTAATTAAATTCAAATATGATACACCCATGATTTCTACTCAGCATATCTAAAACCAATAGGACAAATACATTATTGTTTCTTCTCCTCTGATGATTAAACATCAATGCCTCCTGAACCTATCTCAGTTGCTCTTAATGATTTCGTGAAATCATGGTGGTTTTTTTGGTATAGAAACGGGCTAAAATACCACCTATGGCAGCGCCCTCTTCAAGAAAGGATGAACATAAGATAAATGTTAGAAGAGTGTTCAAAGAGAGTGCCCAAATCTGATCTATAACAACAATCAAATTTTCACCCTAGATCATCATCTACACCATTGAAATAGCCCATGAAAAGAGTTGCAAAGGCATCCAATAAAGTGCACCAGCTGTGACTAACGTTTTGTACATAAAAGCATGATTATGTTAAGGTAGGTACCCAAATGTTCATAATCCTTCCAATGAACACAACAATGAGTTCAGAGTTCACGAGTACGTGCAGCTTGATAGCTTAATGCCCACCTCAAATAGCAGTCACAGGCACAAAGAATTGATCAGGACAACCTGGTCTGAGTGCAAGGCCCAATGGAAGCTTGCAGCTCCCACTATAGCTACTACTATCTTGTAGTACATGTTTACTATTATGGTATAATTGATAGGAGGCCACTTGGGGCAGTTCTAGTTGGATGCATTGGCTGCTAGTCTTGATGGCTGAGGCAGGGGTGTTGACCATTATAAAATGGTTGATGATGTCATCTGGGGGCTAACTAGGGCTGAGTGGGCCTCACTGTTGATACTAGGGAAGTGTGGGAGGAAAGCAACCCCACATTTTTTCCATCCAAGGTTGCCCTACTTTCTTACCATCCAAGGTTGAAGGATAGAAATTCTGGAGAGAACCTTGAATGTTTGGCTGAATCTGGGGAGCTAAACTAAGTTTAATACCTCGAGGAACTATCAAATCAGAACTAGCTCACGTAGGTAAAGCATTCCTGTCATGACGTTTGAACAACACTTGTAACATTACCTCTTATTCTCCTAGAGAAGTTCCAGAGGTGGAGTGCTTGGTCTGTCACAATTGAACTCTTCAGTCAAAACATCTCAATATCAAATCAACAAATTCATAGTTTCCTCTCATGCACATTATGCATTTGGTGAGATTCCAAACATTTTTGTAGTTATCCTATGATGGGAAACCTTGATATCTTATAATGTTGCCCAATATACCAAAACATTAAAATATAAATTGGCAAAAATTTTGGGAGAGTTGTGGGATGTTCTATCTAAAAGCAATGAGGGTTGAGGATAGTGCCTCCAAAAGCTTCTTCGAGGGCTGTGAATTTAATCATCCATTGGAGATTTTCTCAGGGATTGGTTTAATAGTATGTCATTATGGATTCCTTGAGCTATTTGAAAGACATAGTATACCCCTATGGTTATCTCTTCTGAACTTCCACTTTGTAAGATCTGCAAAATTTCTGAAAGTGTATTCAAAACAATAGGCTAAAAACTTAAAAGGGATGTTGAACACAAGAAATGGTTTAATGCCCATAATATCCAACTTGGTGTATTGGACATTTGCAACTTCGTTGTGTATCAATGCCATTAAATTTAGCTTGTTTCTGGTAAAATACAAGTCACTATGGCAGTTTTTTGGCTTTGTAGCCTTCCACGAGAAAAAATGTATGTTGTTCCCATGCATACAATCTTATCCATCTCATGTTTCTTTCCCAAACAGAAATGAACCTACCCTGAAATTGCGTACATGGTTATTAAAAACTTTGATTTGGAGTGATGAAGCTACAGTCTAATGAGCCAGCCGACCTTCCGAGTCTTGTTTCAAAACTATATTGAATCTTGGCATTTACTGATTAAGTCCCAAAAAATTACCAAAGACAACAAAGAAGATTGCATAGTAAAATAACTCATCTCAAAGTAATTAGTTGTTATGGATAAAGGTCATTCTTTTATAGAGCAGAAGTAAAATGATAGAGAAATGTTCATCCCATTCAAACAAAAATGAGAACGTGGTTAGAATGGTAGACCACTTTAAAAAAAACAAAAACCGTGAAATCTGCACTATCGTAGTAAATTCATCAACCGTCTCATCAGAGAAATGAAGCAAGCATTTTATAGTACAACTAGGCTACTATTTTAAGAACAAATAATTCACAATATTCTATTGTTGAAATCCATTGCCTGGTTTATTTTTTCAAGGATAAGGATAAGATATTTGTTGATGAGAAAAACATGACTTTAAAGACAGTATAGACTCTAAAATCTGCTCAATAAAATAGAAAACTGCCCCAATAAATGCAGAAATTGATAGATAAAAAAGGTTCTTGCATTAATAACAAATCAATACCTATAAATATGTTATTTTTGTTTCTAATGGTGGCAGGGTTATCAAAAAAACAACGGAGTTGGCTAAACCAGCCAAGCAAACCAGTTCTGGGGTTTTCTAGGTAGAATTGCCAAGAGAAGGAATGCAATCACAAGGAATGTATCCAAGTTTCCATCAAGAAAGGGACTATTAGAATTCCAGTTTGGGAATATGTCAGAGTTGGGCTCAATAACTCATAGTGGCTTCAAATCAAATCTGCAAACCATTATTGCAGAATCCTCCTTCAACTTCTAATGGAATCAGCCATCAAAGAGGAGAACATATTCAAGACTATTTATGTAAAGCTGGAGGAAGTACATATATAAAAGGAACCGAAATTATCATTATAATTTGAGACACATTGAAAAGAGATGAATTATCTACCAAGCTTGATAAGGCCTATACTTCTGAACTTTAATCATCAGACCTTCTTGTAGAAAGATATATGTCAATCCCCTTATAGAAGTGCATCCAACAGTTGGAAGAACATATTTTGTAATTGAATTTTATGGATTATTTTGGGGCAAGTTGCCATAAAATGGCCTAAGACATTGTAGATATTTCACTTGAAAGGGATGTTTTAATAGTCCATCTTTTGAGTCCATGGGAAGCCCTCAAGATAGAAATGATTTTGTCCAAAAAAAATTTATTTGAGCTTAGTCCAACACAATCTAGCACACGTGAATAAACCTCCCCTGTTTCTGCTATATGAGCCTGGATATCTGCACATAGGGTTGCTGATTTCTCCCACAACGTCTTCCTTCCAGAAGTGAAGGGGAAATTCAAAAGCCTGATCCTAATGGTACCGGTGGTAATAGTAAAGGTGGATCTAATCACAGGGTTGTCTAAAACTACAATGAATCTGTATGCACTTTGTAAACTTAAAAGTTAGTGCCCATTTAACTTGAGTTCGCAACAGAAATAAAACATTGTTAATAATTTTTTCCTTATTGCATTATTGGTGGGTACATTTTTTAGTGGCATTTAAGATGAGTAATCCATTTGGTGAAACAAGTCTGGAAGAATAAATTCCATGCAAAATATACCGTAGTGTATAGCTATCTTTTTGTCATGCAATGCCATCTTTGCATCGTCATGGTATAATATGTTTATCAGTGTTTTCTATCATCATTATGGAATCATGGTATGCTCTATTTTTTTTACATATTATCCATAAATCTCCCCCCGCCCCCTAAGGCATTGTTGATTTCAGAGTGCTTTCATACCGCATTTCTTTGCAAAAAACAGAGAGGCACATTGCATGGTTGGACTGCAACTATAATGAGAATTCTAAAACCCAAATAAAATGTTAATTGAATCTATGTTTCCAAAGATAATTTGGGTTTTTGTTAACTTAATGTATTATTATGATTTTGGTAGTTTCATCATGGTGGCCTTTTAGATAAACATATTAGCTAAACATATCCATGTGGTTCAAAAACTTTTATTGTTGAACTTGCTTCCTTGTACAAGGTTTCTGTTGTTAATCTTCTCCCCTCTGTATGTACTTATTCTAGAGGTAAATGATTCACTCACTATATGAGGTTCCCCTCTTACAAACTAGTTGTTCCCATTGCTTATTTAACCACAAAAACAAGTCCATCATTTCATGTCCTTGTACTTAGCTCCATGGGCTTTCTAATTCTTTGCCCATATCTTCCTAGACCTTTGCTACCATGAAATCTAATCTAAGCTTGGAACCAATTTCTTTGGTAGTTTTTACAAAACACTCTTTTCATTCATCTTTAATGTTTGGTACATCATTTTCAGAAGTGCCATATCATGCAAGAGACATATCTTAATTATTAGTAACATTAAGCAAACTTTTAAGCTTTTTAACTATGTCAAAGGTGTCACAAAAAACACCTTTCACAAAAATCTCCTTGCAGTGATGTTTTATGATCTTTTGTTTATTTAAAAACATTTTAATAGAAATTAAAAGAAATCCATCGATGAACCAATTCTATGTTTAGGTTCTTGGTATTAAAGATTTTTTTAGCACATCATGTGGTCCTCCTAGGTGGTCTTTCCCACAAGAAAATACGTAACCAAAAATATAGTCTGGAACTGTTGTTTTAACATGTAGATTTATTGTCTGAAAATGGTTTATGTTTGTTTCAATTTAAATGTGTGAATTTATTGATAAAATTACCAATAACACCTCTTCAATTCATGGGTGTCTTCTTACCCCATATTCCATACAATAATTATATGATCAAGACATCCTGTAGTGTGTTGCACTTGTTACCATAAAGATCTTGCTTGTAATAGATTTTATGCTTATCTCTTTCATTGCCACGGGAGTAGCTTTGTTTTTTATTCCTTTCAGCTAGTTTCAAACATGTAGTGGGGATTTTCTAGTGCTACACCATACACAAAGCCAGTGACCTATTTCTGATTGATGACAAGAGGGAGTTGACTTTTGAAGTTCAGATGATCACATCATCACATTAAGAGGGTGTTATGAAATCCCTAGATTGATATCATATGGTTAAATTCTCAAAATAATTATTCATCTGTTGATGTTTTATTTTACATTCCAGTAAAATAAAATGATCCATACTTCATCATAGTAAGTTGTAGGGTTGTCGGTATGTAAGAGAACTCCTAGGTGCCACATATTCTAAGATCCACCATGGATGAATCATTGAATGAAGTCGGTTGCTCTGAGAAAGCATGGCTTATTATGAATTTTCTCGTGGTTTTTCTCTGACTAAGGCACACACACAGATACGACCTTCTTCACTACACTTTCAACCAGCAAGGAAGGAAAGGCTAGCACAAACAATAAATGAACGTGTTATTATTGTGGAAAGCCAGTTCATGTTGCCTAGAATTGTACAATTCATGCTGCTATTTTTTTGAAGGGAATAACCCCCATCCCCTGCCCACATAGCTGATTTGTAGTTTGCATTCATGACCTTACACAAAACGACTTCAAATCTGGGTAGTCTATCCTCTCCAGTTCCGTAGCCTGAAAGCTCAGCATATAAATTATGGAGGATAATCATGAATGTGAACCATCCAGAATATACCTGAAGCTGCTATCAAAAGGGGGGATATCTTAGATAAGAACACATGGATCAATAAGATAATTATGTCCATGAACAAAAATTGGAGGCAGAATGAATCAATGGCAAGGTTACAGGAGCCCTCCCTAACAGGCCAGATAAGCCTACAAATAGTTGTCTCACTACAAACCAACCTCAAGTTTGATGTTTAATTATATGCTGGTTTTGGATTCATACTGATGTACAATTAAGGAGTATCACACTGGAGTTCTGAATATCCCTGCAAACATTTTGCATGCAGTTTCCCAGGAAAAAAGCTGCCATCATGAGAGGCCACCTAGGATACCCTTGGGAATCTATAAATCATTCTCCTAAAAGCCCAGTTAATGTAATGTATAGTTGTTCATTTTGACAGTTATTAACACATTAACGAGATTCATTGACTCCAACTATGCCAGTAATGAAAATTGTGACAACTTGTTATGGATTCTACTCTATTATGATTAATTCTACTTTATGATGGATATAATCTTATGTCTACTTATACAGAAGAGTAGTAATTAGTCTAAGAATTGTAACATATATCACTATGATTACTTATGTAAGGTATGTATTACTTATACTAATACCGAGATCATTATACTGATAGCTTGATTACCAGCTTCATCCTATCTAAGCTGCTTAGTACTAATCCTATCTATTCAAAGTTGTTACTCCTTGTAAGATTTATTGAAATTTGAAACATATAATGTATCGTCCAATGTGTTTACCTCATGTAATAATAACTTATCTATTCCAACTAGTGTTCACTAATATAGCTAGTACTTATTAACCATGGGAATAATATAGATAGAGTATTGAGCCTAATGTAAGCCATATCTATTCTAACTAGTGTTCACTAATATAGCTAGTACTTATTAACCATGGGAATAATATAGATAGAGTATTGAGTCTAATGTAGGACATGTAGTGTATTGTTATTGAGTATAGATAGTGCACTGATATTTACTATCTTGCTCTCTTTAGATGCGTACAAGGCTTTCAAGAGGAGATCCCATTGGATTCCAGGTGAATCTTTGGTCATTAGCGCTCTCTTTATTCAGTTGCTCTCTTTTATTGACAATTAAAATCTAGATGTACATTCAAATGAAAATGATATAAAAGAAGACTAGTTATATCATTTGTTTGGAAATCCACTATTAATTCATAGTAGGAGAGTTATGATATGTTTTTTCATTAGTTATTCACTTCCTGGGGTGGTTCGTTTGGGTTTAGGAACTATGTGGGGCAATACTGGAGTGTTGGTATTAGTTGTAATATGGCATATCGATAATGAGGTTTACTTAAGCTTAGTGGCTAGGGAGACACATTCCATGGAAAAAATAGAGAGGCACATTTAGTTCAGGATTACAAAAAAAAAACTTCAGTTTAACTTCTACAAAAAGGCAGTGACTCCAGTGATATAGAAAATTGCAGGAATGGAAGTGAGGGCTAGATTTACCTTATGTACAAAATGGAGCAGCTTGTGCTATTGTAGAGTGTTGAGTGTAAAATTTGAATTGATCTAACTATTTAGGTCTGAAATACAGTGCCCACTGTCTGTTGTGGACCTCTTGAAGGCTTGTTGAGGTTATCTACTGTAATTCATTCTCTGAGCTCATCTATATTTATTAAAAAGAAGAAAATAGTTTTCTCAATAGGTTCTATTCTAAAGCATGACACTTTGAATCAGCATGTCAAAGTTCAAACTAGAGCTCAAAACAAGTTTCAGGTAAGTGCCCTTGTTGCTTCCTGGAATATATTACCATTGCAGAAATGAACAATCCATTGAATATGTTTTCACTAGCTATAGGTTTCAGTTATGAAACCAATTAGTAGAATGCTATTATCCTTATGGATATTTATTATTTTCCCTAACCACAGCAGCAAGAGATGTGCAAAGTAATTAAAATTTATGTATGATTACTGGAATATCTATGGTTAATATCCATTATCTACAAATCTGTATGCTTCATATGTGAGCCATTAGAGGCACTATAAGCTATGACTTTTAAGATTTCCATGAAACTTCGGTGTGCTCTTTTATTAAAAATTATGTAATATTGCTAATTTTTGCTCCTGTAACATTCCAATCTAGTTTCCATCCAGTCTACATGCAACAAAAGGTAAGTTTCTACTGCCTATTTGATGATTGCTGGACATATAAGTGGAGTAGTGGTTTTAATCATTTGGTTGAATTTAACAGTATTGTACACATATATGCTCTCATTAGAGATCTATAATTTTAGCTTTTCATCGTAGTGTAGTTTTCATTAGTTTTTGTCTTAATAATTTGGGGAGAAACCAGACTCCACATGCCCCAAATATTAGTCACTGAGCCATAAAGAGTTACACAGCAAAAGCCTTCTTAAAAAATTATTACAATAAAAGTGCAAAGAATGCATCTATACAGAAATTGGGAGAAAAATTATATATTTGTGTTAATTTCAAAAGATTTCTCAATATAATAAACTTCATGGGTATAATATTCAACTCTAGATTCAATCAGTATATTAACTTACACTGCCGAAAGTTCTACAGAATCTTTGCAACACAAAGACGTTTCATCAATCTCTTTGACCAAACTATCTACTCTTTGCTTCTCTGCTCTTCGTAGCCTCTCTCACCAGTTTATACTCTGTAGCTATTCTACCACCATCCTTTTATTTTCTTAGATAGCTAATCATATCTCGAAGGACTAGACTCTATAGGCCTCAGTTTTGGCCATTTCCTGAATCTAATTTTCCCTTCTTGAGATGTTCTTCAATCTCCAATTGTTCCACTATTCATCCTCTTCCACTTATCATTTATGTTGGCTATCATGGTAGTCATGAACCTCCATCTTCCTCTCTTATTTGATATAAAAAAATCCTTCAATCTACTGATTAGCTTTTTCTTTCCAGCAAAATTTTCATCAACCGTTAGGTGTCTCATATGTTAGCACAGATCCGAGTAGGCATTGAACTGGATTCCAATTGAATTATATTCTATCACACTAGGGTTTTGAATATCCCTGCAAACATTTTGCATGTAGTTTCCTAGGACAAAAGATGCCAACATGAGAGGCCACCCAGGACACCGTAGGGAATATATAAATAATTCTCCTAAAAGCCCAGTTAATGTAATGTATAGTTGTTCATTTTGATAGCTATTACAACATTAATGGGATTCATTGACTCCAACTATGCCAGTAATGAATGCTATGACAACTTGTAATTGATTCTACTCTATTATGATTGATTCTAATTTATTTTGGATATAAGCTTATGTCTACTTATACGGAAGAGTAGTAATTAGTCTAAGCATTGTAACATATATGACTAGGATTACCTATGCAGGGTATGTACTACTTATACTAATACCGAGATCATTATACTGATATCTTCATTACCAACTTCATCCTATCTAAGCTGCTTAGTACTAATTTCGTCTATTCAAGGCTATTACTCCTTGTAAGCTTTATTGAAAGTTGAAACATATAATGTATTGTCCAATGTGTTTAATTCACATAATAGAAGCTTATATATTCTAACTAGTGTTAACTAATATAGCTATTACTTATTAACCATGGGAATAATATAGATAGAGTATTGAGTCTAATTATGTAAGCCATATCTATTCTAACTAGTGTTCACTAATATAGCTAGTACTTATTAACCATGGGAGTAATATAGATAGAGTATTGAGTCTAATGTAAGACATGTATTATATTGTTATTGAGTATAGATAGTGCACTGATGCTTACTATCTTTCTCTCTTTGGATGCGTACAAGGCTTTCAAGAGGAGACCCCATTGGATTCCAGGTGAATCTCTGGTCATTAGCACTCTCTTTATTCAGTTGCTCTCTTTTGTTGACAATTTCAATCTAAATGTATATTCAAATGACAATGATATAAAAGATGACTAGTTATATCATTTGTTTGAAAATCCACTGTTAATTCAGAGCAGGAGAGTTATGATATGTGTTTTCATTAGTTATTTACTTCTTGGGGTGGTTCGTTTGGGTTTGGGAACTATGTGGGCAATATTGGAGTGTTGGTATTATTTGTAATATGGCATATGGGTAATGAGGTTTACTTAAGCTTAGTGGCCAGGAAGGCACATTCCATGGAAAAAACAGAGAGGCACGTTCAGTTAAGGATTACAAAAAAAAAATCAGTTTGACTGCTACAAAAAAGCAGAGACTCCAGTGATATACCAAATTGCAGGAATGGCAGCAAGGGCCAAATTTACCTTACGTACAAAATGGAGCAGCTTGTGTTGTTGTAGAGTGCTGAGGGTAAAATTTGAATTGATCTGACTATTTAGGTCTGAAATACAGTTCCAACTATCTGTTGTGGGCCTCTTGAAGGCTTGTTGAGGTTAGCTACTGTAATTCATTCTCTAAGGTCATCTATATTTATTAAAAAGAAGAAAATAGTTTTCTCAATAGGTTCTATTCTCAAGCATGAAACTTTGATGCAGCATGTCGAAGTTAAAACTAGATCTCAAAACGAGGTTCAAGTAAGTGCCCCTGTTGCTTCCTGCAATATATTACCATTGCAAAAATGAAAAATCCATTGAATATGATTTCACTAGCTACAAGTTTCAGTTATGAAGCCAATTAGTAGAATGTTGTTATCCTTATGGATATCTATTATTTTCCCTAACCACAGCAGCAAGAGATGTGAAAAGTAATTAAAATGTATGTATGATTACTGGAATATCTATGGTTAATATAATTTTCTATCTATGTGATTAAATCGAGAGAAAGCTCACCTTTTTGGGTTAATAAACTCACAATTAGGCATAATCAGGAGCGCAATGGAGACAATTCACTAATATCTCAAATTCTGCAGACTAAGTGCAGCAGACTCTAACTCACAAAATTAAGACAAATATATGCTACAAAAACATAAATGGCACATCACTCAGAGTCAGAGGGCACAAGAGCTAGATTTAACAATCATAAGCAAAAATTTCTAAGCATTCTCATTACGAGAAATTAAACCACCTTTATGGATTTACAGTCTTCCCCACTGCTCTCCTACTCTGGCTCTTGATCAGCTCTCTGCGGCTCCTATCTCTGGCTATGGACTCCCTATCCTGACTCTGACAACAAAAATGCCTTCTATTTCCTTCACAGGTTGACTATCCAGCTTCTTTAGACCCTTGATCTTGCTCCTGCATCTTCTTGTGTCAAATATGGCTCTTATCTTCCTCCATAAATCCAAGTCCCCTTCTCTCTTTTGCTTCAACTCCAACCTTCAAATTTTTTGTCTCTCCAATTTCATTGTGACCATCATACCCATTCTTGTCATTTCAACTTCCACCATGACCTTTCACTATTCCCAGCACACTCCCTACTACACATGCCCATTAGGCATCCATCATGTTGTTCTTTCACTCCTGTGGCATCGTCCGCAAACATAATGACCTCATCTTTCCACACACTCCCTTCCTCAGATTGTTGGGTATTTCCTTTTTGTGCCTAAACGACACACTACAATTTTCCTTTGTTGCACTTGATAACACCCTGACTAATTTCTTCACCATCCTATCTTAGTGCCCATATTATTTTGTTCATGGGTACATTACAGGATGGATTGGTTGGTCAGTCCATCCATGAAGCATCAAATTTAGGGGTTGATGATAGTACAACTTATTGCACAAGTCTAACATATTTACAAGTACATCTGGTGTATAGAGTTTTAATAACACAGGGGCCCCATACTTGCAATTTAGGTATGGTATTGAGAGAAATTATGGGAGGTTGAAGATCCCCAATAAGAATGGTCAGGTTCAAAGTTTAACCAGATCTGAGAAGTTGTTACTTTTAAAAATTCTATTTTTAACAGTGTTTGAAAGTGGTCCCATTGGCCCAAATCAGAGATTTGCCTGTGGTTCAAGTTTCCTCTGATTCCAAAGTGGTGCTATTTTAGCAGTGCAAGTTTTAGCAAGGTGACTCTGCTTTTTGACACCCAATATGGCATACAACATTATTGTCAAATTTCTAGACATTCCTAAGCACTTACAAATTTTAGGGACTAGTTGCATTTCAACATGGTCAAGAGGTTACTCAGTGGTCCCACATTGAGTTATAATTTTCAGAAGATATAAGCCTTGAAATGTTCTTATAAAAATTCAGATGGTGTTCCCTCCTTGATAAGCTAGTGCATCTTCCTTAAGCCTTATTCACTACCATTCTAAGTCTAAAACCCTACTCTTTCTCTTGGGAAGCCACTTACTGATTTTTGAGATTGACATAATTAGTCTGTGAGGAGGTAACTAATTGTGACATGGTTGTCCTTAATTTCTATTTCTTAGAATTTTCCTTCCTACTATTAGGAGGTTACTAATTGTGACATGGTTGACCTTAATAGCTATTTCTAAGTGTTTCCTTTTGAAAATTATCCTAGCCCGTCATCCTATTTTTTATTGTCACTTATTCATACTCTGAAACTAGGGGATTCTCTCCTTAAAACAATTTTAGGGCCTTGTTTAGGCATGATTAAAGTGCATTAAAAAGGAAAATTATCCACATTAATATACAAGTATATTTTCTCTTGTAGGTGGCATTGAGAGCTAGCACTGAGAAAATTATGGTAGTTGGATTTGAGATTGCAGCGTTGTGACTGTATCTATCATGTTTTGCAAAGGAGGATGAGGGTATCTTGGAGAATTCTTCTATGTTCAGACGTGTGAAGGAGTGTTTTTATCCTGTAGTCCCTTCGTAGTAAACAAAATCAATTTTTTTTGGCAACATCTCTTCTATCTTTTCCAAGAAGTTATCAATCTATAATTTTCATAGATTTTACTTGCTTTCAGTTTTATCTTGATAGAATTTTAGCAGTAGGAATAGGATAATTTTGTCCTCCCTATTCACTTTTCTTCAATACAGCGTCTTGACTCCATAAGGCACTAATTGCTATGTTTAGTATTTTATTATTTACATAAAGACAAAACCACTTCTTTATCTAAAAATTTGTGCAACTTAGGGATCTTACACAAGCCACACAATCTTAGCTAGATTTATTCAATTTTTTGTTAAATTGCAAGCTTGACTTGTTGTAATTTCCTTTTTTTATGCAAAAATAGAGAGGAAAATGTTTCTCAATTTTTGTGCACTGGAAAAATATAAATACATTTGAAAGCATAAAGTATTAAAAAATACTTTAAAAAAAAATTATTTTAGCGAAGACAGCATTAAAACAGTCATTAGAAAAAACTCATATTATGTAAATGCAAAGACAATCCCAAAACTTCCTCTCAAAGAAGAAACATGGTTTTGTGGAGGATACAAGGTAGATGAGATTGGCAAGAATCCAATATTGTCAAATCCATGTTTTTCTAAAAATAATTTGATGACCAAGAAGCCACAAAAATAATATTGATGCTAGTTGGCCCCCAACAACTTGGACTAGAGTTGTAACATCTAGAGATGAGTCATAGACACTGTTGCGGATGATTTTGTCACCCTCCTAGAGACAGCCTAGAGTTGCCATAGACCAGTGCCTAGGACATCTTAATATAGCAAGGAGTCCTTTATAGTTTGGGTTGTCAGTCCAAGGGACTCACCTACTATCTCTTGTTCTAAACAAGGAAATTGAGTTAGATTGAATTGGTCCAAATTCTCTCTCAAAGGCTGATACAAGGATAGGAGTAATATAAAGACATCATGTAAGACTTCAGCATGAAAGTATCAGACAGTTAAGAGACCGATTTACTGTAAAAAGGGCCGATTCAATAATATATCACAGAAGTCGAGTATTAGGATGTGCAAGCAGTGAGGAAGTATAAGAAGATATTACTGGCAGAAGGGCGCACCAATTTACGAATCCTTAAGCCACTAATATAGCAGAATTTATGAAAAGAGTGAACATGGAACAGCATATCACTTCTAGGCCTATTTAAAGCGCTTAACTAATTCCAGAAAGGGCACCACTTAATATGAATCCTTACTGCAAACTAGTGAGCCACTCGCATTCTAGAACATGATACAAGAAGAAAGTTCACATGAAAAAGGATGATATATTAACACATGAGAAAAGTTACATACTGTGATATACCACAGATCAGAATCCTCAATACAGTCATAACCCCTCCTCACTGAGACCCTATGGGCTCTGAAACTTCATACAGAAATGTTACAAGATGAATACAGTAGTCTTCTCGCTGCACAGTTTGCTGACAGAAATCTGGAACCTCTACAATGTCTTATTTTTGAGTATATATAGAGAAGACAGAAACTTCCCGAGGAGGAGGAAAACGAGGCACAATTAATGACTCAGTTTGAAACCCAATGGAGGAAAACATTCACGCCTTCTCTTATGAATGACTGGCTATAAATGATAGTACTGAACAGTCTGTTTAAGAAATAAATGCTGGGAGATAAAATCTCCTTTCATACAAGATGGGAGAAATAAAATATATACAATTTGTCGCCCGCGGCTGAAAGAAAATCTGCTGCCGTAAGGGATTTGGAACAATCTGGATTTAAGTACTGTACTCTCGGCTTTCGGCTATGGATTTGAATCCTGGATCTTTAATGCAGGGCGGACGCATCTGGAGAGTTCTGAGAGTTCACATCCCTGTCTTCTTTAATGGTGGTCATCTCTCCCACCTACCCTCGACTCCTTCCTTTAATTGCCGCCAGTATGATCTGTCCTTTGTTATGCTCTAGATTTTTCAGTGGAGGCGGAAAGTTAAAGCGCCAGCAAAGCTAAATGAAGACCTGCAAAACCCGCCAACCATTAGAGAAAAACGACTCGGCGATATGGAGTGTGGTTACAACAGCGGCCATGAAGCCGGTAATACATTTTGGACGAGACATTTGAGAGGATGTAGGGTGACAGGAAACACATGAACACAATGAAGAAACAGAGAGTGACGAGGCAGAAAACAGTGGGGTGACAATGGATAAACGGGCTACGGGTTCATAAACCAAGACACGTCATCAGGGTACACGAATGGTGGAGGAAGAATGCATTGTACACTTGTGAAACATGATGACACGGCTACAGGAGGTGGGACCCGAATCGGCAATCGGAATCGGGAGGCAGAGCGGGTAGAGCGGGAGTGGCACATCTTTTATGTTCCGACTGCGATTGAAAACAGGGCTGCGATCAACCCAGGACCGTCCGATATTGAAACAAGATCGACGGTTGTGCTTGCATCGTTGGGAAATGAAGTGGTGGAGCAAAGAAAATCGCCGATCGACTGCGCGCAGACCCACCATATATGTTAACTACCGCACCGTCGATTTGAGCTAGATCGGATGGCCATTATTGCGCCCGATTGCTAAAACAGTATGCCCCTTTTTTCTTTGAGGTGTGGTTCTCTGACCTGGGTCATATGGAGGCCGAAGCGGGAGGGAGCCAAAATCTTAAAGGATCGGCCTGATTACTTAAATTTGAATTTTGAGCTATTGCGATGCAGGTTTTTGGGCGGAGATAACAGCGTCAAGCAGGGTCATGGGGTTTTAGGCTACGGCAGGGATGAATATGTACAATATCGGCTCCATCTGGGGACGGCATGTTCGTCCTCGGACATGTCGAGAACATGCAGACCATCAATTATCTCATCTTATTTTGAATTCTCCTGCACTTTAACTTTAAGGAATTATCAAAGTTCTTTTGCTTTATAAAAAGAAGAAATAAAAACTAAAGCAAGTTATATATAGTATATACAAACAGGCATTTCTGGCCGAGATCAGAATTGAAAATAAGGCTTGAGGAACTGGCCATTCACGGGCGCATCTAACAAATCACCTTGTAGATTTTCTAAAGTGAAGGTGCTGTTTCTCCCCAGCTCCACTATTTTGAATGGCCCAAACCATAATGGATCAAATTTAGCATGTTTGCCCTTTTCTGCTCTGCGAACATCCCATCTAAGAACCAGGTCTCCAACTTGAAAATTTCTATCCTTCGCATGCCGATCGAAGACATTCTTCATTTTTTCTTGGTATTCTATTAGCCTCTGATCCACCTGGTTCCTTGTCTCCTCCAATTCTACCAGCTGATTAATTCTTCGGAGCATATCGTCTGGTTCTTCCTGGTTCTCCTGCATGAAACGTGCTACTGGCAATACTAATTGCAAAGGAAACACTGCAGCCCGCCCATACACCAGCTCATAAGGTGACTTTCCGGTGGCTCTTTTGTTGGTTATCCTATTTTCCCATAAGGCAAACTTTAATTTAGAGTCCCAGTTCTTCTGATTTTCAGCTATTGTCTTCTTTAGGGCTCTCACCAGGGTTTTATTGGATGACTCTGCTAGACCGTTTACCTGTGGATAATATGCCGTAGAATGAGTAAGGATGATGTTGTATCTTTGGCAGAATTTTACGAACCTGGCAGACTTGAAAGCCTGTGCGTTGTCTGTTATGATTCTTGCAGGACAGCCAAACCTGGATATGATATTATCTTCTATGAAATTCATTATTACAGCGTCTGTCGCATTTCTAGTAGGTAGGGCTTCCACCCATTTCGTAAAATAGTCTATGGCTGTCAATATCCATTTATGCTGGCCACTTGATGGGGGATGTATCTCTCCTATAAAATCTAATCCCCATTTCTGGAATGGTTCATTTACATGAATAGGGATCAAGGGAAATGCCGCTAATTTCTGTCTTTCTGCAAACCTTTGGCATTTGTCACATGATCTGACCCAGGCAAAAGTATCTGAATACAATTTTGGCCAGTAGAAACCGGCCTTCAAGATTTTATGGGTTGTTGCCCTCCAGCTGTAATGTCCTCCACATATCCCCTCATGAAATTCCATCATTACATTTTTCACTTCATTTTCGGTAAGGCATAAAAGTAATATGCCTAGAGGGTCTCTCCAGTAGAGTTGTCCATTAGCAACTGCGTATTTCTGAGATTTCATCCTTACAACTCTGTATTTAGCCTTGTCACATCCTGGAGGACAGCTAAGTGTTAACAAATATTCAACTATTTGCTTGTACCAAGGACTAGTCAGATATTTCACATGTATCTTTTGTGTAGCTTTCTCTAGTCCATGTTGCTCTCCTTCTTTTTCTGATTCTTCATTTGCTATTACAGACAGATTAATCCCCAAAGCTTGGTGATTTGATTCAGATAACATCTTGGCAAGTCCCTGTCCTTTGATCAGTTTGGTAGGCTTTATATCCAGATCATACTCCTGAATTTTTGCAATCCATCTCCCCCTCCTACCCTCACTATCCCCTTGTACTAGAATGTCTTTTACAGCTGCTGTGGGAACATAGGCAGTAATATGAGATTGCAAAATATAAACTCTAAAGGCTTTAAGGGACTTTACCAGGGCGTATGCTTGCTTCTCCAGTATATTATATTTCAATTCAGCATTGTATAGCACCTGACTGAAGAATGTTATTGGCTGTTCATATCCCTCTTCATTTTTCTGCAATAATACTCCAGCAATGGTATGAGGTGAAGCAAATGAGAATACCATAAATGGCTTACTATAATCTGGTCCTGCCAATATAGGGGCTTCGGCAAATGCCTGTTTTATCCTTGTGAATGCGTCTCTAGACTCCTGAGACCATTTTACTTCATTTTCCTTTTTCAGCATATTGGTAATGTGCCTAACTATCTCTGCATAGTTAGGGATAAATCTTCTCAAAAAATTTATTCGCCCCAAGAACACCTATACTTCTTTCTTATTCCTTGGCAAAGGAATGTTGTTTATTACTTCAACTCTCTTAGGGTCAATTTTTACACCATCCTTAGTCACGATATGTCCTAAGAGTTTTCCTTCGTCTAATGCAAACAAATATTTTTGGGGATTAAGAGAAAGGCCGTACCTTCTGCATTTTTCGAAAGTTCTTCTCAAATGCACAATATGCTCATCATCATTCTTTGAGAATACCGTGATATCGTCAAGATATACCACCAAGAACTTGTCCTGTTCTCCAATAAAGGCTATGTCCATTGCCCTTTGAAAAGTAGCACCTGCATTAATCAATCCAAATGGCATCCTTGCATACATAAAGGTTCCCCATGGCGTGGTGAACGCAGTCTTCTTCTGGTCTTCTGGGAAAACATCTACCTGATTGTAGCCCGAAAATCCATCCATCATTGACATTCTGGATGTTCCCACCACTTTCTGCAAGATATGGTCCATTTTAGGCAGTGGGTAATTATCTTTGAGAGATGCTCTATTCAAATTTCTGAAGTCCACACACAGCCTTATTTCTCCATTCTTCTTTCTAACAGGAACAAGGTTCGCTATCCATTCTGAGTACCTTAGTGGCACGATTATCTTGGCCTTCAACAACTTCTTGATTTCTTTTTCAATAGAAGGAAGAAGCAAAGGATTTATTTGCCTGAGCTTCTGTTTGTATGGCTTTGCATCCTCCTTCAATGGAATTTTATGCTGTATAATATTTACATCAAAAGTTTTTAGGTCCTCATAGGACCAGGCAAAAACATCTTTATAAGATTGAAACAACTTCAAATACTTTTCTTTGTATCCTTCTGGGACCTTCTTCGACAGTTTAACAATTTTGGGGTCAGTGGAAGTACCCAAATTCAAATCTTCTACTTGATTATCTTCTACTATTTTATTTGGCTGCACGGGTACGTCATCTTTATTGAACAACCTCTCTAGTGGTACCAACCCTCTGGGTATGACATTACCCTTTAGCTGCAGCACTTTGCTACCTACTATTCTTTCTTCCCATTTATTTTCAGCAATGTTTTCAACTTCTTCTTCTCCATTATCATCAATCTCTATATTGGAGAATTCTCCCACAGTCTCTATAAATCTTTTCATCTGTTCATCATCTTCGAATACCTGCCAATGCTTTATATTGTCTGGAATGGATGGTCTATAACGTACTTCCACCTCATATCTTAGTAGTGGATTCTGAGGAGGACGGAAAGTACTGGCAGCTACCGCAAGAGAATCTGCTATTCTGTTTTGCTCCCGGGGCATGAACTGTATGTTAAATGTTGAAAAGAAGTTTTCTATCATGTCCCATACTTCATTTCTATATGCTCTGAGCCGGGGGTGCTTAGTTTGACATTCATTTTTAATCTGCCTTACGACTAGCTCAGAGTCTCCAAACACTTTTAGACAGTGGATGCCCATGTTTCTAGCTGTCTGCAACCCCAGCAATAATGCCTCATACTCAGCCACATTGTTCGTAGCCTCATATTCCAATTTAAAAGACAGGGGCACCCATTTTCCTGCAGGGGAAATCAACAATACTCCTGCTCCATTACCCTCCCTTGAATTAGCTCCATCAAAATGCAAAGTCCATATTCCTGATTCCTGCTCTTTTTGGGGCTGCTCAGCCTGAACCTGACCAAAGAGGGTCTCATGTGCGTAATCCTGATTTTCTTCCAGCATAAAACATGAAAAGTCCCCTTCTTTGTTATAAATTGGGGAATTATCTGAGCAGTCAGCCCTGGTTACCGTTTTGACAAATCTGGTCTCCCTGTATAACCTCCTTTCTTGACCTCCGAAGACTGGGACAGTAGCATATGTTAGATCCAATTTGATTGACCCCCCAATCTTGGTACCCCAGGACCTTGACAACAGCATGCCAAAGCGGGCTGGGATATCAGCAACCACTATGTCCATGACCACACTTTTTGCTGGGATTTGAGCTAGATTGACTACTAAATCTTTAATCATTCCCAAGAATTTAACCCTTTTAGAATCAAATGAATATAAATCTTTATATGGCCTTGTAATTTGCAGCCCTAGTTGCTCCATGACAGACAAAGGCATAAGATTATGGGAAGCCCCAGAATCTAACATACAGTTGTGTAGCAGCAGATCATGGATGACTAGGGACACGTAAAAGGGAGGAGTGGAAGGATCTATCTCCTCGACATGTGGGCCAAAGACTACCATTGGTCTCTCTTCTTGCAGATTTAAACTATCGGGTGCGATGGGTAGTTCAGGAGGAAGAATGAAAGAGGTAACTTGAGACTGATATGCAGGCTGTTTTAATAATTCAGTCAGAGGAACAGGAATCTTAATCGTCTCGAGTTCTTTTTGCAAATTGAAAGCAGACGCGGGCTTTTCTAGCGCTACTTCTTTGGACTCCCTATTTTCAACTGAAGAATTGAATTCTTTTGACACTGGCTCAGCATTAGGGGGGCCAACTGGTATAGAAGAGGAGGGAACTTGATCATTAGACTGCAAGGGGGTATTCAGAAGATTCTTACCTTTTCCTATACACTTCTTTGCTTCTGATTCCTTCTGAGCCGATGTTTCCTCTCGAGGCTGCTCTTCCTCTTGCTCCTGGGTTCGGGTCCTCTTCCTTGAGGATCTAAGATCATATTTGACGTTGAATTGTGCTTCCATGAAATCAGCGAATTTCTTGCAGTAATGGTCAATCTCTGCTTCTTCGTCTTCTTCTTGTAGGGGGCACTCCATATCGTCACTATTAGAGAAGGCCAGATTTGAATCTTCAAGTTTATAAGCTGCATCTCTAACGGAGTCATCTGCTGGCCCCTCCAGGTACAAGGGATGAGGTACCTGGTCTTGCTGTTCTCTTAGCATTATCTGTAACGGGGGCTTTCTGTACTGAGGATTATATCCTCTGTTTGGAGCATTATAATAGTTCGTGGGAGCTGCATTATTAGCTTCCAACTCTAGCTTGACCATTTTCTTTATCATCTTGCTTATCTCATCCATTTTGTCAGAGTCTTTGTCTTGATTGGAGGTAGAAACCTCTTCTTTACCTCTCTTTCTAGTATCTTGCTCAACTTTTCCCTTTGACTTACCAGTGGCGGAAAAATTTTCCTCCAACTCTAGAGCATCTGTTTGAGCATCATCCAATGTGACAGGCATTCTTTCCCGCAGAGAGAAACCAAAATCGGAGTCAAAAGCTGCTATGAAAACGACTTTGGCCGCAGCTTCATGTGGCTTCATTTCGGGACGTAGGCTCAGGTATAACTTGTTAAATATCTTGATGAACTCGGACACTCCTTCATTCTGTTTCTTCTTCATGGTATTAAATTCAGTAAGGCACATTCCATAATCTTTCTTTTCCCCCCACTTTCTGAGGAAAGCAGTTTCCATTTGATCCCAGGTAGTCATGGAATTATTTCCCAATGTCTTAAACCATTTCCTGGCTTCGCCTTCTAAAGACTGCACAAACAACCGCAAAACCACATCCATATGTTCAACATTTAAGTTCTCCGCGAAAGAGCAGAAGGTCTCGAGATGCTTCTGAGCATCAGTGTCACTTTCACCATTAAACCTCGGTAGGATCTTCAGGTAATCTTGTGGCATGTCATGCAGTACTGGGGGTAAAGCCAGTGGAGCATATTTATTTAACAGAAAAGCAGGAACATTGGCCATTGGAGGAGGTGGGGGTTGCACAACAATTTGAGATACAGATGAAGGGAGAGAAGTAGGAGGAAGTGAAGTATGAATAACAATGGGAATATATTGCATAGAAGCCTGAGGTGTAGAAGGAAATAACTCACGGTTAACAGCAGCTACTTCTGTGACCTCTTTAATTTCTTCAGCCTCGCAAGTAGGGTGAGATCCTCCCTCAATCCAGGCGTTTCCTCTACGTGGAGTTCCTGAGTGAAACTCGGGTTCTTCTGTTCTAACTTCTTGAGAAGAAGAAGGCGGGTGATCTTCAACAGAATATTCAGAACTTTCGGAACGGACCGACTTCTTCTCTTTCCAACTTCTTCTATGAATGATTTTCTCCGGGTCAGACACGGGTGTCTTCGGTGGTGAGGTATCCGACCTCAGATGGGGCCTCCGAGAAGCCAGAACTTCCAAAAATTTATCAAATAAAGACCAGTGGAGTCGCCAAGGTGAGAAATCTACAACTCTTCACCTCTCTGTGCCTACCTGATTAGAGAGTGAATATAGGATGTCGAACCCAGGGAAACAGATATTCTTGAATTCGTTCCCCGGCAACGGCGCCAGAAAGATGTTGCGGATGATTTTGTCACCCTCCTAGAGACAGCCTAGAGTTGCCATAGACCAGTGCCTAGGACATCTTAATATAGCAAGGAGTCCTTTATAGTTTGGGTTGTCAGTCCAAGGGACTCACCTACTATCTCTCGTTCTAAACAAGGAAATTAGATTGAATTGGTCCAATTTCTCTCTCAGAGGCTGATACAAGGATAGGAATAATGTAAAGATGTCATGTAAAACTTCAGCATGAAAGTATCAGACAGTTAAGAGACCGTTTACTGTAAAGAGGGCTGATTCAAATAATATATCACAGAAATCAAATGTTAGGAAGTGCAGGCAGTGAGGAAACATAAGAAGATATTACTGGCAGAAGGGCGCACCAATTTACGAATCCTTAAGCCACTAATATAGCAGAAATTATGAAAAGAGTGAACATGGAACATCATATCACTTCTAGGCCTATTTAAAGCGCTTGAATAATTCCAGAAAGGGCACCACTTAAGATGAATCCTTACTGCAAACTAGTGAGCCACTCGCATTCTAGAACATGATACAAGAAGAAAGTTTGCATGAAAAAGGATGATATATTAACACATGAGAAAAGTTACATACTGTGACATACCAAAGACCAGAATCCTCAATACAACCATAACTCCTCCTCACTGAGACCCTACGGGCTCTGAAACTTCATACAGAAATATTACAAGATGAATACAGTAGTCTTCTCGCTGCACAGCTTGCTCACAGAAATCTGGAACCTCTACAATGTCTTATTTTTGAGTATTTATAGAGAAGATAGAAATTTCCCGAGGAGGAGGAAAACGAGGCACAATTAATGACTCAGTTTGAAACCCAATGGCGGAAAACATTCGCGCCTTCTCTTATGAATGACTGGCTATAAATGATGGTACTGAACAACCTGTACAAGAAATAAATGCTGGGAGATAAAATCTCCTTATATACAAAATGGGAGAAATAAAATATACACAACTTGTCACCCGCGGCTGAAAGAAAATCTGCTGCCGTAAGAGATTTGGAACAATCTGGATTTATGTACTGTACTCTCGGCTTTCGGCTATGGATTTGAATCCTGGATCTTTAATGCGGGGTGGACGCATCTGGAGAGTTCTGAGGGTTCATATCCCTGTCTTCTTTAATGGTGGTCACCTCTTCCACCTACTCTCGGCTCCTTCCTTTAATTGCTGCCAGTATGATCTGTCCTTTGGTTATGCTCTAGATTTTTCAATTGAGACGGAAAATTAAAGCGCCAACAAAGCCAAATGAAGACCTGCAAAACCCACAAATCATTAGAGAAAAACGACTCGGCGATATGGAGTGTGGTTACAACAGCGGCCATGAAGTCGGTGATACATTTTAGGCAAGACATTGAGAGGACGCAGAGTGACAGGAAACACATGAACACAATGGAGAAACGGAGAGTGACGAGGCAGAAATCAATGGGGCGACAATGAATAAACGGGCTAAAGGTTCATAAACCATGACACGTTATCAGGACACATGAATGGTGGAGGAAGGATGCAGCGTACGCTTGTGAAACATGATGACATGGCCACAGGAGGTGGGACCCGAATCGGCAATCGGAATCGGAAAGCAGAGTGGGTAGAGCGGGAGTGGCACATCTTTTATATTCCGATTGCGATTGAAAACAGGGCTGCGATCAACCCAGGGCCATCTGATCTTGAAACAAGATCGACGGCTGTGCTTGCGTCGGAGGGAAATAAAGTGGTGGAGCAAAGAAAATCGCCGATCGACTGCGCGCGGACCCACCATATATGTTAATTGCCGCACCGTCGATTTGAGCTAGATCGGATGGCCATTATTGCGTCCGATTGTTCAAACAGTATGCCCCTTCTTGCTTTGAACTGTGGTTCTCTGACCTGGGTCATATGTAGGTCGGAGCGGAAGGGAGCCAAAATCTTAAAGGATCGGCCCGATTGCTTAAATTTGAATTTTGTTATTATATGATTTCAAGTGAGATAATACACTTGGTGGTCATGGGGTTTTAGGCTACTGGGCAGGATGAATATGAACAAACACATTTAGGCAAATTTAGGCATAACTCAAGACAGTGGTAAGAATAGACAAGAGATTTTTTGTTACAGAGAACACTATGTATCTCACCTAGATATTTAAAGTGGATTATAATAATGTACAAAGATGGATTCGATGTTTCACTTGTTTTAGCCAAGGCCTTCTAAGCTTGTTAGCACATGAAAAATAATCCTCATCAATATTTTTAAGAATATCGCCATGTTCGATCGCTCTTCTACCACTAACTTTACCTCTCAACATCTGCACAAGAAATGAATGTCTAATGCTAGGCAGTTTCTATTCTTATAGAGATGAATGGTCATAGTTGAACTATTTTCATTTGAATGAAATTAAAACATAAACATAAGATAATATAATCATTATATATCATTTGGAGAATTGAACTTGTCATAAGTAAAATTTTCTTCCAAGATCTCATGAGTATGCTAGAATATACCTCAATCATTGCCAACTTCTTTGCAAATCCCATATTGGGAAAAATGTTCGATGTGACTAAGGATAGGTATAACTTACAATTTATGGTTCTCTTCTAGTGTTAAATGTGATTATTAGATGAGGAAAATTATTCTAGTAGATACAGGGGCTTTGGGCCTGTCATATAACTTTAATGGAATTATGATTATAGCACAAGACTTGATACAGATCACTAAACACTAGCCATCTTGATGCATAAGCTATTAGGAGAGAATGAGGGCTCTATTCTGCTTTTACCAGTGTTTTCTTAACACATTAGAGGAAGATATATTTTTTAGGAGGAACTAAAGGCACACTATGATATAAAGAGAATTACTTTCTCAAGCAAGATCTCAAGAACTTGTGAAGTAACATCTTGTATTCAAACAATTACAAAAAATAATTGCTGACAGACTATAGGCAGGAAACTTAGAGTTAATACAATCAATTCCCAGATTTAAGCTTCAGTTTCCACCACACTCCTAACCGCAAAGGACCAATGAGAATATCATTGTAAATAACTTAAGAGTAGATACCTGTTATGATAAGATGGCTATGGAAAAACAATGGGGAAATGTTGAAAATGGTAGTGATTCACTTCCTTTAATGATGTGACTACTTAAGTCAGACTGCTCGCTAGAGGAAGTGATTCGGTTGAATCCATTAATTAGCTAGTGAGTATCGTAAAACCAACAGCATCAAGAACAAAAATCCTAGAACCAACAACATCATATAAAAAACGAAAAAAATCCATTGCCAATCGATCCTTACCCAAAAAAAATTGTATGAGTCAACAATATCTTAAAACAAACAGAGAAAATACAAAGCCAGGAAATAGAAAAATATAAAATCCAACTAACCTGTGACTCTGGGTATGAAAACTTTAATTGTGAATTCATTGTTGCCCACCTCTTCAAAAGCCTCCAAGTTCTCTCTAATGTGTTTTTATCCATGATAAAAGCTGTAATTATATAGAAACAATTCCCAGCCCCGAGAGCAAAAATTTGGCGCCAAATAACCAGCACATCCAGTTTTTATCTAAATTTTAGAACCAACTACAACAATTCAGCGCCAAAGACCTAGAACCTCATCTTCCTAAACCAGCCTGGGCAAGAACAGCAAGTTTTCCTCTATTCTTGGGCTTTTATACCAGTGAAATCAACCATGCCCTCTCCTAGACTTCGACTTTTGACAAACTTTGCCCTCAAAACCTTGTCTTTCCCCGACTTCGACTTTTGACAAACTTTGGCATGCCCTCAAAACCTCGTCTTCCTGAACTAGTCCTGGTAAGAATAACGAGTTTTCTTGGGCTTTCATACAGTGTCAAGTTCGACTTTGGGTACTTCAACATGCCCTCAAAACCTCGACTTCGTCTTCCTGAGCTAGTCGAACTGCGAGTTTTCTTGGGCTTTGTTGCGGTGTCAAGTTCGACTCTTACCAGTGAGTTTTCTTTGGCTTTCATACGGTGTTAAGTTTGACTGGGGACTTCGGCATGCCCTAAAAACCTCAACCTCGTCTTCCTAAACAGTTGAACATCGAGTTTTCTTGGGCTTTCTTACGGTGTCAAGTTCGACTTTGGGCTTTCATACGGTGTCAAGTTTGACTTTCGGGACTTCGGCATGCCCTCAAAACCTCGACCTCGTCTTCCTGAATAGTCGAACAATGAGTTTTATTGGGCTTTCTTATGGTGTCATGTTCGATTTGGGCTTTCATACCGGTATTTTTAATGAAATCAACCCATGCCAATGTTCAACTTCGAATTTTCGAATGTGGCATGCCATCAAACTTTTACAAATCTTGAAACAATTTTTTTTTAAATAATTAAAATATTAATATTTATTATTTTAATTATTAATTAAATATAAATTACAATATATTTAAAATTTAATTTTATATAATATAATTAAAACAAATAAAATATAAATATTGATAATTAATATTTTAATAAATTCAATAAAATATAAATATTGATATTTATTATTTTAATAAATTAATTAAGGTTCATATCAAATTATATATATATGTTAAATTGGTGTCGCAGAATATATGTATGTTAAACATATTATAAATAAATTATATATGTGTGTGAGTATTCACAGCTTGAGTAGGCTTAATGGTTAAGAGTATGTGTTTCCTCCTAAGAGCTCATAGGTTCAAAACCATAGGGGGTAGAGTATGTGTGTCTTCGTAGACTTAGCAGTAAAATTGCTACGTGGAGGTGAGTCCCTTGTCCCACAAACAAGGGGATCTCACACACCAATTTGGTGTTTGGCTTGGTCGATGTGACATTAAAATTAGATTATTATTATTATAATAACAAAGGTTCACAGACTCTCCAATGGGAGTGAGGTTTGAGCAACACATGGAAGGTGTCTCGCATGAGTAAATACAAGTGGCACGAGGATGAGGGAGTGTGACACCTTTGAGTTAGTGTCACGACGACCGAGTGGTGGGGGGCGCGACAGGTGCCCAACTCGGGTATAATGTGCGACGGTGACATGCAATGGGCATGCCATATTGGCGAATGCCCGCCTTGGGTGCATCGTGTAGTGGTGGGCAGAGTCATGCATTTTGGTAGACGTTATGAGCAACAACGTCAAATGGGTGTGTGCCCCATAGCGGGCAGATGAGTCAAAGGCGTCAGGTGAAGTCGTGTTCGTGAGCGCGTTCGATTTTACAAGAGTGTTGTGTAGTGATTTGGCGAGCTGGGCAGGACAGGGCGCAAGTGGCCGATCAGTCATCGGGGCAAATCAGGAACGCGTGGTGCCAAGGGGAATCATGGGTATGGTCAATTTGAGGAATATGAGGGGCAGGGTATCCAGCGTCCAGACACAGTGCATGCCAGAGGAAGACATAACCAGCATTAGGGGAGTTTTCAGGTCTAAAATGGGCCTCCTAACGAAATAATAAAATAATAACTAAACAAATAAAATAATATTTATGAATTTGAAATTCACTTTTTGCATCACAATCCATGTAACCATAGTTAAATTCAATTCAAAATTTGTACCAAAATAAAATTAATAATAAAATTGTGTTGATGTGACTATAAATAAGAATGGTCTTTTCAAGAAAACATCATTATCATTGAATAACTAATGCATTTGTCCTTTGTACTTAAATAACTTAAAATAAAATATAAATATACATTTATAAATTTTTAATTATATTATATGATATTAATTAAAATTTATATTGTTTAAATTTTATAATAACATATAATTAATATACTATATTTTTATTCAAAAAGTGTGAAATGACATTTATTATGCGTACTTTACTTTGACTTTAAAAGTACTTAGAGCACTACCATGGTTAACCGTGAGTTTTTATCCACCATTGAGAATGTGACAAGTAAGTACCTTTAACTCAAGCAATGCCACCTCAACCATTAGGGATGATGTCATCCCCTAAAATGTGATTGGTTATCATAAAGTGAATTTTATTGTACGTTTTCCTTAGGAGGCCCATTTTAGACCTACAAATTCCTCTAATGGTCTCTGTATACTATAAACCTCTCTTGGAAAATGAAGACGCTATTATCCATCGTGCTCCTGGATCATAACAATGCCAAGGATGAAATTCTGCTCATACTAGATGAGATGAAGCTCCAGATCATAGATATGGCCAGTAGAATGAAACACATTGAACCATGACTTGCCCCATCATCTAGACCATGGAACACCAATAAAACTATTAAATACCTTTACTGAGGTGGATCCCTCAGTTTATTCATAGATTAATGATAGGTTTTTGGTTTTCTAATCTTTATAGTTACTATACAGTTTGCCATATTAGTCTGCTAGACAATTTCAATTTTGAAAAGAAACACACTATCATATTTTGTACAAATCTCAATTTTAAACTTCTCATGGTGAGGAGACTTTTGCATTTCCATTAGTTTGGTTTCCCTAATGGCATACTAGAAGCTTGCAGTAACTCCCTTGATATGTAATTTTAAACAATACCAATAGAACAACTTATCTTACAAAAAAAACGTTCCTATTCTGTGTCTTTTTTCTTTACTCTTGACTTTAAGGAGTCGCAATTGCGCTTCCACCCCTTATCACCACTCAAATACTTTTGAATCTCATTAATCTACTTTTCTATTTATTTGTGGACATTTATTAAGATTAAATTATCTATATTATCACATCTCAAGAACAATTAACCAATGCTAGCAACATTTCCCTAACGCTCTAGTATGAAAGATTGAACAAATAGCATAACCCTGCACACCTAACAAGCTCTAACCAACAACATAACTCTGCTATTGATATCATGATCTCCAAATCCCAAGGACAATCAAAGCATATATACTCTCATAGGTTACTTTTAACAATCCCCTTCAAAGCAAGGTCTCATGGGGAACCAAGGCCTAGACCCTAGGTGTTAATGACCATTTGAATCACCATTTGATTATATATATATATATATATATATATATATTGGACTCACTTTTATCCCATAACCTAACATGCCCCACTCATCCCATGCCTAATGTTTCTCAGCTAGTATCAAACATAATCATAATCATCACCATCTCATTACAAATAGCTACATCATGTTTACCATCTTTGTTGCAAGGGATCTCAGCTAGCTAGTGTTCACTGAATTTCTGCTGTGGGATGCTAGTTGAAATCTTGAACCACACACAAGTAACAATGTAGAAAACCAAGAACAGGCAAAGGGATGGAACCAAGAAAGGCTTCATTTATTTATAGAGGGTGGTAATTCCTTTCTTCTTTATAGAGGTTGATGAGAAGAATTTCACAATGGAGATTTGGCTTACTCAAGCCAACCTAAGGAGACCATAGTTTGAACTAGGAAAATCAAGCTCTAAAATCACAGAGGTGATGTGCCTACTAACCGTGTGGGAAAACTTCATTTTATCACGAATCTTTGCCATCTAACTCCAAGGAAAAGGAGTCCACCTAGGATTCACACCACCAAGAACCAAAATAGGCTAGAATAAACAAGCAATGCTCTTAGTGGTACTGAGTCTAGAGAGGCCATCCAAAGTCTCTTGTATAGAGAGAATCGACTCTTGAACAGATAAATATAGGCCTCTCTGATCATACCGATGAGAGAAAGTCACAAGAGAACCTCTTGAGTCCCAAAAAAAACAACAAAACCTCCCCCAAAAAATTCATTGTTAAACTTGATCTCATGGAGATGGCATAGTTGTGATCCTGTCAACCCTAGGGATGCAATGAATCGTCTTAATTGATAGGTTTCAGGAGAAAAACCCACAATTATTCAAGTGTGATATGAATAACATGAACCCAATGACATCGTATGTAATCAAGATGGACAATGGGATTGTTTAAAAGTGTAGCGAGAGAAGGTATTCTCTGGTGCGTGAATTAGCCAAAAAGACCATGATTTGTCTTCCTTTTCCTATCGACGAGTTCATGGAGATGGTGAATTCATGCATAGTGTTGGAGGATTAGTTACCTAAAGCTTCTTCAGTTTGACTACAAGTTCGAGAGGCAGTTATAAATTCAGAAGAGGACGAGTTGGGAGCTTCAATCCTTGATTGAAGCAAGGATGAGTTAGATAACTAGTTAGACTCAGTTAACTATTCAATCAAAACACATGTTATAAATTTTTAAGTTGCCAATTTTAGAATGGATCGAATAAATAAAGGAGGACAAAGGCACAAAGCTTCATATTTGTTTTATGCACAAAGGACTGTGACAAGAAACAGCTCACGAGATTCTGAGAGAGAGAAAAAACATTGTGCGAGAGACCTTTTTTTTGAGTGCGTATCTTGGAGGAGCCAATATGCAGCATTGAAGAGAGATTTTAGCGTGGCAGAATTGCACTAGGAAATAGGGGAATTATGCACTAGGAAATACGAGTCAAACCCTAAAGAATAGGGAGTCCTCTACACTAGGAACTATGAAACTTGTGGACAAGGAAATAGGGACTATCTAAGCGCAAGAAAGTAGGAGCAAGGGTCTGTGTGTTTGCAAGGTCAGTCTAGCTAGAACAACATGAGGACAAGATTGTTTTGAGGGTGATAGTTTGCCTTGTAAGAGATTCTATTGCTCAAACTCTATCAATAAAATACTACAGCAAAGAAGAGGGTTTTCCCAAGAAATATAATTGTGTTGAATTGGTGTGACTATGTTTTTATCTCTGTGTTCAATTCTGTTACTTATAAGTGTTAAGAAATTATGTGTCTTGGTGAAAAAAGTTTCAGATTTTTCATCAAAGAAATTGCAAAATTTTGTGGAAATTTAACATGGTATTAAAGCAGAGATCAGTATAAACACCAACACAAGTTAATAATTTAGCTAGCGCGCAAATCAATTAGGAAGGCTAGCACAAGATTTTGAAGAGTAGAGCAGAGTAGTTCCTTGGATAGCAATATGTCAGTCCTAAGGCTAAGGTCAAATCACAGTTTAGGAGCCTCAAATTTACGTGCATGGAAGGAGCAAATCACAGTAGTGTTAGAAGATAATGGGGTAGCAAAGTTTGTCAAGTAGGCAATAGTGCCAGCTCTAGAACCCCAATGGTTGGCCCAGCATACTAAGAATGACACCAAGGAAAGAAGGATCATTCTAGAGGGGGTTAGAGATCATATTATTCCTCATCTCAATGAGAAGAATATAGTGTATGAGATGTTTAAATTTAAAGACATCTTCAATTTGTTTCAGGCTTCCACTCATGTCACAAATATTTCTCTCAAAGAGAAGCTAAGAAGTAAGCAGATGAGCAAAGATGAGCCCATCATCACATATCTTTCAAAGTTCACTTAGGTTCAAGATGAGCTAGGTGGTGTGGGCATGAATGTAGTAGACAGTGACCTTGTGAGTCCTGCGCTACTGGGACTCCATAAGTCTTGGTATAATTTCCAAGATGCAGTAAGTGGCAGAGAGAATATTCCTAGTTGGGAAAGGTTATGGAGTGATTGTTTTCAACAAGATATCTGGAGAAGGGCGAGAGCTGGTACATAAGCTCCTATAGAGGATGAGGATAACTTTGCCCTAGCAGGTGAAGGTAGCAAAGCCAAGGGCAAGAAGGGTCAAGGAGAGGCTGAGTCCAGTCAGAAAGGCGAGAAGAAGGAGGAGGATCTAAGCAAGATCAAGTGCTTCCATTGCCATGAGTTCGGACATTATGCCACCAAGTGCTCTAATTGGAAGGAGTCCAGTAAGGATCATGTAGGTGCATCAGTGAAGTTAGATGCATTTTCTGTCTAGTTCGAGAAATATTTCCCATTGATAGCTTGCATGGAAAGCTCAATAGACCACAGTGTATTGTATATTGATTCATGAGCATCCTTCCACATGACCAAGAACAAGAAGTATTTCAGCTATCTGAATGAGAAGGACATGCAATTTCAGATTGAGCTAGGAGATGGAGGTTCCTTCTCACAAAGTCTGAAGCTAGATGCATTCTCCCATCATATGTCTAGAAGCACCATTATCAATAACCCATATATTCTCATTCTTGAAAGTCCTATAAAAGTGGAAAATAAACTTCCATCCATTACATCTAGCTTGGAAATGATCTTAAAATGAAACCATTGATGAATGTAGTGATATTCGCAACAAAATTGAAACCCTTGTTTATAACCCTTGCCATGATGCCAAATAGGATGTGATCTTCAGTCTCTTTCTTGCACCTTAGCTCTGATACTATGTTGGAAAAATTTTTGAACGCGTTCGAGTCGCGTTCAACTTGGCCCGAACCTTATGAACGACCTTCGTGCCTTGAAACATTATTCTACACATCCTGAACACGAACGCGCGGCACAAACTCGACTTGACCTAAACGCGCCTGCCCTGAACATTGTTCTGCACGCGTCCTGCGGAAGGACCCCATGCGGTCAAAACTTAGCAAATTTGATATGGGCGCCCTCAACCGAAATGACCCAACCCAAACGCATTTCGGTGGGCTCCCTCAATCGAAATGACCCAGCCCGAACATGTTTGGGCAGGCGCCCTCAACCAAAATGACCCGACCCAAATGGGTTTAAGCGGGTGCCCTCAAATGAAATGACACGGTGCGCCCGACTGAAAAAATTCACAAGGGAGCAAACGAAAAATGGTCTGCACGAACATACACAAGGCACCTGTGCGGTCACAACTTAAAAAATTTGATACGATTGCCATCAAATGAAACGACCCGACCTAAACACGTTTGGGTGGGCGTCCTCACACGGCATGCCCAACCGAATGAAGGCACAAGGGAGCAACCGAAAAACGGGCCACATGAATGTGCACAGGGCACCTGTGCGGTCACAACTTAGAAAATTTTATATGGGCGCCCTCAGCTGAAGTGACCCGACCCAAATGCGTTTGGGCAGGCGCCCTCAACTGAAACGACCTGACCCGAACGCGTTTGGGCAGGCGCCCTTGACTGAAACGACCCGACTCGAACGGGTTTGGGTGGGCGCCCTCAGACGAAACGACACAGTTCCCCTGACTGAACGAAGGCAAAAGGGAGAAAACGACAAACGGGCCCCATGAACGTGCACAAGGCACTCATGTAGTCACAACTTAGAAAATTTGACACGGCCTCCCTCAAACGAAATGACTCTACCCAAACATGTTTGGGCAGCTGCCCTCACACGGTGCGACATGGCGTGCATGACCGAACGAAGGCACAATGCAGAAAATAGCAAACGGGCCACAGGAACGTGCAAAAGGCACGCATGCGGTCACAACTTAGCAAATTTGATACGGTCGCCCTCAAATGAAATGTCCAGACCCAACCCGAACACATTTGGGTGGGTGCCCTCACACGGCACGCCCGACCGAACGAAGGCACAAGGGAGAAAATGAAAAATGGGCCGCACGAACGTACACAAGGCACCCATGCAGTCACAACTTAGAAAATTTGATACGGCCACCCTAAAACGAAATGACTCGACTCGAATGTGTTTAGTGGGCGCCCTAAAATGAAACAACTTGACTCGACCCGAACATGCTTGGGCAGGTGCCCTCAAACGAAACGACCTGACCCAACCTCAACGCATTTGGGCGGGTACCCTCAAACAAAACAACTCGACCCGAACCCATTTGGGCGGGTGCCCTCAAACTTAATGACCTAACCCGACCCCAACACATTTGGGCAGGCACCCTCAAACGAAATGACCTGACCCGACCCGAACGTGTTTGGGCAGACGCCCTAAAATGAAATGACCCGACCCGACTTGAATGCATTTGGGCGGGCACCCTCAAATGAAATGACCCAATCCGACCCGACCACGTCTTGGCAGGTGCCCTCAAACGAAACGACCCGACCCAAACGTGTTTGGACGGGCGCCATGACACGGTGTGCTTGATCGAACAAAGGCACAAGGGAGAAAATGGAAAATGGACCACACGAACGTGCAAAATGCACCCATGAGGTCACAACTTGGAAAATTTGATACGACCTTCCTCAAATGAAATTAAAAAAAAAAAAAGGTTATTAAAGATATTTAAAGAAAAAAAAAACTAAACCAAATATTTTACTTTTTAACATCCACAATATTCCTCAACACTAAGAGCTCAGCCTACAACATTTCATGTCATCCCTTAACGTATCCCACCATATAATGGTGAACTATGAGATCAAACAACCCCTATCTATGGTAAAACAAAATTTTAACATAAAACAAAAAGTTGTTGAGTGATGCATTAATTTAAATTCATTCTAGGTATTAAAACCTACATTCTCTATAGGCTTTTGAAATGCATAGCCACAATTTCTATAAAAAAAAAATTTTAAACTTAAGTACATCATTGAATGTCATGTGTTTTCTGATATGTAGTAAAATAAATGCTACCCCAAACAAAAAGTAAAAATCAAATTATTTAGCTTGAGAGTTATAATAAAAACTATATCATAGGTCTTTAATGTTGCAATACTAACGGAATTCCTAAACGTCGCAAGACCGATGGTTGAATCCTAAACATTGCAAGACCGACGTATGACTCCTAAATTTCGGTATTCTGACAGTTTTTCCCTCAACGTCAGAAGATCGATGGTTTCCTTAAATGTTGCAGGACTAACGACGGTCTCCTAAATGTCACAATACCGACGGTTTGTCCTGTAACGTTGGTATTCTGATGGTTTGTCATGTAACGTCGGTATTCCAATGATTTTCCTAAACGTCGTTGTTCCGACGATACTCCAAAAATGTCACTAGAGCGACAGTTGTTGGCGGGATTTGAAAATTTGATAAAAATTGGGGAAATTTCTGACAATACGTCAAAAGTGTCGGAACTAAATTGTCGAAATTTTGACCAAATGTACTAGTGTGCCTTGCAAAATGGCCATAGCCATGACAATGCCTACATTTAAATGGAAGCTGCTCATAATCCAGCTCATGGATATGGGTCCGGTCAGCAACCGTTAGTTTGATAACTTTAGGTAGCCCAAACTCCAAATCCACCTCGACACATATACGTGTGCATGAGTATTGATCTTTTCTCACTGCTTGATCAATATACTTTCTGAGGGTATTGCCAATGGTTTGGAGAGACTTCTGGTTCCAGAAATGCAATGGGAGATGTGGGAGGCTTACCCACAATAGAACATTTGAAGGCACATATTGAGCATGATCTAAGTTAGCGGTCCATTTATTTAAGTATATTCCATTAGGAACCATAAAATAAGGGCCATTCCTGAAGATGAGGCTTCTGTCTTCCACATTCTCAAAAACAAAAACAAAGTATCCTTTGTCGACAAAGTGGCTTTTGATGCCTTCTGAGACTAAAGGAATCTAGTTCCTCTACACCCAGTCTTCCACAGCTTTGGGAGAGGGCCAGAGGACAGTAAAATTTCCAATGAGCCCTCTTTAATCTAGGTTCAATGCAGATCGACAAGTTTCTTCAATTTTAATGGCCACCGAAGGGATACTATCCAGCTTCTTTAGGAAATTTTGTTGAGATTCAGTCAGAGAGCGCTTGTTACTGGCTTCAATCAGTTTCTTGAATGCAAGGACTTCTAGAGGAGGAGGAAGGGAAGCCTCAGGTCCCCCTCCTGATGCCATGGTGGCTGGGAGGTCGCAGGTAGGTTAGCTCACGCTCGACCTGTCAGAGTGCGTGCTAGCTGGTACAATAATATCATCTAGTCGTATAAATTAGTCATTTTTAGTTCGGTCACTTAAAAATGATCACATTTAGTAGTAATTCACTTGAAATAATTGTGGTGACTAAATTTTTTAGTCACCTAGTCACTAATTTCATCATTTTCGACTGGGGCATCCTCTTGGAGAAATGTATGCCAAATGATTGGAAAATGGCTCCTCAGGAAGAAATAATTCTCCAAGGCCTCCACCTAGCTCCTAGCATGGTCTCCGTAGCTTCTTGGATATCTATCCCTAACATAGGGAACACCATCAAGATGTTCAAACCTCCTCTAGAAGAATTCATCAAACTCAGCATTGATGAAGCCTTGAAAGGCAATCTGGGGCAATCAGGGGTTGGAGGGATTTTTCGAGATCATCATGGCACAACAAGATTCATATATGATTACTCCTGTAGCTTTGCCAACAACAATGAAGCATAATTCATAGGAGTGCACCGAGGTCTCCTCTTGGTCATCAGGTTAGGATACAGAAAGATAGTAATCGAAGGACACTCTCAATTGGTTACGAACACCTTCAAAAAACTTAATCAAGGAACAAAGTGGGGAAAAATAATCCAAAAATGGCGTACGTCTTCACATGTGTAGGGATTGGAGGATACAAACAAGAAATTTGATTATATCATTATCGCCCATGTAAGAAGGGAAGGAAACAGAGCAGCTGACCTCTTGGAAAATTGTGGTTGCGATCACCTGAATGAACCTATTGAATTAAGCATGCCTCATAATCTCTGGTAAGAATGATGGATCAAGCTACATAGCATCAAAGAGCATGACAGGTCGAAGGGTAGAGCTCACCCATAGTTCTCAGACTCAGCTCCCTGATCGGGGTGTAACGAAGAAGACCGACCCTCCCATCAGTGTTAATGGTAGTGTCCCTGGGGTTGAAGCCAACCGCATTCCACATGAGTGGCAAGGGAACCATGTTGTATTGTCGCATGCAGCACGAGGTGAGGTAGCGGGACAGAGGCCCACTCATGGAGCTTAAAAAATGGTGGAGGAAGGCATGGGGGTTTTGTTATGACAAAAGAATTTGGTGCAGGCGCAACAGCGGGATAAAAAACCTCCATTACACTTCCACCATGATGAAACTCAAGTATGTGTTTGGTTTCCTCTCCTTTTTTCATGCCATGTTTATGTTTTATGATTTGTGTTAGTCTCTATGGGAGCCTAAGGTGATTAAGTTAGAATGGTATAGTCTTCTGCTTGGTAGGGGAGAGCAGAACCATTACAACTCTGGTTGGGGGAAGTTTGGGGTTCTTTTGGGTCTCTGCCTCTTTGTTAGAGTAGGAATTGGGCATGGCCTCAAATTTTACCCAAGTGTGAGTCTGTCAGGTAAGGGATTCCAACAAGATGGAATGGTGAGGGGTTGGGCATTCCTGCTAGGGTATAGAGTTAAGGAGCAGTCATGGTTTGTATTTAGTTCAGAGGATTTGTTGGTTTATACCACCTTGAGCTACTTGGGCTCAGTGCGCATGAGGAATGGGAGAGTGAATTCAACCCGGGCCCGAGAAATGGGCAGCGACGGCTCCTTTGTCAATTTCGAGGGTGGGAGGTATGATGAGAGATAAGACACCAAAAGGGAGGTCAGGATATTGAAGGAAGATAGGAGCTCTTTGGGTTATGGGGATAATTTGTGGGGTGTGTGCGACCGTCAGGGATAGGGGGTGGTAGAAATTAAGTAGGGTATGAGGGCGATGGGTCTGCAGAGGGACGGGAAAGGGAGAAGTCTTGGGAAGAGGGCTCCGAGTAACCTTTCTTCTGATAACTGGGATGCATGGACCTTTGATCATTTTCATTATATGGAATTATGCCTTTGCTTGATTGTGTGGACAAGTCACCTACCCAGAAACCTAGTCAAAGATTGTGGGATGGCATGCTCCAAGAGTCCTGCAACTTGTGACCATTCTAAGAGCCTTGCAGCTTGAGGCCATGGCCGGAAAGATAAAGGCAAGGTAGTAGAAGCCCAACCCATCTCACCCCTGAGCAATCCGAGAGGAAGGAGGCCTACAATCGATGTGATCCAAGAGGCAACAAAAGCATACCACAAGAACACATCAGAGGAAATTAAAAAGCTCATTGAAAAATGAGAAGCTGACATAAATAGAAATGCAGAGACAAATATGGATACTAAGGAATGGAGAGGTTTGATACCATATTTGGGACAAACAAGGGGTAGACTAACATAATTCAAGTAGACACTGTACCTGTATTTTTCTATGAAGAGCATCCTTGGGAAAGCCTTGGAGAAGATCTCTATGAGGCTAGTGAAATTAGCCCAAGACTTCCTAGACTACAAGAGCAAGTTCGATAAGATCACATTCTAGCTGAGGAAATAGGATGGGCACTTTGAGCATATTGACTACCAACTCTCGTGTATTTCCAAGCCTTTTGAGCAGGCTCGTACCTCGGTTCAAGATCCGGTACCAGTGGAGGCAGCCTCATTTCCAAACGAGGCTGAGTAGTTCATGATTGTTTTAATATGCCTTTTTGCTTAGTATTTATATGTGGCTAACATTTAAATTTCAAGGATCTAGTAAATATGTTAGTCAATCTGTGAGAAACTATATATGTGCGAGTATCTAGGCTTTGTTTGTTTTGTATGACAGACTCAAAACCTTATTTTTTTGGATTTCATACCATGCCATCAAGTGGCCAACAGACTCGATTCCCTGCTCAGGGCTGGTTGAGACCACCAAACTGGTAAATCTAGTTGTTTGTTGTTTATAAAATGAATGAAAAAGGAGACCTACCAAGCTTACAAAAAAAAAACACTATAAAATGTATAAAATTATTAACAATAACAAATTCTAAAATTACATACATACATATATGTAATGAAATAATAAAAAATATACTAATTATAATATAAAAATGAAAACCATACTATACCATGTGCAATACTATTGGATTCTCAATGCCATGAGCCCATAAAACACTATCATTTAGTTGAAGCAAAATTTAATGGCACATTTACATATTGTAGCTCTATCAAGTTGTGTGTCTCCATCAAGCTCCATAGCACGATGGAGCTATGTAGTTTAATTCAAGGTTTTATTTAGTCCTAGATGGATCTTTTAAAAGCTTTGATGGAGGGCTTAAAAAATACCCTCGCAAAGATACATTTTCAACCTTTGGAACAAAACTTCTTCCAAAAAAGAGTAACCCAACTCCATTGAATTCACCCTTATTTTATTTTGAAATTACAGTAATATAAAAATGTTTATCTTAATTGGCTTATTCATAAAATAAATAATTATGTATTATGGTTTTATGTATTTATTTTCTCATGAGAATAATATAAAAAGTAAATAATTGAAATAAAATATTTAGAAAACAATTACTTTGAATTTTAGTTTTACATGTAAACATAAAAAACAAATAAATATTATAAAATAAATATTTGTGAATTTAGTTCTAATTTATATATTCATAATATAAATATTTGTATTTTTTTTATAGTTATGGTGACAATTCACATTAATAAATCCACTTGTACATGCCAACATGGCAAACACAAAGTTAACTACCCTACAATATAGCATACACCACTTCTTTAAATATATGGTGATATATTCCACTTCCAATAAGATCAATAAAAAAATATTTCACTTTAACACCACATAGTAAGAATGGTGCTAACTTGTCCATCAAATATGGTGATTATATACTTCATTTTTAATATGATACATAACATTTACACCACATTATCACCACATAATGTAAGTGGTGCTAACTTATGGTGATATAATTCATTTCTAATATAATACATAAACATTTACACCACATTAACACCACATAACTTAACTGGTGCTAACGTATGGTGATATACTTCATTTTTAATATAAAACATAAACATTTACACCACATTAACACCACATAACTTAAGTGGTACTAACTTATGTTGATATACTCCATTTTTAATATGATATATAAACATTTACACCACATTAACACCACATAGCATAAGTGGTGCTAACTTATGGTGCTAAAAGAAAGACTTTCTTACTGTGTTATGTGCTAATTTGGCAACATAGAAACCTATAGTATGGATTTTGGTCTATACCATGACATCGTCATCCGCTGCAATTAATTTAATATTCAAATTTCCCATCATGTAACTAGTTTCTTGTCCAAGATAAAATAGAATTTTCCACTCTTAATTCAAAATACAAATTATTTTTTGAGAAGCAACTCAAGCATGATTCTAAAATATTTTCTGTGGAGGGGTCGCAACTATGCTTCTAAGAAACCCTCATACTCTTACCACTTTGCACTTTCCATGCAACTGCGTTTCCAAGAGGGGAAAGCCAACACCATTTCCTTCCATACAATAGAAGCTCCATTGCAATGTATTTGGCTTGTTAATCCAATCTAATAACTTTCTCGGGACTTTCTTTGGACTTGGGCTAAGCCAACACCATTTCCTTCCATACAATAGAAGCTCCATTGCAATGTATTTGGCTTGTTAATCCAATCTAATAACTTTCTTGGGACTTTCTTTGGACTTGGGCTAATTAGGTTAATTAATGAAATTTCTTTACTTTATATTTTTTTTCAAAGAAATTTATGATTAATATTCCTAATATCTTTTATAACTTTTTTTTATATTAAAAGAAAAAAAAATATTAAAATGGAATGAAAACACTAGATTTTCTTTTAGTATTACTTTAACCAAATTTAACCATCTATCTCTCAAAAATTACCTATTACACTATCAAGGTTTTAACACGTTACAAAAATTACTTGTTAAAGAACAAAAAATATATAATAGAGAGAACATAAAATATTCCCAATTTTTTTTCCTCGAACCTAAGGTGGGAAAACAGATTAATTTTTCTTTAAATTTCTTTCAATGTTACAATACATTATATGTAACATTATATACATGCTAAGTATTCATAAACCCTCAATCCATCAACCCTAGATTAGAACATCACCATATCTCCCTTGATTAGATCTACAAAATACCATGGGAAAAACCATTGTGCCCAAAAACATTGATGGGTTCACCAATCCATTCTTGGGTTGGTGCATCTTACATTACAGTAACAAATGGGTCAAATGGGTCATAGATTAGAGTATATATTGGTATGCATAAAAACTCACAAACTTGATAAAAAATAAAATGAAGAAAACAATTATATAAACCCTAACTAAAAGTTGACAAAAAAAAAAAAAACATCTAAAATTTTTTTCAAACATTATAGCCATACATTGTAGGGAAATTCCATAAATATAGAGAAAATATTTAAGTTTAACATGTTTGAAATTTGGGCCGTTGGGTGAACCCAAAATTATTTGAAGCCATAACATGAAATTTTTCGATATGGTTACTATAGAAAAAAAGCTATCAAAAGGTTTTGTAGCATTTCAAGGAAGGAGTAACAACAAAGATACGAAAACTAAAGGATTATAAAACTATGTTTTACCTAGGTTAATAAGCTAAAAAGGAAAATTTAGTACACAAAACCCTCGGATCTAAAAGATAATATAGACTTAATATGTGAGAGAACGTTCTATTGCCAAGATTTAAAAAAATTAAACGGATTTGAATGTTACATTATTAAATAAAAATAAAAAAAAGATCAATAGTCATCTTTGCTGAGAATAGGTAAGATGTAGCAAAAAAACCTCTTTTGTCTATCCTCCAAAGAAATTCAAAGAGCAAGTTTAATATCCCAATAGGAATTTTGGCAGATGGGTTTGAAAATGAATGGTTCATAAAAGAAATTAATATAGCGTAAAAATTCAACAAACCTGCAAGTAGTGAAGAAAGAACGTTGTTAAGAGACCCTTATAATGTTACAGTTGTAAAATGTAAATAAGGCATGAAAGGAAATTTGAAAAATGTCAAAAGAGAGGACTAGAAAATCACTTACCCTTGTAAAAAAGACAAAACATGGACAAGGAATTACATTCCACTCGACAGACGAAAGGTCAACAGGTCAACACTATGTTTGACAATTGTAAAAAAATTTCACAAAGAAACAAGCTCAGAACCCTAGCTGTAGGGAGTTGTAGGGTGACATAACCGAGGAAAAATCATCTGAGAAATGCATGAGTTAGGAAAAAGCAGTAGCAGTCATTAACTGCATATGAAACCCAAGAATAGATTTCCTCCGTTGATCATATAGGATCAATCTCTACCACATGTAGGGTTTGAAGGGTTCTCTACCACATGTAGGGTTTGAAGGGTTTGAACTATGTAGAAAGTTATTGATTTAAAAACCTATAATATTATGTCAAAGAGAGTAGTGAAGAAAGAATGTGTTAACAGACCCTTATAATGTTACAGTTGTAAACTGTAAATAAGGTGTAAAAGGAAATTTGACAAATCTCAAAAGAGGACTATAAAATCACTTACCCTTGTCGAAAAAGACAAAACATGGACAAGGAATTACATTCCACTCGACAGACGAAAGGTCAACACCATGTTAGACAATTGTAAAAAAAAATGACAAAACATGGACAAGGAATTACATTCCACTCGACAGACGAAAGGTCAACACCATGTTAGACAATTGTAAAAAAAATTCACATAGAAACAAGCTCCAAACCCTAGTTGTAGGGCGACATAACCGGGGAAAAATCATCCGAGAAATGCACGAGTTAGGCAAAGTCATTAACTTCATATGAAACCCAAAAATGGATTTCGTCCATTGATCATATAAAATCAATCTCTACCACATGTAGAGGTCAAACTATCTAGAAATTATTGATTTAAAAACCTATAATCTTATGTCAAAGAGTTAGTTGATTGTTGAGTAATATATATTAATGCATTGAACAACCATATAAAGGTGAAGTCATTTGTGTGGCTAAGAATTATTACTGCAATGTAAGAGTCACAACAAGACCTTGTAAGAACTATTTAAAACTAGTAGCATTAATAAACACGGAAAATCAGGTTAATGGGTATTTAATTATAATATGAGAAATAAAGTTGATGCATTTAGATACATAATATCAAAACGGATTACATTCCAATTTTTCATAAAAAGAAAATAAAGTGTTAAAGCACATTTTTATAGATGACTATTTATGTCGACTTGTCATGTTAACAATAAAAGAATGATAATTTACAATTTATAGTATAGGTTAGATCCATTTTCATACACACGGAATATGTTGGTTATAAAATCTTTTTAGGAAAAGACTTAACTTCGTGGAAAAAGGAAATATTGTGTGAAACTTACAAAGAGAACAATATATTCATGAAGTTCAAAGTTCAATAAGGTGGGTTGCGAGCAACAAGTCCTTGCTTAAGAAAGGGTTTTCAAGCAAGGGTTGTCAAACAATGGGCATACCTAAGAAAGTGTTGTCAAACAAGAAAGGCATAGATATAGGGCTGATGGGCTCAACCGCATTTCTATGTTTACATTTCTATGTTTTTATAGAACCTATGAAATCTTATGAAATTCTACTTGCTGTGAGATGCTGCCTATTTTTAAGTAGCTTGAAGTGGGGGTCTTGCAGTCAAACTACTAATTATTCCCCTTCAATACTAATACAGCTACTAAGAATCTCTTATCAACGCATATAATGGCTGATCAACTAAACTATATCGAGTAGGACACGACGCAAAATAAAAAGCCGATCCTCTTGAGCCAATTCTAGTTCAGTGCATCCCGCACCCGTATTTTTCCACACCCGTAATTTTCCACCTGGTATGGAGTACGCATTTCATGAGTGGTGGAGTGAGTAGGAGTTATAATAAGACACCCCCCGTAGACATGGAGAGTGAAAAAAAAAGGAAGGATCGGCTCCATCAAAGTTCAATCACTATAGTTAAAGCTGGTTCGAACGAAACAAAATAATATGTGACAAAAACGCTTAGTGCTGATTTGGAGGCTTCTTTATAAGAATCACTCTCAGCAGACACGAGCCACTTAATTCTTTCTAAAGAGTTCAAAACAGAGAAAATAACAACCAACGCATGCTAGGTTAAGGATTTATTTTATTCAGATTCATACATCTCTTTGCTACTCTATTCTCAGATAGAAGTAAAAAAAGAGACAATTGACTTACTTGAGAGGCTTCTCTCCGTTAACCAAGTGCTCTACGCTGCTAGAAACAATGAAGATGAAACCACCATCGCATATTAGAGAGAGCCTTTTACAAAAAAAAAATAATATCTAATATTGAATTAAAATAATATGAATTATAAGTGGCCAAGTAATATGAATAGAGTTGGTTCTAAATGATGAATCATATTATGGCTCCTCTACAAGAACAATAGGTTATATATCTAGAAGATGTTTTACCCAGGGGTAGGGCCACCCCCAAACTCACACATTGCAGCCAAGTTAACACCTTGGGGGTGACACGTTGTTGGGGGTGACACGTTGGGGAATGAGCATGCTGATGGGGTGAGACGTTGGGGATGGAGCATGTTGATTAACCGTAGCACCAGGAGTAGTATAATAAATAGTATTTGGTTCTACTACCTTTTGATAAACTAGCTTATGGGTTTTTTATATTTCTCCTCAACACCTGAATCCCTTAGCGGAAAAATCACTCGCCTGTTGGATTGATGCAGAAGAACCAGTTATTTATCCTGAATCAGTTTCTCCTGCAGAGGAAGTAGCATGGGTAGAGGAAGGTTCATTTGCTGCACTATAATACCTTAAAATCAAGCTTGATCTCATTGATTGTATTGTCCCCGGGGTAGTAAGGTATGCTCCACGAGACGGCTTTGAATGTCGATACCCGCATCTACCTCGCTCATATAGAGAAACCCTCTGTAATTTCTCATGAATCGGTAGTCATCGAGTAACGCCAAAAATAATCCCCCTGCAGAAGCATGCCAATAGAGAGCGGCAACTGACAGCAATTTCAATTCCATGAGGACTGTCAGGACCTGCCTGAATTTGAGGACGAGGATCTAATATCGATTCTCACTGTTTTTGCTGAATTGAGAAAGCCATAGGAGATCTAATCCATTGAAGAAGAATTTCTCGTCATTTGTGGTTATAAGAGTATAGGCTAGGTGGGCTTTTTTCTAAATATGAAGTGGGAATTTTTCTCATCTAAATTGTTAGTATAAGCAAGCTTAAATCAAGTTTAGAAAATTTAATCCATCATCTATTCTCTCCATATTTCATCATAATGAATTACTTTAGTTCTACTGTCAATTCGAGCATTCAACCCTCTAGCTTCCTGCAACCACAAACCCACCCACATTTATTATTGTAAATAACAAAATTATTTACACTTGAATGAAGAAGCAAGCTCAATTGACGGCGAAATATATTATGCATAGGTAACTTCAACATAAAGGCAGGGTGGGTGGTTTACCTAGCTCTGGCATCAACAGAACTAGTTGAAGATTATACAGGAGTAGTTCAAGCATAACCAATAGATTAGATTATATAGGAGCAGTTCAAGCAGAACCAGTAGATTAAGTAGATTATTCAGTTGACTAAGCATGAGTAGTAGATCCAGCACCATCGTATCCAGTAGAATATCAATCGCATATCCATAAGAAAAAGTACCAACACCACTTATAGAAGTTTACAAAGTAGACTAAGCAGCTTCAGAGCCAATTGGACAACCACCAGTAGCAGTATAAGTATGAGCAAATCTATACCAAGATTCATATCCTCCACCAAAAATAGTGGTTTAAGTATACCCACCGGCATAAGCATATACATTAGCAAAACTATTTGTTTACCTTGTTGAACCTGTTGACCCAGCAGTCATTTAAGCAGGTCAACCAACAGCGACATAGTTAGCGTAGGCATAAGAAGCAAGGTATACAACAACATAGCCAGTTGTTTTTCCAGTAGGAGAGGTGGTTGAAGTCGATCCAGATTTAGGAGTAGCTGCGATTGTAGGCAGAACCGAATCCTTTTACAAAGGGAGGCCATGTAATTCTGCATTACAAGAATTGCAGGTGAAATCAACCCTGAATCCCACATTCTTCCCTCTTTTTAATCCCATCTTCTGCCCTAACAGATTACAACCATGGCCACCCCATCTTCTGCACTAACAGATTACAACCATGGCCACCGTGAAAGGCAAGTGAATAAGCTGCTAATTAGCATTTGCGTGCGTGTCAAGTTAGTGGCACCTGGTAAAAAAATGGTGGCACCTGTTATCCACGCGTTACATAAAGACAGACGGAAGTTGTAGCATGTGTACATGTCATATAGACAGACGAAAGTAGTAGCTATGGACAATATAGTTGAGCGGTGGACAATATAGTTGAGCGGTGGACAATATAATTAGTTGTGGACAATATAGTTGAGCGGTGGACAATATAATTTGATTAACATAAAATGTTTGAGATTTAATGCTGGAATTAATTATATTCAGTTTCAAATGGTTTCAATCTGTTTTTCATTATTGTGTTTATCCTAAGCTTTAGCCTCATATGCCTCGATATTAGGCCAATAAGATGATAATTACGCTGATTGTTTGGAAACAATCACAAGAAGAATTTCATAGGCTGCAAACATTTCAGGCCTTAATCCCATGCCAGATGGCAGGGACTAATAAAAGTAGGGCATTGGTACATATATCTTGAATGTTTAGTTTCTTATCATTAGTAATCAAGGGTGTGAAAATTTCTGATAAATTGCAAATAAATTTTATATCAAACAAATAAATTATTGTTGATGTTAAGAAAATAAAAGAACAAAAACTAAAATAAAAATTTAGTTTATATGCAAGGGTCATTACAAGTGGTATTATATTTACAGTTTATAACATCGACTCTTTTATGGGTCCTGAAATTAAAACGAGTATACATATCATGAATAGATTAATTTATAAGACTAAGAAGTTTGTAGTATGGCTCAAGAATTTAATGGAAGAAACTTTTGTAGCATCACCAGGGGGTGGTGATGAACCTCATATTAAATTAGGAATGATGGATGGTGGAACCAACAATGCGGAGAAAGAATAATATAAATTACCGCAAGTAATAAGAAGTTTGAAAATAGACCTTGATGATATTAAGGAAAACCAAGAAAGGTTGACCAAAGAGAAAGAATAATAGGATATTAATATTTATTTGTTAAGGAATATCAAAGAGAAATAGTTAACAAAAATATTTATAAAAAAAGATCTAGAAGTGAATCTACTAGTAGAACCAATTCCAAAACTTTTAGTGAAATCTAAACCAATGAATCTAGTGACCAGTAGGGACAAAAATTAGATAGAGGTGCTTGTATGCCTAAGAAAAGGAGATTTACCTCTCAATTGTAGGAAGAGTTTAACAATATCAAGACCCATAATTTTTATGGAGAGTTTGAAGAGGGAGAAAAATCATGACTTCTAAATATGTCAAATACTTTGAATTTTGTAACTACCCCAATAATCTTAAGGAAAAACTAGCGACTTATGAGTTAACTAGAAAGGAAACCTTATGGTGGGAAAAAAACAAGTTTGCAAAAGAATCAGAAGAAATAATTTGACACAAAATTTTTTTAGGAAGGATTTCAAGAATTCTTTTCTAAATGAGAGGTGTTTGATTAAGAAACTTGAGAATTCCATGAGTTGAAATCAGGAAAATTTACCATGCATGACCTTGTTAATAAATTCATGAGTCTATTAAGATATGTACTATATTTGAAAGAGAAGAAGGAAAAAATACAAAGATTTATGAGTTTCCTACTTTTTTCATATAGAGAAAGAATTGAGTTTGACCAACCAAAAACCATGGATGAAACCATTAGAAATGCCAAATTATGTTTCAATCGGAGCAAACAAAAAGGGGGAAGTTGTAAAGAATGCGTATCAAAGAAACCTGATAAATTCAGTAATAAGAGGAAGGGGTTTGAGAAACATAAAATTTCTAAAAGTGTACTTGAAGGGAATTATAACATAAATTTTAACCAACAAAAGAAATTGGGTCAAAAAGGAGGATTAGGAACAAAAAATATAAATTTAAGTCAATCAATAAAACCACCAATTAAATATTTGGGTTGTGGTGAAAACCACCTATCGAGAGATTTCCCACAAAAGACATTAAATAATAAGACAACATCAAATAATATCGAGGAATCATCTACTATAAACGATGTTGCATATAACATATCCAAAATAATTGTTGCATTTGATGGGGGACAAGAAGGCCATCAATCCACTATGATGGAAGTTCAAGATAATATTCTTATAAATATGTGGTTGTACTTATAGATCCATTATCTATATTAAGTTACATTTCCCCTACTATAATTCAAAGATATAAACTTGCAAAAGAGAAACAACATAATCGTTTGTTAATGCATTTGGCCACATGAACTAAAATAAAATTGTTTGAAATTAGCAAAATTTCCATAGTTAATCTCATAATCGTTTGTTAATGCATTTGGCCACATGAACTAAAATAAAATTGTTTGAAATTAGCAAAATTTCCATAGTTAATCTCAATTGAATGAATACCACACTAATTTTAAACATATTACCCTTGGTGTATTATCATATTCTTATAGGTATAGATTGTTTAGAGTCATAAAAGGTAATCTTAAATTGTTTATAGAATTCATTCTCATGTTTTGATGATAACGGATAATTTTGCATAATCCAAGGAATACCAAGGAAAAATTCTATTAGATAATTTTTTTGTAATATAAATGAAGTATGCTAGAAAAAGGTTCCAAACGTTCAGTATCCAAGTACAATATATTTCTCATGATAAAAAAAAAAATTTATTATAATAATATGGTATATTAGAACAATATAAGGATGTGTTTCTAGAGGAAATACCTTGACTTCCTCCTAGTAGGGATATTGATTTTACCATTGATCTTATACATGGAGTTGTTCTACTATCAAAGGTCCCATACAAAATGAGTATTCTTGAGTTAATGGAGTTGAAGATTCAACTTCAAGAGCTTTTGGATAAAAATTATATAAGGCCAAGTGTGTCTCCTTGGGGAGCACGAGTTCTATCTATGAAAAAAATAGATGGTACATTGAAATGGTGCATAGGTTATAGATAGATAAATAATATTACCATAAAAAATAAATATCCCTTTCCTATGATAGATGAATTGTTTGATCATGTTATAGAGACTTCTATTTTCTCCGAAATCTATCTGAGATTAGGATATCATAAGATGAGAAATAAAGCTGAGGACATTTACAAAACAACATTTCACACATTTTATGGACATTATGAATTTTTAGTACTACCATTTGGTCTTATTAATGTACCAACAATGTTCTAAGACAATTTATAGATACGTTTGTAATTTTAATTATAGATGGTATTCTAGTATACTCTAAGAGTAAATAAGAGCCTAGACAACATCTACAGATGGTCATTCAAACTCTAGAGATAATGAACTGTATTCTAAATCCAGCAAGTGCTCATTTTACCATAAAAAAATTGAATATCTGAAGCATATAATATGAGAAAAAATAATTTTTGTTGCTCAAGGAATAAAAATGAAATAATGGAGTGGGCAACACCCAAAAGTGTAGAAGAAGTTAGATACTTTATGGGAATCAGAGGATACTATAAGATATTTATATAAGTATTTTACAAACTTTCATATCCAATTAATTCTCTATAGAAGAAAGGGATTAAATGTAAGAGAAGTCAAAAGTGTCAAGACAAATTTAAAAATATAAACAAACTTTTAACCAAAACTCCAATCTTAAAATTGGTTGATCCTGACAAGGATTTTTTGGTATGCACAAATGCATTAAAATAAGGTCTAGGGGGAGTTTTGATGCAATATGGTCATGTTATTTGTTATGAATTTAGAAAGCTAAAAGAACATAAAAAATCTATGCTACATATGATCTAGAACTTGTAGTCATCATTGATACATTCAAAATGTGGAGACATTAGCTTAAAGGGAAACATTTCAATTAAGGACAAATAATGTTATTATCAATTATCTATTTTAACAACTTAATATAAATGCTAGACAAGAAAGATGGTAAGTGTTTATTAGTGAATATTATTTTGATAGTATACATATTAAGGGAAAATAAAACATAATAGTTTATTCCTTAAGTAGAAAACTTGATCAAATTTTTGCTACATCAACAGTCAACTAGTTAACGAAATTAGTAGATTAAGTAAAAGTAACTGCAAATTTTGATTCATAATATTTGAAAATGAAGGAAAAGGTATAAGAAACTGAGAAATTAGAAGAGAGAATTTATTTTTCAATACAAAACCAAGATTTATTATTGCTTAAAGGCATAATGTATATACTTGAGTACATAAATGTGAAACATTTTGTCCTAGATGAACTGCACAAAAAGGCAAAAACTTTGTCCTCATAGCTATAAAAGTTTGATCATTGTATTAAGAAAGTATTTTTACTGGCCAAATATGAAAACTGAGATAGCAGAATATGTAGCTAGGTATCTTGAGTTTAAGAAATTTAAAGCATCTCATCAACCTCTTGTCAAGTTGTTATGAGACCTACCCATTCCATAATTGAAATGTGAGACAATTTCAATGGATTTTATCAGTGGACTACCAAAGACTGTGAAACAACAACAGTCCGTTATGGTTGTGATTAATAAAATTAGAAAAGACACAAAATTTATACCAATCAAATCCATTTTTGAGGTCATACACATTGCATAAATATTTATGAGAGATTTTTTCAAACTTCATGGAATACCTTAAGTCTTAATTTTAGATGGGAATCAAAGTTCACATCCAAATTTTGGAATGGGTTGTTTGAAAATATGGGGAAAAAATCTAACTTTAGTGCATCCTATCATCCTCAAACCGATGGTCAAGAAAAGCCCGAACAACCATATAATAGAGGATATGTTAAGGATGTATGTGAAAGAAAACGAAATTAAATGGGAGGATTACCAACACTTTGTAGAGTTTTCTTATAACAATGGAGATCAAAACTCCCTGAAAATGAGCCCTTTTGAAGTCATATATGGAATAATATGCAAGATACCCTTAAGCAAGTATCATCATGAAGATAGTTTGACATTAGGACCATATATGTTAAAAGAATTGGAGAGAGTGGTTAAGCAGATTAAATAAAAATTATAAACAACCCAAGATCGTCAAAAAAGTTATGCAGATTTGAAAGGAACTTAGAAATATTTTAATGTGGGAGTTCATGTGTATTTAAAATTCAATCCCAAGAAAAGTACATTATATTTGGCAGTTGTGCCAAATTATCTCCTAGATAAGGGTTGATTATATTTAACCTTCTGAAATAAAATGATCTAGTGGTCCATGTAGATTCATGGAATTTCAACTACAGGAGTATCTACTATAGGGAAAAACCAGGCAACAAAGACACAATGTTCAAAGGAATTGTGTTGTAAATGATATCATGATTAATGTAAAATCTTGTAACTAGTTATGTTGAGATTAAGATTATATTTCTTTGTAAGATTTTAACAATGGTCAAGGTATGATCTCACTTACTGCCATTGAGCAAGGGATGAAAAACTTCACAAAACATTAGTAACATAATATCTTTATTGGTTTTTCCCTCCAGGGTTTCCATAGAATATCAATGTTCATTGATGTGTTTTCCTATTGTGCCATTTTAATGATGTTGCTTCCATGCATTACATATTTGATTACATAGCGTGACTAAATGAGAAATGATAATGATATAAGGTTACAATAGGGAGATTTATGTTAATATGTTCTAATAATGGTTGTTACATTGTGTAACTTGCTATCCCATTTCTAAAGTTACTTTATGTAATGAAGATGATTTTGTCAAATGGTCTATTAAGGAATATGGAATAAGTGATTGGAAATATTACATGCTATTAAATCCCATAAAGAATTTCTAATCCTATATATTTTTACACGAGGTTTACCAAGGATGTTACAAAAATCATACATACTACAAAACTCAATCCTAAAATTTCAACAAATCTTTGTCAAATTTTAAGTCAAATTAACTTTAAAAATATACTTAAAAATCTAAACATAAAAATTTTAATTTAATTAAATAATTTTTTTTTAAATTCGAATACATTTTCTTATTTAAAGTTTTTTATAAACGTATTATGTCAATAAAAAAAATATTTTAAAATTTAATATATATATATATATATATATATATATATATATATATATATATATATATATATATGATTTTATATAAAATTACTAAAAAATAAAATAAAAAATCACATGGTTTAGCTCGTGAGACTTACTTTTCCTAAGAGTTAAATCCCATCATCACATATCTGAAAATGAAAATGTCTTTTTTTTTTTATTTCCCCCAAATATAATGAGATTTTTTTAATGATGATTTTTGGAATTTATTATATTATTTTATATTCATTTTAATTTTACATCTAAGTGTTGAGATCTCAAGGTGTAAACCTTTTTTTTCATAAAACTCTAGATAAAGTTGAAATTTTTTATCCTCTAGATTCTTGATAGATCCAATGTTAATATGACCTTACTGTACTTCCATATAATATCTAATATGTCATTTCATTTTTTTTTTTACAAAGTGAAAATGTTCACATAAAATTACAACATATTTTTACTTTACTTTTATTTTATTTTTATTTGTTCAAGTCAAAGTGTTTAAATAAAATAGCATAACATGAAAACTTATGATATTGGGTTAGACATTTTTTAATAACAAATTAAATAATACTTATTATTAGATTTTTTTTATTTACTAACAAAATTGGCAACTCATCCCTCGATCAGGGTGTGAAGGGAGACATGACGAGGGTACTCATCATGATGGACACATGGAATGATGAAAGTTCCATGGGGCATGACTGGTGGGTGGCTCGCCCCACGCCACCATACTCTAGGAGTGAATGAGGTTAGGTGCACTAAGAAGAATATATGAAGCATGAATTGGGAGGTGTACCAACATTGAAGACACGAGGTAAAATGAAATAGTTGAGGACGATGACTGGCATTGCATGAGAGATAGTTGTGAAGGGAGAACCAAGCTTGTAGGCACGAAGGCAAGGAAAGCCAGAACATCGACCACCATTCGAGTTGTGTTGCTACGTGTATGTACTCTCGCCTTATGTGTTAGCAATTATGGGGTTGAAGGAAATGGTAGAGGAAAAAACCCGCATAGATTATAGGATCTAAGTCCTACAGAGGGTGATGGTGACTCAAAGCTCACTTTCTTACCTATTCAATGTCAAACCCGTGGGGGAAATAATGACATTGGGTCTGAATGGGATGGGTCTGGTACGTGTGTCCAATTACTAAACTGGTTCAAATGCAAACTTTATCCCTACACTAGGATGGTCACCTATGCCTAGGGTTCAAGGAGACTATAATCCCAATTAAGGGCAACTTTGGTGTCTATTGTAACTACACAAGACTTGATGAAGATAGTCATTGTGGGCAGGGTAGTGGGTTAGTGTGAAAAGGGAGGTATTGGTGCCAAACACTTCTTACAGAGGGAAATTGGAGGAGGGGAATGGTAGAAGGTTTCCCATTTCTTCAGTGCAAGAGCATCCGGGAACCGAGGGGAGCCAAGGAAGTCCTACATGAAGGGTATAGATTTGGTAGGAGTACCGGGCTAGAAGGGGTGCCTAATATGAGGCACAACACAGAACAAAAACTTGAGCATGGTAAGCTCTCAGTAAACCACTACTCGACCTATGAATGTAGTGGATCTAAATGGGTTTATGGCGGGTTGGGGAGACCTAGTAAGGCCAACAAAAGGTTGGCTCATCCTAGCAGAGGGGCATGAAAACTGATTAATGGAAAAGTTGAAAGGGTGGCTGGCTTGGAAGATGAAGAAAATAATTATGAGAGGAGAAAGTGGCCCTGTCATAAATTGAATAATAATTTTTTTTTTTTTTTTTATAGGTTTTCCTAGCCTGCTTATCCCTTTGGAATCTACACAACGAGTGGGAACCCCAGTGTGGATTCGAGTGCAGGTAAAATTTTTTGAGGACAACAGAAAAAGGAGAATGGTTAAAGCTCAGGTAGGTAAAGGTAGCAAAGGGAAGGGCAGTTAGTTTGCAAATGAAGAAAAAACAAAAGGAAAAGAGGAGGAGGAACCAACAAGAAAACTCAGTGCAAACGAGGTGAGGAAACTGACCAAGAAAACATGTAGAACTTGGTGCATGCTTAAGGAGTTGTGACACCAACTCAAATAAAAGCACAGATATTAGGATGGGAAAAATACTTGAACACTAAGGTTGAGGAAGACATTCCAGATGATGAAATGGAACCTATGGTGATAGACCCGGGAAACACAAGAGGAAGAGTGACCCTATTTAAGCAGGAAATATACCTCTACTGGACTATGAAATGTATAATGGGAAAGGCCATCATGATAATTCAAGAAGCGGGAGGAGATCCAAAGGAAGCTGCAAGTATGGCTCAAATGCATAGAGATATATAGGTAATACAACACTAGGAGCATCATTAGAGTGTGTGTCTCGAATGCATAGAATGCTAGCTTCAAAACATGCACCAACTAGACATGATCGGATCAACTGCAAAAGATTCGACACAGATTGAATCATCATATGAGTATTTGAAGAAGTGCGAAAATTTTGTTTGTTAAATCATGATGAGGTCAACTAGCATTTACTTTAATAGACATGTGTTAAAAGAAACTTTAAATATTATAGGTTATAAGGAATCTAGAGATAGAATCAAACAATTTCATTTTTGGCTGGCTTTTTAATCATGAAGGTGATCCACAGACCCGGTTTTCTATGGGTAAGTTGAAACTACCAAAAACATAATATGATGTAACTGTTATTTTTTATAAAAATGAATGAATAGAGAAGCTCTACCAAAGTTACAAAAAAATTTAAATTGACAAAAAATGTGATTTAGTGTGATTTTAGTGAGATAATCAAAGTATAACACATTCACCCCAGCATGGATTTGGGTTAATGAGAGAAATGGATTAATAAAAGGCTTTGTATCATGATTTAATATTTTTTTTGGTGCAACCACATGCGCCACGACTCCTTAGTTTCCCAGAATTAGCTCCAATCTATTTTTAATTTAATGTCAAAGTCGCAATTAAAAGGAAGCACATTCCTACACATTGGTATATTAGCACATTCGTACACATTGGTATATGAGACCTTGGTATATAAACATATTTTTTGTTTGTCAAATACAAAATTCCAATTCTGTACCCTAATTTCAAAAATAAATTAGTTATATAATTAGTTATAATATTTTATTAAACTATAAAAATCTTAATAAAATTTACATTTCTTTTTCTAAGTAAAACTATTTCTATTAAGCATTCAAAACAGAGATACAATTCGCATCCTCCAGCTTGGATAAATCCAAAGCTGAGGGAATCATTAGAGTATTATTGTCCAAAACAAGGTTTTCCCGAAAGGGAAAACCAGTGTCTTGAGTCCAACCATGACAGGCTGCCCATAATGGGAAACCAGCCTTCATAACAACATAAAAGTATATAAACGAGTCTAAGCAAAGATAGCAAAAAAACCAGAGATTGATGGAGTTCAAAAGCCGAATTCTAAGGCGAGTCTTCACTCTGGTCACTAGGGGGAGGCGAATCCTCCAGGATCCTGCATATGTAGCCATAGTCGAGAGCGCCCGAGCCCAGGTCCTCATCCAGAAGCAGTCCCAACGGAGAAGAAGGATGCCCAAGACGTTCAACCAGGGTGTCTTGAGTTGCTCCAATATGCATGAAAGCCGAGTTGTCCTGAGCAACCATCAAGGTGATCTCGTCCTTTGACGTGGGGGATCCAAGATGGAGCAGACCCGGGAGTTTCAGATCCTCTCTAGGTTCACCATCACTGTCTTCAGAAGCAGAAATTGAGGCCGACTGCACAGGCAGCGTTTTCAACTTGTGGGGGTGAAAGGTTGGAGTGGCATCAAGGGTGGATTTACGGTCCCGTTTCTTATCATGGGAGGAGGAAGGTGAGGTGAAGGATCCAAGGGCGAGTTGGGGAGAGATGGGAGGATCAGAAAACATAGCGGGAGCAGAAGAAAGAATTGCGAAGGAGGGAGTCAGAGTTGCCATGTCCCAGTCTGCAGGTGAGTTCAAATCTGGATGGAGAGCCATTGGCAGAGGGGGACACGAAGGATTTACCCTGCCCCCCGCCCTTATGTAGTGTTGTCTTTGGCATTGCAGCATCTTTGCGGTGACAAAGCAGGAGGCAGGACCCAGAATCGAAGCTCGGAAGCTAGATGGAGACCAAACAGGAGGCAGGAACTAGAATCGTTGCCACATAGCCGAGGGGTGCAAACACCACACTGGCGCAGGGAAGGTATGCAGAGCGGGTAGGGTGTTGAACCTTTAATTAAAATGAGAGGGGGGGTGAATCAGTTGAATGCATTCTTGATCTTTTAAAACTTTTCATTAAGCTATTTACACCTTCATTTCATATCCAATTTAATGTGCAAGTAATCTTAGAATGCAAGCAGCAAGTATTAGTTTAATATAGCAGTAGACTTAATATGAGAGTTGCAGGTATTAAGTAGATGATACATATCAAATTCAATACATAACTATTATGCACAGAGACACCAGATATAAGTGGAAACCCGTAACGGGAGAAAACCACATCTTATTATTGTTGTGATGCAAAGGAAAGATCCTACTCCCTCTCACCACTGTTTTTCTGCAGGCACCAACCTACAGGTGGCTCCAACCTCAATTCTGCAAGCTACAACTTGCAAGGAAGCACCAACTCCCTTCAATTTTCTGTAGGCACCAACCTACAGGAGGCTTGAACCTTTGTCAGCTACAACTGACAGCTATTAAGCTGAATTTTTTTTTATTTAATCCAGATATCAGCTCTGTTCTATATCTGCTCTTCTTCTCTTAATCTTCTCTACTTTATTCTTCTATATTCTGCATTCTCTATATCTGCTCTCTCTCTCTCTCTCTCTCTTTCTTTCTTGAGCTTATCAAATTGATCTTATATAGGAATTCTCACAAGACTGTTTGTATTCCTCTAGGAATTCGAAATGAATGGTCATACCTCTTGGTCTTCTAACTTCTCATTTCTTTGTCCAACTCAATTTAAAATCATAATAATATGTACAATATTTCATGCTACAGTGGAGTTTTTGTCTTTTATTTAGGATACTTGCCTTTGCATCACAGACAATAAAAATCAATTACAACATTTACTTTCACATTTTAATTACATATTTCAATTTCACTCAGCTCCTTTTCTGAATTTTGGCTTTACTGGATTTGTCTTTTCATGCTGCTGTTAAGAACCTGTTCTGCATACCTTGATTCGCTGTAATTGTGTGCACTTGTGAATGTATACCTGTCAAACCTGTAATCTCAGTTTATCTCTGCATGCTCTCCTCTTCTTTTTCCTTTTCCATAATTGCATTTAAGTTTTCATGCTCAATCATATTCCAACCCGGGCAATCTCTCTCTCTGCACTTATTCTACGCTGGCAAATTCAATTAAGTAAGGCTGGTTATTTTCTCGGTTGGCACTCAGATAATAATCAATAAATCTAAGGGTTTATTTTAATGCATCCTCTAATAATGTGCTCTCCAAGACATACATATATCACTGCGTTCTTTAATTACTCGCAACCTTAATATATATCAATGCAAATAACCCGACGTCGAACATATACATATATACGATCAACCTTATCATATAACCCTCGGTGATAAATATTTAGACTATATTGTATTTAATCCATTACACAAGTTAATATGTCTCCGTCGTTATACATAAGTTCTTTTATACTCCGTCCGGCCTTATACTAAATTAATAACCCAACTTCATTACGTATATTTCCATCGGGCCCACAATGCCATCAACCGCCAATCGAATGCACACAACATACATGACTTATCATCCACGCACCTTTATTAAACCTCGTGCAAGTCCTGTGATCGCCCACCGTTGGATAGCCTTTGCCCAGATCAACGGATCTTATTCATTTCGCTGGGCGTCTTCCGCCGATCGTTAATGCGCGAAATTTCATTTTAATCAAAACCGCTTGGGACACGCGGCCAAATCCTAATGGAATCGCTCTGATTCCATAGATACCACCTTCCATATAAAAGTGGTGCGAAAAATACCAGAAACCGTCGTCACTATTCCCCATTCCTACTCATGGTTCCGTTGCTTTACTCCAGCTCCCGGTCCTCCACGATTTCATATACATATAACTTTTCATCGTATTTCAGTTATATATATGACTATGGTTCCTTCCGCCTTTATTAAAACAAATCGCTCATATTTCAATGTATTGTCGTATTCGATTCCGCTCCAATGCTCCGGGTTCCGCTGCCTATTTAATGTATAGAGGTTCTATCAAACTGTTAACCCCAAACTCGTGGGATAATCAATACGACGACATCATTGGCTACCAGAGTTCAGAGATTGAGCCATTACACAGAGTCGACACCTTTCATCACAATCTTCCACCATAATTTATCTTGCTGGTAACTACAGGTATGGCTACGCATAACTAATGACTTTTAGTAGGCATCAATTTATTCCAATCCCACACAGAATCACGGCTCATACATTCCACATAGTCAATTTGTGTTCCACTGCGGGTTCAACGGTCTATCCACACATAACCCTCGCCACAGATTTTATTTATTCAACACAAAAACCTCGCCACAAAGTTTATTTACACACCATACCTCAAAATTGCACACTACAGCATCATAGACCCATTTAGACCCCCAATTACAGAATTTCATGTAATGCAAAACTTCTTCACTACTCTGCACCTTGAATAGCTCTTTACATCAATTCATTTCCTTTTCTTCCTCTGCTTTTTCTTTGCTTCCTCTGCTTCTTCTCTACTGCCTCTGCTTCTTCTCTGCTGCCTCTATTCTTTGCCATCTCCTTGCAACTGTTCCTGTCTCTGCATCTGTTACCTCCTTTGTCATCAATGAAAACATTTCCAACAGTCTCCCCCTTTGGCATTGATGGCAATACTTTTTCTCTGTTTGCCTGCTCTTTTTGTTGTTGTTTGCTCATCCTCCCCCTTTGACATCAATGGAAAAGGGCTGCTTTTTGCATTTCCTATCTCTGAGTTATGTTTAGGCCCTCTTCTGCATGCTGCTCCATAGTGATGTAAAAGACTTGTTGAGAGAACACTTTGAATTTGAATATACATTGTAAATTGATACAGTTCTAGGATAATAGCTTGGTGTTCTTTTTCTTTAATCCTTTGATCCCGAGGACCTGATTCATGCTTTCCTTGCTGGCTGTTCTCCCGCTGGAATGATATTTTCATTTTGTTCTCCCCCTGAAATTGTGCTTTCTCTTTATATCAGAGAGTAGCATCTTCAGATACTACCCCTAGTTTATCTCTCAAGTATTCGAATGGTTCTCTTACAAGTGGTTTAGTAAATATATCTGCTCTTTGTTCTTTTGTTGGTACATAGTCCAGTTTTACTATCTTCTGAGCCACTTGTTCTCGGAGGAAATGATACTTGATTGGTATATGTTTAGTTTTCGAGTGAAGTACAGGATTTTTAGATATACTTATAGCACTTGTATTATCACATTTGATTGAAATAGGCTCATCAATGCTTACTTTCATGTCTTGAAGAGTTTGCTTCATCCACATGACTTGTGTACAACATGCTGCTGCTGCTATATATTCTGCTTCAGCTGTAGACAGTGAGATGGATGTTTGTTTCTTGCTTAACCATGCAACTAGGCTTTCTCCTAGATAGAATGCACCTCCACTTGTACTTTTTCTGTCATCCACACAGCTGGCCCAATCTGCATCTGTGTATGTTGTTAAAGTGAAGCTTTTGCCTTTAGGATACCAAAGCCCATACTGTGTAGTTCCTTGTAGATATCTGAATATTCTTTTGACTGCAAGAAGATGATTTTGTTTAGGTGCTGCTTGATATCTAGCCACTAGTCCTACTGCTAGCATGATGTCTAGTCTTGAAGCTGTTAAATACAGTAAGCTTCCTATCATGGATCTGTAGAGTTTTTGGTCTACATTTGCAGACCCATCATCAGTACACAGCTTGCATCCCGTGATCATGGGGGTAGTCACAGGTTTGCAGTCCTCCATTTTGAATCTTTTCAGCATTTCTTTTAAGTATTTTTCTTGAGAGATGAACGTGCCTGTGTTCTTTTGCTGAATTTGCAGTCCTAAGTAGAAACTGAGTTCTCCAATCATAGACATTTCAAACTCTGTTTTCATCTCATCAGCAAACCCTTTTGCTAGTTCATCTTTGTTGCTTCCAAACATAATATCATCAACATACACTACAATAATCAGGAGTTCATTTTCATGGGCTTTTATATCTAGATTGTTGTCTACTCCACCTCTCTTAAAACCCTGTTTTTGCAAATATTTATCCAGTCTTGAGTACCAAGCACGAGGAGCCTGTTTCAGTCCATATAGGGCCTTCTTCAGTCTGCACACATAGTCTTCTTTGTCTTTCAAGGAGAAGCCTTCTGGTTGTTCCATCTAGACTTCTTCTTCTAAGTCTCCATTCATAAATGCAGATTTTACATCCATTTGATATACTTTGAAGTTTTGGTAGCATGCAAATGCCAAAAACATTCAGATAGCTTCCATTCTGGCTACAGGAGCAAATGTTTCATCGTAATCCAGTCCTTCAATTTGTGAATATCCTTTGCAGACAAGTCTGGCTTTATTCCTGATTACCTGTCCTTCCTCATTCATTTTATTTTTGAATACACATTTTGAGCCTATGACATTTTTCTCAGCAAGTCTATGAACTAGTTCCCAGGTATTGTTCTTTTCAATTTGTTCTAATTCTTCATTCATTTCTTTTACCCAAGACTTGTCCTTGCTGGCTTCTTCAAATTTCTTTGGCTCTCTTTGTGACAGCATGGCTATGTATACCTCCTCAGTTTGTTCTGTTAGCTGCCTTCTTGTCTGGACCCCTTATTCCTTGTCTCCTATGATCTGATCTTCAGGATGATTCTTCTGAGTGTATCTTGAGGGGGTTTTTGAGCTCAGCTCTGCATCTTCTGTTGTCTTGCTTGTTTCATCATCATTCTGGTCTTCCTCTTCATGGTTGTCTGATGGAATGCAGCATTCTGTATTTCTTGTATTGTTTGGAAGTTCTTCATCAAATCTCACATCAATACATTCAATTATTTTCCGAAGAGTCTTGTTGTAGCACTTGTACCCTTTACTTTTGGAAGCATATCCTAGAAAAATCCCTTCATCTACTCTTGCATCAAATTTCCCAAGGTTTTCATCATTATTCTTTATGTAACACCTGCTACCAAAGACTCTGAAATGTTTTATTGAAGCTGGCTTTCCATGCCATAGTTCATAGGGAGTCTTGTCACTGCTTGGCCTTAAGTGAGCTTTGTTAAGGATATGTACTGCTGTGTGCACTGCTTCTGCCTAGAAGGTTTGAGAAATATTATTCTCTTGCATCATGGCTCTAGCAATTTGTTGAACAGATCTGTTTTGTATTTCTGCTACTCCATTCTGCTGAGGTGTTCCTGCAATAGTGAATTTTTGTTTTATGCCATGTTCATTGCATAGGTCAGCAAAGTCATAATCTGTAAATTCTCCTCCTCTATCTGATCTGATACATTTTAGCTTGCATCCAGTTTGATTTTCTGCTAATGCTTTGAATATCTTAAACTTTTCCAGTGCTTCTGATTTGTTCTTGAGAAAAGAAACCCATGTAATTCTGGAGAAATCATCTATTATCAGCATGAAGTAGGATTCTCCACTTGGTGTCTTAGTTCTTGCAGGTCCACATAGATCCATGTGCACAAGCTGTAGTGGTCTTCTTGTTGATAACTCCTCTTTGGCCTTAAAGGATGTGCGGGTCTGTTTACCCAATTGACAAGATTTGCATATGGTATTAGAAGGCCTCTTAATTTCTGGCATGTCTCTGACAGCTTTCTTCTTACTTAGTCTGATGATGTGATCGAAGCTTAGATGTCCCAACCTTTTATGCCATAACCATGACTCTTCCAGCTTGCTAAGATGACATGCTTCATCTCCCTCTTTCACAATGTAAACATTACTCTCTGTTCGAACACCCTTGAGCAAAGTCTTACCTGTTGTGCTTGATCTGAATACACAATATTGTGCTCTAAAGAGAACTTCACAGCCTTTATCACACATCTGATTGATACTCAGTAAATTTTCTTTTAGCCCATCTACATATAATACATCTTGGGCCTTTCCTCTGCCATTGTCTATGCTGACTGATCCTTTTCCCTTGATCTTTCCTGATTTGTCATTTCCAAAAGTGACATTGCCTGATTTCTTTTCATCAAGAGTTAAAAACTTTTTTTTGTCTCCTGTCATGTGTTTAGAGTAGCCACTGTCCAAATACCATTGACTCTTCAAATATTGAGCAGTTAAAGCCAAGTCACATTTATTCACCTTCTTTATCCACTGGAGGCCCCCTTTTGTTTGGTATCTTTTGTGAGGTGATGAATTATATCCTTTTAGAGAACACTTGGAAGATATATGTCCAACTTGATTGCATATACAACATTTGATTATAGTTTTTGCAGAATTGTGAGCATGAAAAAAATTGCTTTGACTCATAAACCTCCTTGAGGTATTGAACATTAGTCTTTGTCCATACTTTCTACATTCAATAATTCTATGGCCAAAATCCTTACAATAAAAACAATAACCATAGAAATTACTTGCATACCTAATGTAAGGTTGTCTCTTCCATGCTTTCATCTTTTGCTGGTTTGAATCATTCCTCCTTGTATGACAATATGCAGCAATGTGTCCCAGCTTGTGGCAGACATAACAGGTGGCATTCTTCATAGGAGGCAAGAATATCCTTTGATGGCTTCCAAATTTGATATAATCAGGAATATATGATCCTTTCTCTGTTGTCTTAGTATTTGTTACAATGTTTGTTATTAGAGGTTTCTTCTGGTCTCTGTCTTTCTCATTACATGTTTCTTCCTTTGTAGGAATTATTTGAGCTGCTTCATCAGCCTTCTTTGCTTTCACAAAAATTATATTTTTGTTTTTCTTTTCTTTGCCTTTACTTGATTCTCCTTCATAGCCTATCCCAGTTTTTATTAGAGGAGATCTTTGAGCATCCAAGATTTCATTCAACTTACCAGAACTTGTCATTTGAGAAGGGTATATAGAAACTTTTTGTTGAGCACTTTCTAATTTCCTTCTCAGACACAGAATTTCTTCTTCCAGCTTCTCTTGTTCTCGAGTTTTATCTTTGATTTGTTGAAGTAACATATCTTCTATCTTCTTGGCTTCTTCAAGATTTATCTTCAGCTGCATGAGGACTTCTGAATTTTTTTCTTCTTTCACACATTTGAGGAGAATCTCTTTTTGTTTTCTGCATTTTAGTTTGAGTCCGTCAATCTCCTCCAGAGCACTTCTTAGCTCCCCCTCAAGATCGACTTCCCCTTCTTCTTCTTCTTCTAGCAAGAGTCCTTCAAGATCTTCTATGGCCATCAGTAAAAATTCCGAGGTTCCCTCTTCTCCTGAGGGTTCATCTGAGTCTTCAGATGCACTGCTGTCTTGCTGAGCATAGAAGGATTTTCTGCTGAATTTCTTTCCTTTCTGCCAATTCTTTGATGTGTCTTTCTCCGATTCTTGAGCTTGATTTCTTACTTTCTTGTGAGGACATTTAGCAGCATAATGTCCAACTCTTCCACAGTTAAAGCATTTAAAAGGAAGTTTACCTTTGTATCTACCTGAGCCTCTATCCAATTTCTTGACAAATTTAGCCTCTTCTTCATTAGAGCAGGAGCATATGTCTTCCTTTTCTTCTTTCTTCTTGTCTGTTTTGAATGCTACCTCCCTTGTACTTGGCTTCTTCTGTGGGAGACTCATCTCATATGCTGTAAGATTTCCTAGTAGTTGGTTCATGGTCAAGGTCTCCCAATCAGCTGTTTCTTCTATTGCAGACACCTTGGGATTGAATCTGGATGGAAGAGATCTTAAAATATTTTGTACAATTATACCTTCTGGTATTGTTTCTCCAAGAGATTTCATACTGTTAACAATTTCTGCAACTTTTAAGAAGAAGCTGCCAACATCTTCATCATCATTCATTTTTAAATTTTCAAACTGGGCTCTACATACTTGAAGTTTGGCAGTCTTAACCTTTTTATTTCCCTCATGGATATTCTCTAGAGTGTCCCACATATCTTTGGCAGTCTTACTGTGCATTATTTTGATAAACTAAGCTTCACATAGTCCATTTAAGATTGCATTCATTGCTTTTTCATTAGCTACAAAGCTTTGTTTAGCTTCTTTCTCTGTATCAGTTGACTTTGTGACATATCCAATTTCCACAGCATCCCAAACTTCTAATCCTAAAGACATTATATAAGCTTTCATTCTTATTTTCCAAAAGGCATAATTTGCACCTGTAAAGAAAGGGGCTTTATTGGTTGAGTTTCCTTCTTGACTTGCCATCTTGAGAGCCTAGGATCTCCTTTCAGTTGTTAGACTGATATACAAGGAACTTGGCTCTGATACCAATTGTTGAACCTTTAATTAAACTGAGAGGGGGGGGGGGGGTGAATCAGTTTAATGCATTCTTGATCTCTTAAAACTTTTCATTAAGCTATTTACACCTTCATTTCATATCCAATTTAATGTGCAATTAATCTTAGAATGCAAGCAACAAGTATTAGTTTAATATAGCAGTAGACTTAATATGAGAGTTGCAGGTATTAAGCAAATGATACATATCAGATTCAATACATAACTATCATGCACAGAGACACCAGATATAAGTGGAAACCAATAAAAGGAGAAAACCACATCTTATTATCGTTGTGATGCAAAGGCAAGCTCCTACTCCCTCTCACCACTGTTTTTCTGTAGGCACCAACCTACAGGAGGCTCCAACCTCAATTCTGCAAGCTACAACTTGCAAGGAAGCACCAACTCCCTTCAATTTTCTGTAGGCACCAACCTACAGGAGGCTTCAGCCTTTGTCAGCTACAACTGACAGCTATTAAGCTAAATGTTTGCTGATTTACTCCAGATATCAGCTTTGTTCTATATCTGCTCTTCTTCTCTTAATATTCTCTTCTTTATTCTTCTATATTCGGCATTCTCTATATCTGCTCTCTCTCTCTCTCGCTCTCTCACTCTTTTTGAGCTTATCAAATTGATCTTATATAGGAATTCTCACAAGACTATTTGTATTCCTCTAGGAATTCGAAATGAATGGTCATACCTCTTGGTCTTCTGCTTCCCCATTTCTTTGTCCAACTCAATTTAAAATCATAATAATATGTACAATATTTCATGCTACAGTGGAATTTTTGTCTTTTCTTTAGGATACTTTCCTTTGCATCACAAACAATAAAAAATTATTTACAACATTTACATTCACATTTTTAATTACATATTTCAATATCACTCAGCTCCTTTTCCGAATTTTTGCTTTACTGGATTTGTCTTTTCCTGCTGCTGTTAAGAACCTGTTCTGCATACCTTGGTTCACTGTAATTGTGTGCACCTGTGAATGTATACCTGTCAAACCTGTAATCTCAGTTTATCTCTGCATGCTCTCCTCTTATTTTTCCTTTTCCATAATTGCATTTAAGTTTTCATGCTCAATCATATTCCAACCCGGGCAATCTCTCTCTCTGCACTTATTCTACGCTGGCAATTTCAATTAAGTAAGGCTGGCTATTTTCTCGGTTGGTACTCAGATAATAATCAATAAATCTAAGGGTTTATTTTAATGCCTCCTCTAATAATGTGCTCTCCAAGACATACATATATCACTGCGTTATTTAATTACTCGCAACCTTAATATATATCAATGCAAATAACCCGGCGCCGAACATATACATATATACGATCAACCTTATCATATAACCCTTGGTGATAAATATTTAAATTATGTTGTATTTAATCCATTACACAGGTTAATATGTCTCCATCGTTATACATAAGTTCTTTTATGCTCCGTCGAGCCTTATACTAAATTAATAACCCAACTTCATTACGTATATTTCCGCCGGGCCCACAATGCCATCAACCGCCAATCGAATGCACACAACATACATGACTTATCATCCACGCACCTTTATTAAACCTCGTGCAAGTCCTGTGATCGGCCACCATTGGATAGCCTTTGCCTAGATCAACGGATCTTATTCATTTCGCTGGGCATCTTTCGCCGATCATTAATTTGTTACGCGAAATTTCATTGTGATTAAACCGTCAGACATGCGGCACCAAATCCTAGAATCGCTCCGATTTCCGCAAAACCAATTTTATGGTCGAAAGGTAGCAAGAATAAATTTGTTCTCGTGAACCCGTCAGAGCCAGCCCCGCTGTTCCTCCGTCAAGGTTCCGCTTCCCGTGCTCCAGGTTCCGTTCTTCGTTCAATTATATATATATATATATCTATCTATATATATATATATATATATATATATATATATATATATATATATATATATATATATATATATATATATATATTCGATTATGGTTCCGTTCCACCTTTAATAAAACAAATCGCTCATATTTCAATGTATTTTCGTATTCGATTCCGCTCCAATGCTCCGGGTTCCGCTGCCTATTTAATGTACAGAGGTTCTATCAAACTGTTAACCACGAAACTCGTTGGATAATCAATACCACGACATCATTGGCTACCAAAGTTCAGAGATTGAGCCATTACACAGAGTCGACACCTTTCATCACAATCTTCCACCGTAATTTATCTTGCTGGTAACTACAGGTATGGCTACGCATAACCAATGACTTTCAGTAGGCATCAATTTATTCCAATCCCACACAGAATCACGGCTCATACATTCCACATAGTCAATTTGTGTTCCACTGCGGGTTCAACGGTCTATCCACACATAACCCTCGCCACAGAGTTTATTTATTCGACACAAAAACCTCGCCACAGAGTTTATTTGCATACCTCAAAATTGCACACTACAGCATCATAGACCCATTTAGACCCCCAATTATAGAATCTCATGTAATGAAAAACTTTTTCACTAGTCTGCACCTTGAATAGCTCTTTACATCAATTCATTTCCTTTGCTTCCTCTGCTTTTTCTTTGCTGCCTCTGCTTCTTCTTTGCTACCTCTGCTTCTTCTCTACTGCCTCTGTTCTTTGCCATCTCCTTGCAACTGTTCCTGTCTCTGCATTTGTTACCTCCTTTGCCATCAATGACAACATTTCCAACATAGGGGAGCCAAGAGAGAAGCAGTAATGATGAGCGGCATAGTGCTTAAGAGAGTAAATACCAGTAATGCGAAGTACATCGATCACTGGGTGGCGCATGGGGCTTCAAAGCCTAGCCCACACGGGAAGTTATGGCACTGCGTTTCCCCAGGCCTCTTCACATGGGCGTGCCATGTGGTAGAACACATGGTCGCCCCGTGTACTCCCAAGATATCATATAGCACCCATATCCAGGGGCTGGAGGTCGTTAAGGACCAGTTGTGTACAGTGTTGGAGAAAGCCTTCATCTTCAATGGAGTTGAGAGAGCCAGTCTAAAGGGGCGTGACGCGGTGGACTCCTTTGTTTTCCAGAAGGTCTACAACCTTGTTAGTAGAACGTCGCACATGGTGGAAGTCTATTGTAGAGTCTATTTGGATATGATGCTTGAGCATGGTGATCCTGGTAGCTAGTCGCCAGTTCTTGTTGAGTTTGGAGGCCGAAGAACCTACCTGGATCCGCTTATCCATATCAATTAAAATCTGAGAATCGCCTTTGATGAGGAGGGGAAAAAAGTGTTGATTCCTGGCTATGATGAGCCCTTAGATGAGGCCTTCCAACTCTACTAAGTTGTTTGTGTCCCAACCAAGAGATCCATATTAGATCAAGTGTGTCTGACCGTGGGAAGTTTTGAATATGCCTCTGAATCTAGCAGGCCCTGGGTTCCCTTTGGAGGCACCGTCAAAGTTTAACTTATAGAGGCCAGAGAGAGGGGGAGACCGTGATCCAGGGAAGGTGCCACATGGACTGAAGGGAGCTCTAAGGGGGGGGATATTTGCAGACAAAGGTTACAGCTGGCCCAAATAATCTCTTCCGTTTTGAGAGAAGGGAGGTCCTCATTCGTCCAAGAATGAAGGGCGAGTGTCACCTGTAGATGGCCGAAAATCATGTTCCAAAGAGTCTCGGTGGAGGTGCGAAGGTCCTTGAAGATCCGACGAATGCGCTCTTTCCATATCGCCCATAGGAGGTGCCCTGGGAGTATGGTCCAGAGAGTGTTGAGGATGCTGCAATGAAAAGGAGAGGCAGGCCAGTTACGTAAAGTGTTAATGATGTTTCTCGCTATTCGGTTTGATCATCTGCTAATGAGAGTCAATTTGTCCTAGAGATCCATGGCTATCAGAAATTCATTGAAGAGATGTTCTGTGGTTTCTTCCTTGACCCCACAAAGGGGGCATTGAGACGGTCCAATGAATCCTCTGTGGCGAAGATTGTCCAAAGTGAGTAAGCGACGCTTACTCAGGAGCCAAAGAAAAGTGGAGATTTTTGGCCAATTTATAGAGTGCCAGACTTTGTCCGAGATGCTATTCGGTTGAAGAGGAGGGATCAGGAGACTGTGGGCCTCTTTGGTGGAGAACATTCCTGACGAGGTGTAGCCCCATCAAATGTGATCAGGATCTGTCAAGATTCAAATTCGCCGCCTGTTGAGTTCCTCCGCTATCTTGAGTGTAAGAGTAAGGCCCAGCTGAGAGCTCAGATGCTCAGCCGATAACCACTGACGAAACTAGTTGTTGGTAGTGTCTTAGTGGCTCTAGAAGGTGTTAACGCTAGGTTGTGAGTTGCTTCAGGGTGTCGGGCCAGTTCGAATTAGGAAAAATATCCACCAGCTTCGCATTTGTTGCCAAGAGTCCTGCTAGAAGTTTGCAGAGGTGCCATACTTCACTTCCCAAAAACTGTGGTCACGTATGAAAGCGCGATGCTGGCTGGAAGCTTTCCAAATGAGATATCCTGCTTGATCGCCTTCATAGCAGACTAGATTGCTGAGGGGCTAGTTGATGGCATATTTCGCCACCCACATCCGTGCCCACGGGCTATTGCTGTTGGAGACCCATTGCCACCATATTTTAGCCCCCATTACCTTGTTGCTGAGGTGAGGATCATGCAGCCCGAGGCCACAATCGTGCTTGGGCATACAGAGCTCCTGCCATTTCACCAGCACCCACTTCCTTTTCACTTTGTTTCCTCCCCATAAAAAGGTGCGTTGGAGGTCACGGATAGCTTTGAGTACCCATTTAGGAGAAGCGAGAATGGAGAAGAGGTAGAGGGGCATGGATTGCAGGACATATTTGACCAGGATGAGCCTGCTAGCAAAGTTCATGGCACGATGGGTCGATAGAGATAAATGTGCTTCCTATCAATCTAACAAATCCCGCCAGGAAGAGTGTTTAAGGACCGAGTCCGTAAGAGGAGCACCTAGGTATTTAGAAGGCAGTGGAGCAATGGATAAACCTAGGATTCTGGCTATATTCCACTGGGTGATCAGAGGGGTGTTGAAAAAGAATATTTGGGATTTGGCATTATTGACCGATGGCCCAGCTGCCAGAGAGAAACAGTCAAGGATGGATTTGAGGGCAGAGGCTTCTTGGACCGAAGGGTGACCGAACAGCATGTTGTCGTCAACGAACTGTTGGTGCGAGATGGGAGGCCGCTGATGGAGACGCAGCCCACACAGAGAGTGACATTGATTGCTGGCTTTGAAGAGCCTACCCAAACCCTCGGCCATGATAACAAAGAGGAAAGGGGACAGAGGGTCACCTTACTGGATGCCTCGCGAGGGAGAGAAGGGCGGGGAGGGGGCGCCATTGAGGAGAATGGGGTAAAGGGGAGAGGAGATGAGGCTGAGAATCCATCTGATCCAATTTTGACTGAACCTAATGGTTGCTAGCATTTGATGTATGTAGCTCCAACTAAGCTTGTCGAAGGCCTTTGAAAGGTATATCTTGAGCATCATTCCTAGAATCTTGAAGGTTCTTAGGGAGTGTGCCACCTCATGCATGAGGATTATGCCATCAAGGATGTGTCTCCCTTCGACATAACTGGTTTGCTCAGGGGAGATTAGGAGGGGAAGGAGAGGCTTAAGACGATTGGCTATGACTTTGGAGACCAATTTATAGAGGACATTTCATAGAGCGATGGGTCGGAATTTTCTGGGGGTGGAGGCCTAATCTTCTTTGGGAATAAGCGTGATGAAATTATCATTAAGAGCAGGCACCATCCAGTGCATGGATCTGGATTCCTCAACCATTTCCCAAATTTCTTACCTTAGGTTCTGCCAAAAGAAATGGAAGAAATTAGTAGTAAAACCATCTGGCCTCGGGGCCTTCCCCACTTTAAGCTGAGCCATGGCTTGATCCACTTCCTGGAGAGCGACTAGCCTGAGCAGCATTTCGTTGTGTTCCTCCATGATCAGCAGGGGGATATGATAGGTAATTCTGTCTATGGCCACTTGACGCTCAAGAGGGGGCTCCGTGAGCATGGATTTGAAGCGATCTTGGAGTTCCTGTTGTATTTCTTCATGAGTTTCCAGGATTTCCCCTTACTCTCTACGGAGGATGGAAATGCAGTTGGCCATTCTTTGTTGTATGGTGGATCGATGGAAGAAGGTGGTATTCTTCTCACCTTCGTTAAGCCATCGAATTCGAGACTTTTGTTTCCAGAGCATCTCTTGTTGGAGTTCCCTTTCTTCTATCCTTTCTTTTAGAATATTCTCTTGAATGGCTTGGTCTTTAGAGCGCCCAGAGGAAATGATCTCTTACTGGAGCTTCTCCATTTGATCGACCAGATCTTTATGCGCTTGGAAGATGTTTCCAAAATTAGTCTGATTCCATCGCTTCAATTTGGATATGATAATTTTGAGCTTTTGCTGAATGTTATACATGCAAGATCCATTGAGAGGGGGGATGGAGTGCCACCAATGCATCACCATGTCTCGGAAGCCTGGATGAGGAAGCCAGAATTGTTCAAAGTGAAAGGGTTTGCGACTGTTCTGATTTGGCCTTTCCCATTGGAGCTGGATGGGCCAATGGTCTGATCCTATGCCAGGAGGATGGAGGATAATATGTCTCCTTGAGCATGAATGACTATCTTAAAAACAAGGAATCGATCCAGTCTTGAGGCTATGAAATTGGATCTAATTCTGCAATTATTCCAAGTGTGGCATCCATTAGCAATGGCTATGTCAATGAGTCAATTTTGGGAGATGAAGGATCTGAAGTGGAGGGAGTCTGCTTCAAGGATTTGTCAGCCTCCTCGCTTTTCTTGCATGCTAGTTACCATATTGAAGTCCCCACCTAGGATCTAGTGGGGAAAGGGGTTTTGCGCGTACAAATTCAATAGATCATCTAGTGCATGGATCTTGCTGGCGATAATTTGAGGGAAATAGACATTGGTAAGGAGACCTTTGAGATGGGTGCCAATAAGGTGAAAGGAGGCTTGAAGAAAGTGGCGGGAGGTGTGAAAATGAGAGAGGAAGATGATGGCAGGGTTCCAAGCAATGGCCAAGCCTCCAAAGGCTCCATTTGAATCTACAGCTACAGTGTCACATATCGGCCAAAGGTGAGATAAAATGAAATGAAACGTAATACTGGTACACTTTGTTTCCCGCATGAAGAAGATGGCAGGTTTGTTGCAACGAATACTATTTTTTATCATACAGCACTTAGAGGGGATGTTGATCCCTCGAATGTTCCATGATGTGAGCTTCATTATAAACTTGTGGGTTTCAGAAATTTGAAAAATTTCGTCAACTTGGGATATCTGCTAGATTCCACTAGTTAATCTCCCAAAGTGATGAGCCTTTGTAGATCAGTTGGCCGTCCATGTTTTCATGATTCTCTGATAATATTGATAGTCTCCCAGGGAATAATTTTCCCTTGAATACCCAGATGCATGCTTCCTTTTCACAATTGCGCCTTCAACAGAGCCTCCTCTAAACTTTCGATCTGCCTAGGGGGGATGGTATGAAAATCTTTAGAGTCACAAGCCTTTTCCAACCCTGTTAGATCCAGATCCCCAAATCCGATGGTTTTGGGCTCTTCCAGCATATAGGTCATAGCATCTCTGATTGAGTTACCCCCAGAAGGATCAGGCAGATCGCTGGTGGGGAAAAAGTTCAGATCTATCACCGTGTTTTGTAGGGGGGTGTACTTTGGGCAGTCTTATCAGAGGGAGTCTCGGATCACAGGCTAGCGGAGAGCACATTTTCTAGGGGTAGAACGGTGCCAAAGGAGGGCACCATAGGAGTGACTACATCGGGCTGGGGGGCGCCAGATCTGGATCGACCTCAACGGATGCCAAGAATTGAAAGATGTTGCTGGAAGAGGGGATATGCGACAAGGGGGGAGGCTAGGTAGGGTTAGTGGAAGCATGATTTTTCTTGGAATGCCTTTTTCTATGGGAGACTGGAGTAAAACCATATGGATCTGAGTCAGAGGGAGGACCAGAGGAAGCAGGGGGAGGATTCTGGCGGCAATCGCAGAACAGATGGCCATGCATGTGACATTTTCTACAGCGAAAAGGACCATGTTCATAATCTATGGACTGGATCCATTCAAAATCTTCATGCGAGAGACTTACCAAGTCAGGGAGCGCTTCTACCAAGTGCATATAGATGTGGATCCTCGTGTAGGTTGTGTATCGGTTATGTTTGTTTTCTTCTTCAACTTTGATGAAAGTTCCAAGACAGTTCTCGATCTCTTTGAGGGTGATTTCCTCCCAGTATTCCTGAGGCAGGGAGTATAATTGGAACCAGACTGGTGCCCAGTTAAAGTCCTCTTTTTCTGGGTTGAAACATTCCACCCAGTCCCTCAGAAAGAGGCTTGCTGCATTGAAAATAGAAAGGCCTCCATCCATGACACGTTTTTTTTCTTCAATACAGGGAAAAATGATATTACAGAAACCTTTGGGACCCAACTGAAGGTCAACTTGCCCCTTTGAATTCCATTTGGCCTTGATCCAACCATATAGGGCCTTGTCAGTGAGCCAAAGCCCAATGAACTTGCCAATGAGGGCATGATCATGCATATATTGAATACGACTATTGATGCGCTCAGTAGGAATATGGAGCTCGGGTCGCTTCTCTTGGATCGGTATGCAGGTTGACAATTTTGTTGGTTGCTCATTCTTGGAACCTTGCCCATCACTGGATCAGGGCGGGAATGTGTGTTTGCTAGATCTGGATTAGGAGGCACGTGAGGAGGGAGATCAGAGCCTTGTGAGGAGCTAGGAGTGCTAGATCTGAAGGGATCCCCATTGACCGGGGGGGTAGCAGAACCCGCCCTCCCCCCTGCCCCCCCTTGGAATATGCCATGCCCGAGACAGGCGGTAGTGATTGGACAAGCAGCGATGAGAAGGAGCCAGAAGTGGCAGCAACGTCTTCAGAAGGACAGACACAGAGAAGCCCTAGGGCCGCAAGCAGATGCTTCATTCTCAACTCTAATAAAATTTACATTTAATAATAAAAATAATCTAAATTTAAACTTATATTTAACCATTTTCCCAAAACAATTTATAAAAATAATAAAAAATATATGTAAATATAACATTACATTGGCTTCTCATTTGTCAAATGTTAATGAGATATGAAATCCTTTCCATTATAAAGCCACTTCACCTTTTTCCCAAAGTATATGTGGCTGTTGAAATATCAATCTTTTCAGAATTAAAATTAATTTATAATATTAGGTTAATATTATATTCTTTTCATAATTTTAGATATTTTATTTTTAATATTTGTGTTTTTTTTAAATTTTAAAAAATATAAATCTTCATTTTAATCAATTTTAAATCTATCAAAAGTTATATATATATATATATATATATATATATATATATATATATATATATATATATATATATATATATATATATATATATATATATATATATATATATCAATTTCAAATCTATTAACTACTATTGTGAGATTAAACTTTTTTAAAATGTAGGTATGCTTCCACATTTTTATGGTTTTAAAAATATGTGTAACTTAGGAAATGTTGATCAACATTAGAAATTAAAAATTAAAAATAAAAAATAAAAACAAATCTTTAGTAAAGAGGATCGAATATTTTTTTTTGTAATTTTTAATATATAAATAATATAATTTATAAAATTTAATTTATAAAAAAATTTAAAAATAAGTAAATAAAACAATTTAATAGAGAAAGAATTATTATTTTAATTATAGTTATTTATTGGAAAAGTTACACCATTTATTATTATTATGATGATGATGATAATTATAGTTATTTATTGGAAAGGTTACATCATTTATTATGATGATGACACGACGTCCACTGAGACTAATTTTTGGTCTATGAGACCTAAATAAAAGAGTTATTTAATTTGATTTAAGATTTTATTCCTATGCTCAAAAAGCTTGGAGAGAAGCCTCCCAAGCTCACTATAATTTTGACATTTTAAAAGGCTAGGAAGGTACGTATTGCAACAAAGATTACGAAATTGAGCTCTAATGTGGTTGTACGAGGGGCACTCCAAGAGGAATTGAAATTCATCCTCGATGTTAATATTCTCACAGAGATGGCAGATCCTTTCCATCCACAGTGTTTTAGGAACTATCCAACGACCTGTTTCACTATGGAGCTCATGAGAATCGTTCTAATTTTAGCTATATTAATTTTCTTCTTTGGGTTAGTTAAAGAAAAGAGATAATTATGATCTTCTAAGGTGGGATTGATGACCTCCTTATAATACTTTAATCACTATGGAGCTCATGAGAGTTCGTTCTAATTTTAGCTATATTAATTTTCTTCTTTGGGTTAGTTAAAGCAGAGAGATACTTTTGATCTTCTAAGGTGGGATTGATGACCTCCTTATAATACCTTAATTTTCTTTTAGCTGGTAGATCTTTCTCGGACCACATTTTTAAGTTAATAATTTATAACTAATATTATTATTTGTGAATTAAAGATTCATTTTTATATTTATATTTTAAGGAGTTGTTTTTAGTAAGATTTTTGGAATATTTTTTGGAAAAATTGAGATTCATTTTTATATATGAATTATGAATTGTTTTAGTAAGTGTTTTTTCAGAAATTGTTTCTAATGAGACTTTTTGGAAGTTTTTCCAATAATTTTTTTTCCTAAGAATTCACTCATTACCAATTTCTAAAAAAATAAAATACACTTTTTACTCTTACCATATATATATTTTTAATTTTTTACTCTTACCATATATATATTTTAATTATTATATATATATATGAACCTCTATTTTTTAATAACATTTAATCACTAATTTTATAAAATTAAATACAATTTCTCATTATAATTTGCCTTTTTATTAAATATTATTTATAAATAAATAATTATTACAATGAAAAAAACTAAATTTCCTTTTAAAAGTTTTAAGCAGTCAAAAATTTGGATCGACACGGAAGATTCCTTACCTAAAGTTTTATAAATGTGTCACAGGTTTTAAATAGAAAAATTCAATGTTCCAAATTGAATTCCTCTGTTTCAATAAGAGTCTCGATGTTCTACAAAAAAATATTCAATAAAAGAATAAAATTAAATGTTTATTTAAATCATTACATCACATTATCACATGGGTCCTGCTCTCGAAACGTTTGATATGGGACATTTAGACCACTGTTTTCTGAGGTCGCAGTTTTACGTCAATTTAGAAATCCCAATCGAATTTTGATCGAAATAGTAGGGTAAAGACCGTCGGAATAACTGGATCATTTGCGGAAATCGTAGTTTTACGTAAATTAAAAATTCAGTTCGAATTTTGATCGACAAGGTAAAAGCCTTCGCAATAACCGGGCGACACGATAGGGCGCCCCGTATCCCACGCTCAGAATAAGGTCAAACAATTACTATATCTTACAATGCCTTCACATGGTTGAAAGTTTCAACCGTTGTCACTTTGTAACATGCCAGAATCAGCGGATTCGGAGCGCTTGAATTCCGAGTTATTTTAAGTATGATTTTTTGAAAAAAATTCAGTTTTAATTTATAATTTAATTGTTTGGGATTCATTGAAATTACAATTTAATAAGTGAATTCTAGAATATCTCACAAACTTTTCATAACATTAAAACCATATATACAATAAAAAAATCAAATTAAATTACACATATCAAAAAATTCGGCACAAAATTTCCACTAAATTCCAGCCAGAAATCCACATAAAATTCCAAAAATTCGCAATTAAAGACCACTCCCTTCTATTCGGAGAAACATGATCCTAAATTTCAGTCCAGGTAAGAGAATATGGGTGCCAGCTCACAACGCGGATCGTGCGACCCGGAGCGAGCAGATTACGGGTGTCCTAGGGCGGATAATGCTCTATGGTTGCTCGCGGTTCCGCTGCTCTGGTCTATTTATATGTTCTCTTCTCTTTTTTCAACTGCAAAGCTCAATTGACGGCGAAATATATTATGCATAGGTAACTTCAAGATAAAGGCAGGGTGGGTGGTTTACCTAGGTCTAGTACCAACAGAACTAGTTGAAGATTGTACGTCAGGCGTAGTTCAAGCAGAACCAACAGATTAGATTATACGGGAGCAGTTCAAGCAGAAACAGTAGATTAAGTAGATTATTCAGTAGACTAAGCATGAGTAGTAGATCCAGCACCAGAGTATCCAGTAGAATATCCAATCGCATATCCATAAGAAAAGTTACCAGCACCACCTATAGAAGTTTACAAAGTAGACTAAGCAGCTTAAAAGCCAGTTGGATAACCACCAGTAGTAGCATAAGTATGACCAGCTCTATACCCAGATTCATATCCTCCACCAACAACAGTGGTTTAAGTATACCCACCGACATAACCATATACATTAGCAGAACTATTTGTTTACGTTGTTGAACCTGTTGACCCAGCAGTCATTTAAGCAGGTGAACCACCAGCGACATAGTTAGCGTAGGCATAAGAAGTAAGGAATACGACAATAGAGCCAGTTGTTTTTCCAGTAGGAGAGGTGGTTGAAGTCGATCCAGACGCAGGAGTAGCTGCGATTGTAGGCAGTACTGAATCCTTTTACAAAGGGCGGCCATGTAATTCTGCATTTACAAGAATTGCAGGCGAAATCAACCCTGAATCCCACATTCTTCCCTCTTTTTAATCCCATCTTCTGCCCTAACAGATTACAACCATGGCCACCCATCTTCTGCACTAACAGATTACAACCATGGCCACCGTGAAAGACAAGTGAATATGCTGCGAGAATAAGCTGCTAATTAGCATTTGCGTGTATGTCAAGTTAGTGGCACCTGGTAAAAAACGGTGGCACCTGTTATCCACATGTTACATAAGGACAGACGGAAGCTGTAGCATGTCTACATGTCATATAGACAGACGAAAGCAGTAGCTGTTGACAATATATTTGAGCGGTGGACAATATAATTAGTCGTGGACAATATAGTTGAGCGGTGGACAATATAATTTGATTAACATAAAATGTTCGAGATTTAATGCTGGAATTAGTTCTGTTCAGTTTCAAATGGTTTCAATCTATTTTTCATTATTTGTGTTTATCCTAAGCTTTAGCTTATTTTTGTTTATCCTAAGCTTTAGCCAAATCTGCGTCGATATGAGGCCAATAAGACTATAATTACGCTGATTGGTTGCAAACAGTCACAGGAAGAATTTCATAGGTTGCAAACATTTAGGGCTTAAAAACTTAGTTTACAGGTCATACTGACTAATGCTAAATGCAGCTTTTCGATTACTATAGTCATACTAACTAATGCTAAATGCAGCTTTTCGATTACTATAGTCGCATGCCAGATGGAAGGGACTAATAAAGGTTGAGCATTGGTACACATATATCTTTAATGTTTAGTTTTTTATCATTAGTAATGAAAGGTGTAAAAATTTTTGATAAATAGAAAATAAAATTTATATTAAACAAATAAATTATTGTTGATTTTAAGAAAATAAAAGAATAAAAAATAAAATAAAAATTTAGTTTATATAAAAGGGTCATTACAAGCGGTATTATATTTATAGTTTATAGCATCGAGTTTTTTATGCGTCCTGAAACTAAAACGAGTATACATATCATGAATAGATTAATTTAGAAGATTAAGAGGTTTGTAGTATGGCTCAAGAATTTAATGGAATAAACTTCTCTAGCATCACTAAGGGGTGGTGATGAGTCTCATATTAAATTAAGAATGATGGATGGTGGAACTAACAATGTGGAGAAAGAATAATATAAATTACCACAAGTAATAAGAAGTTTGAAAATAGACCTTGATGATATTAAGGAAAACCAAGAAAGGTTAACCAAAAAGAAAGAATAATAGGAAGAGATTAATATTTATTTGTTAAGGAATATCCAAGAGTAATAGTCAACAAAAATATTTATAGAAAAAGATCTAGAAGTGAATCTACTAGTAGAACCAATTCCAAAACTTTTAGTGAAATCTAAACCAATGAATATAATGACCAGTAGGGACAAAAATTAGATAGAAGTGCCTCTATGCCTAAGAAAAGGAGATTTACCTCTCAATTGTAGGGAGAGTTTAACAATATCAGGACTCATAATTTTTATGGGGAGTTTGAAGAGGGAGAAAAAGCATGGCTTCTGAATATGTAAAATACTTTGAATTTTATAGCTAGCCCAATAACCCTAAGGAAAAACTAGCCACCTATGAGTTAACTAGAAACAAAAGCTTATGGTGGGAAAAAAACAAGTTTGTAAAAAGAATCAGAAGAAATAATTTTACACTAAATTTTTTTAGGAAGGATTTCAAGAAATTTTTTCTAAATGAGAGGCGTTTGATTAAAAAACTCGAGAATTCCATGAATTGAAATCAAGAAAATTTATCATGCATGAATTTGTTAATAAATTCATGAGTCTATTAAGATATGTACCATATTTGAAAGAAAAGAAGAAAAAAATATAGAGATTTATGAGTTTCCTACAATTTTCATATAGAGAAAGAATTGAGTTTGACCAACCAAAAACCATGAATGAAACCATTAGAAATGCCAAATTATGTTTCAATCGAAGCAAACAAAAAGGAGAAAGTTGTAAATGATGTGTATCAAAGAAACCTGTTAGATTCAGTAATAAGAGGAAAGGGTTTAAGAAACATTAACTTTTTAAAAGTGTACTTGAAAGAAATTATAGCAGAAATTTCAACCAGCAAAAGAAATTGGGTCAAAAAAGAAGAACCAAAAATATAAATTTTAGTTAATCAATAAAACCACCAATTAAATGTTTGAGTTGTGGTGAAAACCACCTATCGAAATTTCCCACAAAATACATTAAATAATAAGACAACATCAAATAATATCGAGGAATCATCTACTATAAACGATGTTCCATATAACATATCCAAAATAATTGTTGTATATAACATATCCAAAATAATTGTTGCATTTGATGGGAGACAAGAAGGCCATCAATCCACTATGATAGAAGTTCAATATAATATTCTTGATATATATGCGGTTGTACTTATAGATCCATTATCTATATTAAGTTACATTCCCCCTGCTATAGTTCAAAGATATAAACTTGCAAAAAAGAAACAACATAATCGTTTGTGAGTGCATTTGGCCACATGAACTAAAATAAAATGGTTTGAAATTAGCAAAATTTCCACAATTAATTTCAATGGAATGAATACCACACTAATTTTAAACATATTACCCTTGGTGTATTATCATATTCTTATATTTATAGATTGTTTTGAGTCATAAAAGGTAATCTTAAATTGTTTATACAATTCATTTTCATGTTTTGATGATAAGGGATAATTTTGCATAGTCCAAGGAATATCAAGGAAAATTTCTATTAGATAATTTTTTGTAATATAGATGAAGTATGCTAGAAAAAGGTGCCAAATATTTAGTATCCAAGTATAATATATTTTTTATGATAAACAAAAATAATGACTAGAATAATATGCTATATTAGAACAATATAAGGATGTGTTTCTAGAGGAAATACCTGGACTTCCTCCTAGTAGGGATATTGATTTTACCATTGATCTTATACATGGAGTTGTTCTACTATCAAAGGTCCCATACAAAATGAGTATCCTTGAGTTAATGGAGTTGAAGATTCAACTTCAAGAGCTTTTGGATAAAAAATATATAAGGCCGAGTGTGTCTCCTTGGGGAGCACGAGTTCTATATATGAAAAAAAAGATGGTACATTGAAATGGTGCATAGGTTATAGATAGCTAAATAATATTACCATAAAAAATAAATATCCCTTTCCTAGGATAGATGAATTGTTTGCTCATGTTATAGAGACTTCTATTTTCTCTAAAATCTATCTGAGATTAGGATATTATTAGATGAGAAGTAAAGATGAGGACATTTACAAAACAACATTTCACACATTTTATGGAGAGTATGAATTTGTAGTACTACCATTTGGTCTTATTAATGTACCAACTACATTCATGTGTCTTATGAAAAATGTTCTAAGACAATTTATAGATACGTTTGTAATTGTAATTATAGATGATATTCTGGTATACTCTAAGAGTAAAGAAGAGCCTGGCCAACATCTACAGAGGGTCATTCAAACTCTAGAGATAATGAACTGTATTCTAAATCCAGCAAGTGTTCATTTACCATAAACAAATTCAATATCTCAGACATGTAATATGAGAAAAAATAATTGTTGTTGATCGAGGAAGAAAAATCAAATAATGGAGTGGGTAACACCCAAAAGTGTAGAAGAAGTTATATACTTTATGGGAATCATGGGATACTATAGGATATTTATATAAGTATTTTCCAAACTTGCATATCCAATTAATTCTCTATAGAAGAAAGGGATTAAATGTAAGAGAACTCAAAATTGTCAAGACAAATTTAAAAATATAAACAAACTTTTAACGAAAAATCCAATTTTAAAATTGGTTGATCCCAGCAAGGATTTTTTGGTATGTACAAATGCATTAAAAGAAGGTCTAGGGAGATTTTTGATGCAATATGGTCATGTTATTTGTTATGAATTTAGAAAGCCGAAAGAACATAAAAAATCTATGCTACATATGATCTAGAACTTGCAGTCATCATTGGTACATTCAAAATGTGGAGACATTAGCTTAAAGGGAAAAAATTTTAATTAAGGACAAATAATGTTATTATCAAGTATCTATTTTATCAACTTAATATAAATGATAGAGAAGCAAGATGGTAAGTGTTTATCAGTGAATATTATTTTGATATTATACATATTAAGGGAAAAGAAAACATAATAGCTTATTCCTTAAGCAAATAACTTGATCAAATTTTTTCTACATCAACAATCAACTAGTCAACGAACTTAGTAGATTAAGTAAAAGTAACTACAAATTTTGATTCATAATATCTGAAAATCAAAGAAAAGGTATAAGAAACTGAGAAATTAGAAGAGAGAAAAATGATTTTTCAATATAAAACCAAGAATTATTATTTTTTAAAGGCATAATGTATATACTTGAGTACATAAATGTGAAACATTTTGTCTTAGATGAACTGCATAAAAAAGGAAACAAAATTGTCCTCCTAGCTATAAAATTTTGATCATTGTATTAAGAGTATTTTTACTCACCAAATATGAAAACTGAGATAGCATAATATGAAGTTAGGTATCTTGAGTTTAAGAAATTTAAAGCATCTCATCAACATCTTGTCGGGTTGTGATGAGACCTACCCATTCCAGAATTGAAATGTGGGACAATTTCAATGGATTTTATCAGTGGACTACCAAATACTGTGAAAAAACATCACTCCATTATGGTCGTGATTAATAAAATTAGAAAAGACGCAAAATTTATACCAATCAAATCCAATTTTGAGGTCATACACATTGCATAAATATTTATGAGAGATTTTTTCAAACTTCATGGGATACCGAAAGCTTTAATTTCAGATGGGAATCAAAGTTCACATCTAAATTTTGGAATGGGTTGTTTGAAAATATGGGAAAAAAGTTAAAATTTAGTACATCCTATCATCCTCAAACTGATGGTCAAGAAAATCCTAACCAACCATATAATAGAGGATATGTTAAGGATGTATGTGAAAGAAAACAAAAATAAATGGGAGGATTACCGACACTTTGAATAGTTTTCTTATAACAATGGAGATCAAACCTCATTGAAAATGAGCCCTTTTGAAGTAATATATGGAATAATATGAAAATTACCCTTAAGCAAGTATCATCATGAAGATAGATTGGCATTAGGACCATATATGTTAAAAGAATTGGAGAGAGTGGTTAAGCAGGTTAAAGAAAAATTATAAACAACCCAAGATCGTAAAAAAAGGTTATGCAGATTTGAAAGGAACTTAGAAATATTTTAATGTGGGAGTTCGTGTGTATTTAAAATTCAATCCCAAGAAAAGTACATTATATTTGGCAGTTGTGCCAAATTATCTCCTAGATAAGGGTGGATTATATATAACCTTCTGGAAGAAAATGACCTAGTGGTCCATGTAGATTGAGGGAATTTCAACTACAAGAGTATCTACTACAGGGAACAACTAGGCCACAAAGACACAATGTTCAAAGGAATTGTGTTGTAAATGATATCATGATTAATGTAAAATCTTGTAACTAGTTATGTTGAGATTAAGATTATATTTTTTTGTAAGATTTTAACAATGGTCATGGTATGATCTCGCTTACTGCCATTCAGCAAGGGGCGAAAAACTTCACAAAACATTAATAACATAAATGTTTATTTTTTTTCCCTCCAGGGTTTCCATGGAATATCAATGTTCATTGATGTGTTTTCCTATTGTGCCATTTTAATGATGTTTCTTTCAAGCATTGCATATGTAATTACATAGCGTGATTAAATGAGCAATGATAATGATATAAGGTTACAATAGGGAGCTTTATATTAAAATGTTCTAATAATGGTTGTTACATTGTGTGACTTGCTATCCCATTTCTAAAGTTACTTTATGTAATGAAGATGATTTTGTCAAATAGTCTATTATGGAATATGGAATAAGTGATTGGAAATATTACATGCTATTAAATACAATAAAAAATTTCTAATCCTATATATTTTTACACGAGGTTTATCGAGGATATAACAAAAATCATACATACTACAAAACTCAATCCTAAAATTTCAACAAATCTTTATCAAATTTCAAGTCAAACTAACTTTAATAATCTACTTAAAAATCTAAACATAAAAATTTTAATTTAATTATTTTTTTTTTTAAATTCGAATGCATTTTCTTATTTTAATTTTTTTATAAACATTTATGTCAGTAAAAAAATATTTTAAAATTTAATATATATATATATATATATATATATATATATATATATATATATGAAAAATAAAATAAAAAATCACATTGTTTAATGGTAAGGCTCGTGAGACTTACTTTTCCTAAGAGTTTTCACATATCAGAAAATGAAAATGTCTTTTTTTTTCATTTCCCCTAAATATAATGAGAGTTTTTTTATGATGATTTTTGGAATTTATTATATCATTTTATATTCATTTGAAAATGTCTTTTTTTTTTCATTTCCCCCAATATAATGAGAGTTTTTTATGATGATTTTTGGAATTTATTATATCATTTTATATTTATTTTAACTTTACATCTAAGTGTTGAGATTTCAAAGTGTAAACTTTTTTTTTTATAAAACTAATCATAATTTTGACATTTTTTATCCTCTAGATTTTTGATAGATCCAATGTTAATATGACCTTGTTCTACTTTCATATAATATATAATATGTCATTTCATTTTTTTTTTACAAAGTGAAAATGTTGACATAAAATTACAACATATTTTTACTTTACATTTACTTTATTTTTATTTGTTCAAGTCAAAGTGTTTAAATAAAATAGCATAACATGATAACTTATGATATTGGGCTAGACATTTTTTAATAAATTAATTAAATAATTTAATTATTATTAGAATTTTTTCTTTATTAATCAAATTGGCAACTCATCCCTCAATAAGGGTGTGAAGGGAGACATGACGAGGGTACTCGTCACGATGGACACATGGAGTGATGAAAGTTCCATGGGGCACGACTGCTGGGTGGCTCACCCCATGCCACCATACTCTAGCGGTGAATGAAGTTAGGTGTAGTGAGAAGAATATGTGAAGCATAAACTGGGAGGTGTGCTAATATTGGAGACATAAGGTAAAATGAAATAGTTGAGGATGATGACTGGAATTGCATGAGATATAGTTGTGAAGGGGGAACCAAGCTTGCAGGCATGAAGGCGAGGAAAGCCGGAACATCGACCACCATTCGAGTTGTGTTGCTATGTGTATGTACTCTCGCCTTATGTGTTAGCGATTATGGGGTTGAAGGAAATGGTAGAGGAAAAAACCCGCATAGATTGTAGGAAGTCCCGGGGAGGGTGATGGAGAGTCAAAGCTCACCTTGCTTACCTAGTCGATGTCAAACCCATGGGGGAAATAATGACATTGGCTCCGAATGAGATGGGCCTGGTACGTGTGTCTAATTACTAAACTGGTTCAAATGCAAACTTTATCCCTGCATTGGGATGGTCACCTATGCCTAGGGTTCAAGGAAACTATATGCCCAATTAAGGGAAACTTTGGTGTCTAAATTGAAAATAATTATGAGAGGAGAAATTGGCCTTGTCAGAAATTGAATAATAAAATTTTTGTTTTTATTTCGTAGGTCTTCCTAGCCTCTCTATTTCTCTGGACTCTGCATGGTCTGTGGGAACCCTAGTGTGGATTTAGGTGTAGGTACAATTGCTGGACGACCACAGAAAAAGGAAAATAGTGAAAGGTCAGGCAGAAAAAGGTAGTGGAGGGAAGGACTATCAGCCTACAAAGGATGAAAAACAAAAGGAAAAGAGGAGGAAATGAAAAAAAAAAACTTAGCGCAAATAAGGCAGAGAAGCTGACCAAGAAAACGTGAAGAACTTGGTGCATGGTTATGGATTTACGACGCCAGCTCAAATAAAATCATTGATATGAGGATGGGAAAGAGACCTGAACACTAAGGTTGAGGAAGACATTCCATATGATGATATGGAGCCTATGGTGATAGACCTGGGAAACATAAGAAGACGACTTACCTTATTTAAGAAAGATATCCACCTCTACTCGAATATGAAATGTATAATGGCAAAGGCCAACACGAAAATTCAAGAAGTAGGAGGAGATCCAAAGGAAGCCTTAAGTGTGGCTGAAATGCATAGAGATAAATAGGCAATACAGCTGCACGAGCATCATCAGAATGTGTGTGTCGAACGCATAGAATTCCAGCTTGAAAACCTGAGCCAACTGGACATGCCCGGATGAACTGAAAAATATCTGACAGAGATCAAATCATCATATGAGTAGCTGAAGAAGTGCGGAAATTTTGTTTGTTAAATCATGATGTGGTCAGCTAGCATTTAATTTAATAGACGCATGTTAAAAGGAACTTTAGATATTATACATTATAAGGAATCTACAGATATAACAAACAATTTCATTTTTAGTTGGCTTTTAACTCATGGAGGTGTCCAACAGACTTGGTTTACTATGAGCAGGTTGAGGCTACCAAGAACATAATATGATGTAACGTGCTGTTTTTTATAAAAATGAATGAACATAGAGGCTTTATCAAACTTACAAAAAATAAAAAATGACAACTCATATGCTTTAGTGTGATTTTTAGCTGGGTGGTTAAGGTGTAACACATTCACCCTAGCATGGATATGGGTTAATAGGAGGAATAGATTAATACGAGGCTCTCTCTCATCATTTAATATTTTTTTTTTGGTCCAACGACATGTTCCATGACTCCTTGGTTTCCCTATCCTGTTTTCCTTATAGAAGTGGATCTTTCCCCTATCGAGAGCCTAGCTATGACTAGGCTTCTATTGTACAAGCACAAAATCAATAACATGGGAGACCATAGACTTCCTAAGCTAGCTTTAAATTTCAGCCAAAACCACCTAAGGCTCAAACGAGGTTGGCATAAAGATACCAAGGCCTAGTTAAGTTAAACTATTGGGAGATCGACGAAAATGTTGCATTGCCAGATATTCATAACATTAAAAAATTTGTTACTTCTAAGTTTAAAGAGAAAATGTGGTGTGAGAAAGATTTATAGGCTAAAATAAAATTAAGATATTATAAAGAGGTCATCAACCCTACTCTAGAAGATCAAAAGTACCTATCTGTTTTAACTGTCTCTAAGAAAAAAATTAATATAACCAAGATAAGAACGAATTCTCATGAGCTCCTTAGTGAAATAGGTCGTTGGGCAGTTCCTAAAACATTATGGGTGGAAAGGATCTGTCATCTCTATGAGAATATGAGCATTGAGGATGAAAATCACTTCCTCTTAGAGTGCCCTGTGTACACCGACATTAGATCTCAGTTTCATAATCTTTGTTGTAATACCAATTTTCCAAGCCTTTTAATATGTCAAAATTATAGTGAGCTCGAAATGCTTCTCTCCATACTCTTTGAGCATAGGAGTACAATTTAAAACAAACTAAATAATTTGTATCTTTAGGTTTGATGTGCTAAAGTTTCATCCGACTAGACGTTAACCATCATCATCATCATCATCATCAATTTAGTTTCAAATTCACAACCTATTTTAATTTAATTTCAAAGTCACAATTAAAACAAGAAACACATTTGTACATATTGGTATATATGACCTCATTCATACACATTGATATATGAGACCTCGATATATAAAACCTTTTTTAGTTTGTAAAATACAAAAATCCAATTCTATATACTAGTTTCGAAAATAAACTATATAAAAAAATATTTAATTATAATCTTTTTTAAAATTATAAAAATCAATAAAATTCACATTTAATAATAAAAATAATCTAAATATGATCTTATATTTAACAAATTACTTAATACAATTTATAAAAATAATAAAAAATAATATATAAATATAACATTACCTTGGCTTCTCATTTGTAAAATATTAATGAGATATTAAATCCTTTCCATTATAAAGCTACGTCACCTTTTTTCTCAAAGTATATGTTGCTTCAAATATCAATCTTTTCAAAATTAAAATGCCTTTATAATATTAGGTTAATATTATATTCTTTAATAATTAAATATTTTTATTTTTTTTAATATTTGTGTTTTTTTTAATATAATTTTATATTTTAATCATTTTTAAAGTTATCAATATTAGGAATTTGGCTTCTGTGATCCATAAAATGTGAATAAGAAATTTTTGGTGAAAATCACATGTAATAAATTTTTGTGAACGCGTTTCGAACCATCCAGTATGGTTCATCATCAACACAATGGCTGGTTCGAAACGCGTCGACCAAAATTTCTGATATGTGATTTTCACCGAAAATTTCTTATTCACAATCTATCAACACTTATATATATATATATATATATATATATATATATATATATATATATATATATTACTATGGTGAGATTAAACTTTTATCAACGTAGATTTTTTTCACATTTTTATGACTTAGAAAATATGTGTAACTTCAAAAATGCCAATCAACATTAAAAAAAAATAAAAATAAAAAAAATCTTTAGTAAAAAAGATGCAATTTTTTAATTTTTTATAGTAATTTTTAATATATAAATGATATTAAATAATATAGTTTACAAAATTTAATTGACAAAAAAATTTAAAATAAGTAAATAAAAATAATTTAATAGAGAGAATTATTATTTTAATTATATTTATTTATTGGAAAGTTAATAACTTATAACTAGTATTATTATATTTTCGAATTTAAAGATTTTTTTTCTATATTTATATTTTGAGGAGTTGTTTTAGTGAGATTTTTCAAAGATATTTTTTGAAAAAATAGAGACTCATTTTTATATTTTAATGAATTATTTCATTAAAAAATTTTGAAAATTTATTTTGAATAAGAATTTTTGAAAGCATATTTAATAGATTTTTTTCCAATAAATTTACTCATTACCAATATAAAAAAAAATAGGATACACTTTTTACTCCTACCATATATTTTTCAATTATTATATAATAAGATACACTTTTTTCTCTTACCATATATTTTTTAATATTATATATAACTTTTTTGAGAACCTCTAATTTTTTAATATCATTTAATGAATAATTTTATAAAACTAAATACAAGTTCTCATTATAATTCGCCTTCTTATTAAATATTTATAAACACATAATTATTATAATGAAAAAAACTAAATTTCTAAAAAAACTCCTTTCGAGTAATAAAAGTTTTATGCTCATGTCAAACAATTGGCTTGACACGGAAGATTCCTTACCTCAAGCTTTATAAATGTGTCACAGGTTTTAAATAGAAAATTTCAATGTTCCAAATTGAATTTCTCTGTTTCAATAAGTGCCGCGATGTTCTACGCAAAATTTAATACAGAATAAAATTAAATGTTAATTTACATCATAATTACATCACATTATCACATGGGTCCTACTCTCGAAACGTTTGATATGGGACATTTAGACCACTGTTTTCTGAAGTCACATTTTTACGTCAAACTAGAAGGTGCTGCTACGTGTATGTACTCTCGCCTTACGTGTTAGCGATTATGGGGTTGAAGGAAATGGTAGAGGAAAAAACCCGCATAGATTGTAGGATCTAAGTCTTGGGGAGGGCTATGGAGAGTCAAAGCTCACTTTGCTTACCTAGTCGATGTCAAACTTGTAGGGAAATAATGAGAATGGCTCTGAATGAGATGGGCATGGTACGTGTGTCTAATTACTAAACTGGTTCAAATGCAAACTTTATCCCTGCAGTGGGATGGTCACCTACGTCTAGGGTTGAAGGAGACTATATGTCCAATTAAGGGCAACTTTGGTGTTTATTGTAACTACACAACACTTGATGAGGATAGTCGTTGTGGGCAGGGTAGTGGGTTAGTGTGGAAAGCGCAGTGTTGGTGCCAAACACTTTTTACAGAGGGAAATTGGAGGAGGGGAACGGTAGAAGGTTTCCCAACTTTGCAGTGTAAGAGCATCCAGGAACCGAGGGGAGCCAGGGAAGTTCTGCATGAAGGGTATAGATTTGGTAGGAGTAGCGGGCTAGAAGGGGTGCCTAACAAGGGCAAGGGCACACAACAAAAACTTAAGCGTGGTAAGCTCTCCGTAAACCACTACCCGACCTATAAACGTAGTGGATCTAAATGGGTTTATGGCAGGTTGGGGAGACCTAGTAAGGCCAACAGAAGGTTGGTTCATCTTGGCAAAGGGGCATGCAAACTGAGTAATGGAAAAGTTAAGGGGTGGCTGGCTCGGAAGCTGAAGAAAATAATTATGAGAGGAGGAATTGGCCTTGTCATAAATTGAATAATAAAATTATTTGTTTTTATTTTACCAGTCTTCCTAGCTTGTTTATCTCTCTGGACTCCGCACAACAGGTGGGAACCCCAGTGTGGATTCGGGTGCAGGTACAATTGTTGGAGGACCACAGAAAAAGGAGAATGGTGAAATCTCAGGCAGGTAAAGGTAGCGAAGGGAAGGGCAATCAACTTGCAAATGAAAAAAAAAAAATGGAAAAGAGAAGGAGGAACCAACAAACAAACTCAATGCAAACGAGGCGAGGAAACTGACTGAGAAAACATGCAAAACTTGGTGCATGCTTATGGAGTTGTGAGGCCAACTCAAATAAAATCACTGATATTAGGATGGGAAAAAGACTTGAACATTAAGGTTGAGGAAGACATTCCAGATGATGAAATGGAACCTATGGTGATAGACCCGGAAAACACAAGAGGATGACTGACCTTGTTTAAGTAGGAAATCCACCTCTATTGGACTATGAAATGTATAATGGCAAAGGCCATCATGACAATTCAAGAAGCGGGAGGAGATCCAAAGGAAGCCTCAAGTATGGCTGAAATGCGTAGAGATATATAAGTAATATAACACCAGGAGCATCATCAGAGTGTGTGTCTCGAATGGATAAAATGATAGCTTCAAAACATGAACCAACTAGACATGCCCGGATCAACTACAAAAGATTCGACACAGATTGAATCATCATATGAGTAGCTGAAGAAGTGCGAAAATTTTGTTTGTTAAATCATGATGTGGTCAAATAGAAATTACTGTAATAGACATGTGTTAAAAGGAACTTTAAATATTATAGGTTATAAGGAATCTAGAGATAGAATCAAACAATTTCATTTTTGGCTGGGTTTTAAATCATGAAGGTGATCTACAGACTCGGTTTTCTATGGGTAGGTTGAGGCTACCAAAAACATAATATGATGCATCATGTTGTTTTTTATAAAAATGAATGAATAGAGAAGCTCTACCAAACGTACAAAAATAAATAAATTAACAACAAATGTAATTTAGTGTGTGTGACAGCCTCATTTAAAGATTAACTAGCATTAACTAGTTTAAACAAGTTGTTTATTTTAATTTTGACAAGAAAGACTTGAGGATTATGTGTTGAGACAAAATTATTATTATTTTTTTTTTTTTTGAATTTATTAAGAGAAACCAATGATTGGAAAAAGAATCTCCTAAGCTGTTGGTATTAGTTTCTCATAATAGATGGTGGTTGGGGATAGTTGGAAAAGAGTTACCCCCTCCTGAGTGGATAAAGTTGGAATCCAGAGGAGGAGGAGGGGTTCTGGAAAATTGGCAAGATAGGGAAAGTATTTTCTAGAGATGGTATGTAGACCAGTTGAAAATAACTTTGGAACCCTTGTGTGAGCCAAATTTACTGTTGGTGACTGGATAGGAAATCCAGAGGTCACAGCAGATTACTCCACTACTAATCCTGTGGCACCATACAGAATCTGAAGCTAGGGGGCAAGCGGAGGACGTCATAGCCTCCCTTGAAGGTCGGGTGGACAACAGCTTGGGAAATTCTGTTCCTAACCAGATAAGTACATGGAATCTGAAAACCCTGAGAATTGCAGGTTAACTGACTGATTACTACTGTTATTAATTTGTTAGGAGTACTTAGACTGTTTATAATCGTTATTGAATAAAGGATGTTCTATTAATGAAGTTCTGAGTGTTGAATAGTAATGCTTGAGTTCTCTGTTGAAGACATAATTGTTATTAACTAACTTGAGAGCGAGAACACCAAGAAGAAAAGATTTGGAAGTTACAGCTTGTTTAGTTTAAATATTTTATTCTGTAAAATGTTAGGGAAGTAGCACTGGAATTTGTAAATACCCTATTATTGCATGAGTTTATAATACGACCGGTAATGAAATCTCTGTGAAATAAGTTATCGGAAATGGAATTTTACAAAACTTATATAATAGGGTAGAAGAAGTAAACCTGGGATGTAGGATGTTGATTATAAATAAAAATCTCCGCCGGAAAAAAGACTAGTGGTCTCATGCAAATGTAGCATGAAAACTGTAATTTTGAGGTGAAAGAAAAACAGACTTGTGGCTGGGTTTAGGCTGTAAGCCTAACCGGCATCCCGTCCAAGTGATAAGTTAAGAATAGCTATACTCAGTCCTGAGTCGGCGGACTGGAACCGTTAACCCTAGAAGTAAAACAATAGTTCCATTTAAATCTAATATTTATCGTGTTAACAGAACCGAAGTGAGATTTTTATTGATCAAACCCTCTGATAAACTCAAAACGCAAAGAAGTAAGATTCATCGACTAGTAAGTTGAAAGTAATATGCGTATAAAAGGCTACAACACAGCACATGAATAGTTTAGATATAAAACCATACACCTTAATAGTTACATCTGTTAACTGTATAAAACCCTTTACTTTAATAAGAACAATGACAGGTTAAAATGTCCTGGAGATAAGCCGGAATCCGCCTAGATGGAACTCCAGAGAAAACATATGTAAGAACATGATATTAAAAATAGTTTGGGGCAAACCACTGTAGGCCAAACCCCAAAGAAGTTAAATGGTATAGCATCAACTATAACCGCAACGAGAAAGAGTTGCAAAATCCATTGTAAACATTATCTGATAAGCGATACATTCAACGAAGTTAGGGAAAAGAATCCTGAATAAATAACATATTCTGTAATCCGATGAAACTGAAACTTTAGCGTAAAGGAAATGTATCAGCCATGAGGATGGCTGCCCTTTCAAAAAAAAAAAAACGCACTTATACAATTTGTCATTATCCAGATCTATGGACCACATAGTCAAGAGAATTGAGTCCAGGTGGGACTGTTTAAAAAGAAAAACAAGCTACGCTCAGCCATGCTAGCTAGGAATTTTTTAACCTGGAACAAAACCCTACCGGGCTATTCCAGTTATCTAGCTAGGTTTCTCTACACTGCCGGGAGTACCTGCAATTAGAGTGGAAGCCATGTCAAACGCAGGAACCAGCTCGAAAAACTCGAGAAGCGGCTACTAAGATTCGTTCAAACCTGTAACACAACAATTAGAATGTGTCAGAAAACTAAAAAGAGAATTATATTCCAAAATAATTCCACGAGTATGTGATAAAAGGGTAAGGAGGAAATCCGAGCGTTCACCTGTTGAAGGAATGGACCAGTCTATCATCGTTTAGACATCCTCTGTGCTTAAAATAAAAAAAAAGGGGAAATCAAACTCTGCACACCTCTATATATGTATAAGTAGAAAGATATGAACAATTTTGGGTTGAGCTCGATCTCACACCTGTATGATGTATGAGAGGTTATGCAGAGAAATTTAACCTCGTTTGAGAACGCAGAAGCAGACTGAGTCCAGCTGGACCGAGTCATTCCTCCTGTCAATCAACCAAGAAAAACCAGCTAACATACTCCAGCGTATATATATGTTTACATATTAAAGATTGGAAAACAATTGAATCCAGCATATGTCACAGAAACTTGTTTAAAGTCAAGAAACTGGTGAACCCTGAGAGTGCGCAGGGTCACTTACCAGAAATCGCTCGAGAGATTTCCTTAACCAGGCCAGTCGAAAACCCTGTTGCAAATGAGGGTGGAAGGGCGGCACAATGAACCGCCAGTTTGATGGTCTGAGTGAACCCGCGGGATTTTTCCACGCTCATACCGAGAATCACTGTGGGAAATTTATGATCCCTGTCAAAAAGTTTAATTATCCTGTACCACGACCGTAAAGGATTATAGAGGTATACGACCTGGCAAGGGTTTTGAGTGCCAAGTGGCATAGCCAACGGAACCGATGTTAAGTCTGTTGTGACGGAAGTCCCAAGTAAGTCCACGGGGAAAACGAGACAATTAAATGGTAATGTATTACATTCAATTTCATGTACGAGTAGACAATAAATAATAATAAGGTTAATCTTCTCAACCGAGACCAAAAATTACGTCCAGCCATGTGAGAATTTAAAACAAAGGTTTAATAGATTTTTATGAATTATGCGCATTGGTTATAGTTGCTAGATATGTTGGATAATCGTAATGTCTACTCATAGTAATGCTTTTTTATTGAGGTTAATGAAATTTTTGTTTTATTGTATGTTTGTATTTGTTTTATGGATGTTACAAATGGTATCGGAGCCTAGTTGCTACACTGGGATCTTAAGGGGTCTACTAACATAATGCTTGTGATTAGTGCACCAAGGGGAGCAAGCGAAATGGCAACACAATCACAAGCTGAAGGGACTCAAATCCCCACAGTTTTGAACCCGGAAATGTGGGTTCAATTAACTGTAGAACAGCACCAAAAGACTAGCCGATTGCTTGAAGAGCAGCAGCAGCAAACTACATTCTTGCTAAACATGGTACAACAACTTCAGGAAGAAATGATAAGAGTTCGAAGGGACAATGAGAGGTTGTTACAGGATCAAGAGAAGATCCTGAAGAGTTTGTCAGATAGGAAAAATCAGGGAATGAAGCACCCTAGTGCTGAAAAGGAATTAACAACAGAGCCAGAGGACCAGCAGACTCAGAATAATGCTGATGACAGAAATGAAAAGAGCCTCTCACAGAGAAGTAAAAATAGGAATTATAATGAGGCAGAGTCGGGAAATTTGTCTGGTCAGCAAGACTCTAAAAGACAAAAAGTGGAACTGCAGGGAGAATTTCGTAAGATTAAGCCACCGAAATTTGATGGTGAGGCAGAAGAGGCGGCTGAAGCCTGGATAATAAACATAAACAAATATTTACAGGTTTATGAATACAGCAGCAATTTGAAGGCCAGACTGGCCATATATCAATTACGGGAAAAAGCCACCCTGTGGTGGGAAGAAGTGAAGAATGTGCTCATCATTGATGAACGTGACATAACCTGGAAACTGTTCCAGCAGTATTCTAAAGATAAATACCTGACAGAAAGATTTTATGATGACAAGGCAAAGGAATTCCATGATCTTCGGCTGGGAAAAATGACGATAGATGAATATGTGTCAAAGTTCACTTCGCTGCTGCGATATGTACCCTATCTTCAAGAAGAGAAGGCCAAGGTACAGAGATTTTTAAGCAGTCTACCTGCTCATGTGAGAGAGCGGATAGAATTCGTTAACCCCCAGACTATGGATGAGGCTATACGAAAAGCACGGTTGTGTTATCAGCAAAATAAGATCAAGAGTGATGTGGGAAAAGTCTGTCAGCCGAAGAAAGGACAGAGAAGTAACTCTACCTTTAAGAGCAGTAAAAACAACAGCTTCAGGAATGCAGCACGAAACACAATCAGCGAGCAGTTTGGGAAAAACCACCAAAGAATCAAATGGCCAGCTGAGGAGAAGCCCACAGAAGCATCAAGTAAACCTGAACTAGGACAGAACTCTAAACCTCCCTTACAGTGTTGGGGCTGTGGGGAGGCTCACTATTATAAGAACTGTCACAGACGGAACAAAAGTGAAACTGTAGCAAATCTGCAGGAGGCATCTACAGTAGGAGACGTGGCACGTAGCGTGCATCGCATCAATGCAGCGCTAGAAGATCGACAGGCTGATTTTCAGCCTACGATGATTGAACTAGAAGGTACATTACTAACTAAACCTGTTTCAATTCTGGTTGATCTTGGAGCAAGTCTGAGTTACATCAGCCCTAAGTTAGTAGAGTTATGTAAATTAAAAGAACAGAAATTTAGGAACTCATGGCTGGTACAGCTAGCCACTGGGGCAAAACGCAAGATAACAGCGAAAATTCCTAACTGTGTGCTGGAAGTGGCAGAACAGTAGATAGAGGTAGATCTAAATATCTTACCATTAGGATCGTACGATGTGTTATTGGGTATGGATTGGTTGGAAAAACATTGGACATTGGTAGACTGTAAGGAAAAGACCATTTCATTCAGAAAGCAAGATGGTATACAGACAGTGGTTCAAGGGGTTAAAAAGCCTGTACAAATACGACCAATAACAGCATCTCAGTTGGGTAAGTGTATTAGAAAAGGGTGCCAGTTGTATGCTATTCAAGTAGGATACACAGATTCTAAGGAAAAGGCCCCAATGCTGGAAGATATTCCCGTGGTGCAGGAATTTTTGGACGTATTTCCAGAGGAAATTCCTGGACTACCACCCAAAAGGGATATTGATTTCACTATTGAGTTGCTGCCGGGTGCCTCACCAGTATCAAGAGCCCCGTATAGGATGAGTGTGCTGGAGTTAACAGAATTAAAAATACAGTTACAAGAGTTGCTTGACAAGGGCTATATCCGTCCAAGTGTGTCACCATGGGGGGCACCAGTCCTTTTCGTTAAAAAGAAAGATGGGACATTGCGCATGTGTATGGATTACAGGCAGCTTAATAAGCTGACTGTTAAGAACAAGTACCCCTTACCAAGAATTGACGATTTGTTTGACCAGGTCAGAGGGGCTAAGGTATTTTCCAAGATTGATTTAAGATCCGGATATCATCAAGTTCGGATTAAAGATGAGGATATCTGCAAAACAGCCTTCCGCACCCGATATGGTCATTATGAATTTGTTGTGCTTCCCTTTGGATTAACAAATGCACCAGCAAATTTTATGAGGCTGATGAATGGCGTGTTTCATCGATTTCTAGATAATTTTGTGCTCATCTTTATTGACGATATTCTGGTGTACTCTAAAAATGAAGCAGAGCATAAGGAGCATTTGCGTTTAGTGTTGGAAACGCTAAGGAAGCATCAGCTCTGTGCTAAATTCACCAAGTGCGATTTCTTTAAAACAGAAATCCAGTACTTGGGACACGTCATAACAGCTGAAGGGATAGTTGTTGACCCCAAAAAGATCAAAGCCATCATGGAGTGGCAAGTTCCTCGGAATGTGGCGGACATTAGATCCTTCATGGGCTTAGCCGGGTATTATAGAAGATTCATAGAAGGGTTCTCCAAAATTGCCTTTCCCATTACACCGTTGCAGAGGAAGGGCAAACTTTTTAGATGGACAAAAGAATGCCAAGACAGCTTTGAAAAACTAAAACAACTTCTAACTACAGCTCCAGTACTAAAGGTAGCTGACCCGGAAAAAGACTACGAAGTCTGTACGGATGCTAGTAAAGAAGGATTTGGAGCAGTGTTAACTCCAGAGGGAAAAGTAATAGCCTACGAGTCAAGGAAACTTAAGGACTATGAGCAGAAATATTCTGCTTATGACTTGGAGCTTACGGCAGTAGTACACGCCCTCCGAGTATGGAGGAATTATCTACTGGGTAAAAGATTTGTGCTGAAAACGGATCATAGCAGCCTGACCAGCTATTTCAAACAAGCAGATTTAAACTCTAGACAGGCGAGATGGAATGCATTTCTGAGCGAGTTCGACATGGACATTCAGCACGTTAAAGGGAAAGAAAATAGAGTTGCCGACGTTTTAAGTCGAAAATTGCACAGTCTGTCTGCTCTATATTTTAATCAGTTGGAAAGCCAACTGTTGAAGCAATTGAAGGAAGAAGCTCAGAGAGACCCAGAATATAAGTTTCTGTGGCAGCAGATGAAGGATGACAAACAACATGACAAAGCAACAGAGTTTGGAGAGAGTGAAGAACAGGCATTGACCTTTCGCAGGAAGATTTATGTGCCTAACCGCACTAATCTTAAAGAATTGATCCTGAATGAATTTCACCGCAGAAATTACGCTGGTCATCCTGGATATCAGAAGATGCTTACAGCTGTAAGGAAAGTTTATTATTGGCCAGGAATGCGTAAGGACATTTCCGAATACATAAACAAGTGTTTAGAGTGTCAGCAGGTTAAAGCTGAGCATCAGCATCCTGCTGGGTTATTGCAGCCTATACCCATTCCTGAATGGAAGTGGGAAGTTATCTCATTGGATTTCATCACAGGGTTACCACGAACAAGGAAGCAGAATGATTCTATTATGGTAGTGGTGGACAGATTAAGCAAATCCGCCCATTTCATACCTGTGCAATCTACCTATAAGACTGTACAAATCGCGGACATATTTATGAGGGAGATCTTTAGGTTGCATGGCATACCTAAAACTGTGATTTCAGATCAAGATGTTAAGTTTACATCTGCTTTTTGGAAAACTTTATTTTCTAGATTAGGAACCCAGATACACTATAGTACCGCCTATCATCCTCAAACGGATGGGCAGACAGAGAGGGTCAATCAAGTTTTGGAAGACATGCTGCGAATGTATGTAATGCAGCAACCCACCAAGTGGGAAGATTACTTGCACCTGGTAGAATTTGCATACAATAATGGGTATCAGGAGTCTCTGAAAATGAGCCCCTTTGAAGCATTATATGGTAGGCAATGTCGCACGCCTATAAACTGGAGTGGTCCCGAAACAAAACTGTTGTTGGGACCTGAAATGCTGGCTAAAATGGAGGCAGAGGTAAAACTAATAAGGCAGAATTTGAAAGTCGCGCAAGATAGGCAAAAAGTTTATGCAGACTGGAAAAGATCCTACCGAGAATTCGGGGTAGGAGACCACGTATATGTACGAATTAAGCCTAAAATAAGCACTATGAGGTGGACCTCTTGTGCTAAGCTGGCTCCTCGATACTGTGGCCCTTTCCAAATATTGGAAAGAATCGGACCAGTAGCCTATAGATTGGCATTGCCCAGTCACATTCGGGTACATAACGTGTTTCATGTATCCTTACTAAAGCGATACATACATGATGAGAAACATGTAATTCATTGGCAGAATATTCAGGTAGGAAGAAGGATAAAATAATCCTAGTTTGTAAATTGAATATCTCTAAATGTACTGATTTGGAATTATTCTGTGCCTTTCAGGTAGAACCGGACGGAGAGTTCCTGGTAGAGCCTCTACGCATACTTGATCGGAGCGAAATTGAACTCCGCAAAAGAGTAGTCGTTCAGGTGAAAGTGCAGTGGAAGCACTTTGGACCAAACGAAGCTACTTGGGAGGAAGAAAAATTTATGCGGGAAGCATACCCAGAACTCTTTCCAGAGAGGGGCTAAAAACACAGAGGACGGTGTTACTTCCAGGGGGGAAGATGTGACAACCTCATTTAAAGATTAACTAGCATTAACTAGTTTAAACCAGTTGTTTATTTCAATTTTGAAATGAAAGACTTGAGGATTATGTGTTGAGACAAAATTATTATTTTATTTTATTTTTTTTTGAATTTATTAAGAGAAACCAATGAATGGAAAAATAATCTCCTAAGCTGTTGGTATTAGTTTCTCAGAATAGATGGTGGTTGGGGACAGTTGGAAAACAGTTACTCCCTCTTGAGTGGATAAAGTTGGAATCCAGAGGAGGAGGGGGGGTTCTGGAAAATTGGCAAGATAGGGAAAGTATTTTCTAGAGCTGGTATGTAGACCAGTTGAAAATAACTTTGGAACCATTGTGTGAGCCAAATTTACTGTTGGTGACTGGATAGGAAATCCAGAGGTCACAACAGATTACTCCACTGTTAATCCCATGGCACCATACAGAATCTGAAGCTATGGGGCAAGCGGAGGACGTCATAGCCTCCCTTGAAGGTCGGGTGGACAACAGCTTGGGAAATTCTGTTCCTAACCAGATAAGTACATGGAATCTGAAAACCCTGAGAATTGCAGGTTAACTGACTGATTACTACTGTTATTAATTTGTTAAGAGTACTTAGACTGTTTATAATTGTTATTGAATAAAGGCTGTTCTATTAATGAAGTTCTGAGTGTTGAATAGTAATGCTTGAGTTCTCTGTTGAAGACAGAATTGTTATTAACTAACTTGAGAGTGAGAACACCAAGAAGAAAAGATTTGGAAGTTACAGCTTGTTTAGTTTAAATATTTTATTCTGTAAAATGTTAGGGAAGTAGCACTGGAATTTGTAAACACCCTATTATTGCATGAGTTTATAATACGACCGGTAATGAAATCTATGTGAAATAAGTTATCGGAAATGGAATTTGACAAAACTTATATAATAGGGTAGAAGAAGTAAACATGGGATGTAGGATGTTGATTATAAATAAAAATCTCCGCTAGAAAAATCGAAGATTACTGGTCTCATGCAAATGTAGCGTGAAAACTGTAATTTCGAGGTGAAAGAAAAGCGGACTTGTGGCTGGGTTTAGGCCGTAAGCCTAACCGGTATCCCGTCCAAGTGATAAGTTAAGAATAGCTATACTCAGTCCTGAGTTGGTGGACTGGGATCGTTAACCCTAGAAGTAGAACAATAGTGCCATTTAAATCTAATCTTTATCGTGTTAACAGAACAGAAGTGAGATTTTTATTGATCAAACCCTCTGATAAACTCAAAACGCAAAGAAGTACTTTTAAAGAAGTAAGATTCATCGACTAGTAAGTTGAAAGTAATAACATATGTAAGAACATGATATTAAAAATAGTTTGGGGCAGACCACTGTAGGCCAAACCCCAAAGAAGTTAAATGGTATAGCATCAACTATAACCGCAGCGAGAAAGAGTTGCAAAATCCATTGTAAACATTATCTGATAAGCGATACATTCAACGAAGTTAGGGAAAAGAATCCTGAATAAATAACATATTCTGTAATCTGATGAAACTGAAACTTTGGCGTAAAGGAAATGTATTAGCCGTGAGGATGGCTGCCCTTTCAAAAAAAAAAAAACGCACTTATACAATTTGTCATTATCCAGATCTATGGAACACATAGTCAAGAGAATTGAGTCCAAGTGGGACTGTTTAAAAAGAAAAACAAGCTACGCTCAGCCATGCTAGCTAGGAATTTTTTAACCCGGAACAGAACCCTGCCGCGCTATTCCAGTTATCTAGCTAGGTCTCTCTACACTGCCAGGAGTACCTGCAATTAGAGTGGAAGCCATGTAAAACGCAGGAACCAGCTCGAAAAACTCGAGAAGCGGCTACTAAGATTCGTTCAAACCTGTAACGCAACAATTAGAATGTGTCAGAAAACTAAAAAGAGAATTATATTCCAAAAGAATTCCACGAGTATGTGATAAAAGGGTAAGGAGGAAATCCGAGCGTTCACCTGTTGAAGGAATGGACCAGTCTATCATCGTTTAGACATCCTCTGTGCTTAAAATAAAAAAAAAAGGGGAAATCAAACTCTGCACACCTCTATATATGTATAAGTAGAAAGATATGAACAATTTCGGGTTGAGCTCGATCTCACACCTCTATGATGTATGAGAGGTTATGCGGAGAAATTTAACCTCGTTTGAGAACGCAGAAGCGGACTGAGTCCAGCTGGACCGAGACATTCCTCCTGTCAATCAACCAAGAAAAACCAACTAACATACTCCAGCGTATATATATGTTTACATATTAAAGATTGGAAAACAATTGAATTCGGCATATGTCACAGAAACTTGTTTAAAGTCAAGAAACTGGTGAACCCTGAGAGTGCGCAGGGTCACTTACGAGAAATCGCTCGAGAGATTTCCTTAACTAGGCCCGTCGAAAACCCTGTTGCAAATGAGGGTGGAAGGGCGGCACAATGAACCGCCAGTTTGATGGTCTGAGTGAACCCACGGGATTTTTCCACGCTCATACCGAGAATCACTGTGGGAAATTTATGATACCTGTCAAAAAGTTTAATTATTCTGTACCACGACCGTAAAGGATTATAGAGGTATACGACCTGGAAAGGGTTTTGAGTGCCAAGTGGCATAGCCAACGAAACCGATGTTAAGTCTGTTGTGACGGAAGTCCCAAGTAAGTCCACGGAGAAACCGAGACAATTAAATGGTAATGTATTACATTCAATTTCATGTACCAGTAGACAATAATAATAATAATAAGGTTAATCTTCTCAACCGAGACCAAAAATTACGTCCAGCCAAGTGAGAATTTAAAACAAAGGTTTAATAGATTTTTATGAATTATGCGCATTGATTATAGTTGCTAGATATGTTGGATAATCGTAATTTCTACTCATAGTAATGCTTTTATTGAGGTTAATGAATTTTTTTTTTATTGTATGTTTGTATTTGTTTTATGGATGTTACAGTGTGATTTTAGTGAGATCATTAAGGTATAACATGGATTTGAGCTAATGGGAGAAATGGATTAATAAGAGGCTCTCTATCATGATTTAATATTGTTTTTGGTGCAACCACATGTACCAGCACTCCTTGGTTTCCCAGAAATAGGTCCACTCTGTTTTTAATTTAATTTCAAAGCCACAACCTGTTTTTAATTTAATTTCAAAGTAGCAATTAAAACAGGGAGCACATTCGTACACATTGGTATATGAGACCTCGGTATATAAAACATCTTTTTTGTTTGTCAAATACAAAAATCCGATTCTATACATTAATTTCAAATATATATATATATATATATATATATATATATTTTATTAAACTATAAAATTTTTAATAAAATTTACATTTAATAATAAAAATAATATAAATTTAAACTTATATTTAACAATTTATAAAAATAATAAAAAATTATATATAAATATAAAAATATAACACGCTTCTCATTTGTCAAATATTAATGAGATATTAAATCCTTTCCATTATAAAGCTACTTCACCTTTTTCCCAAAGTATATGTGGGTTCTGAAATATCAATCTTTTCAAAATTAAAATTAATTTATAATATTAAGTTAATATTATATTCTTTTCATTATTTTAGATTTTTTATTTTTAAGATATGTGTTTTTTTTTTAATTTTTAAAAATATAAATCTTTATTTTAATCAATTTTAAATCTATCAAAAGTTGTTGTTGTTGTTACATCAATTTCAAATCTATTAACTACTATTGTGAGTTTGAACTTTTTAAAATGTAGGTTTGCTTTCATATTTTTATGGTTTTAAAAATGTGTAACTTAGGAAAGGTCGATCAACATTAGAATTTAGAAATTAAAAATAAAAATAAAATCTAGGTTGGAATTTCTTTTAGTAATTTTTAATATATAAAGAATATTAAATAATATAATTTATAAAATTTAATTTATAAAAAAATAAAAAATAAGTAAATAAAAATAATTTAATAGAGAAAGAATTATTATTTTAATTATACTTATTTATTGGAAAGGTTACACCATTTATTATATATTAAGTTAATAATTTATAACTAATATTATTATTTGTGAATTAAAGATTCATTTTTATATTTATATTTTAAGGAGTTGTTTTTAGTAAGATTTTTGGAAGATTTTTTCGAAAAATTGAGATTCATTTTTGTATATGAGTGGTTTTAGTAAGAAATTGTTTTCAATGAAACTCTTTGGAAGCTTTTCTAATAATTTTTTTCCAATAAATTCACTCTTGAATTCACTCATTACCAATTTCCAAAAAAATAGAATACACTTTTTACTCTTACCATATATATATTTTAATTATATATATATATATATATATATATATATATATATATATATATATAAACATCTATTTTTTAATAACATTTAATCAATAATTTTATAAAATTAAATACAATTTCTCATTATAATTTGCCTTTTTATTAAATATTATTTATAAATAAATTATTATTATAATGAAAAAAACTAAATTTCTCTTATGGAAAACTCCTAACTATTAAACGTTTTAAGCAGTCAAAAATTTGAATTGACACGGAATATTCCTTACCTAAAGTTTTATAAATGTGTCACAGGTTGTAAATAGAAAATTTCAATGTTCCAAATTGAATTCCTCTGTTCCAATAAGAGTCTCGATGTTCTACAAAAAAATTCAATAAAAGAATAAAATTAAATGTTAATTTAAATCATTACATCACATTATCACATGGGTCCTGCTCTCGAAACGTTTGACAGGAGACATTTAGACCACTGTTTTCTGAGGTCGCAGTTTTACGTCAAATTAGAAATCCCAATCGAATTTTGATCGAAATAGTAGGGTAAAGACCGTCGGAATAACTGGATCATTTGCGGAAATCGTAGTTTTACGTCAAATTAAAAATTCAGTTCGAATTTTGATCGACTAGGTAAAAGCCTTCGGAATAACTGGGCGACACGATAGGCCCCGTATCCCACGCTCAGAATAAGGTCAAACAATTACTATATCGTACGATGCCTTCACATGGTTGAAAGTTTCAACCATTGTCACTTTGTAACATGCCAGAATCTGCGGATTCGGAGCGCTTGAATTCCGAGTTATTTCAAGTATGATTTTAAAAAAAAATTCAGTTTTAATTTATAATTTAATTGTTCTATAATGTGTTAGGGATTCATTGAAATTACAGTTTATATGTGAATTCTAGAATATCTCAGAAATTTTTCACAACACTAAATCCATATATACCATTAAAAAAAATCAAATTAAATTACGCATATCGAAAAATTCCCCACAAAATTTTCCCCTAAATTCCAGCCAGAAATCCACATAAAATTCCCAAAATACGCAATTAAAGACCACTCCCTTCTATTCGGAGAAACATCCTAAATTTCAGTCCAGGTAAGAGAATATCGGTGCCAGCTCACAACGCATAAAATTCCAAAAATACGGAATTAAAGACCACTCCCTTCTATTCGGAGAAACATGATCCTAAATTTCAGTCCAGGTAAGAGAATATGGGTGCCAGCTCACAACGCGGATCGTGCGACCCGGAGCGAGCAGATTACGGATGTCCTAGGGCGGATAATGCTCTATGGTTGCTCGCGGTTCCGCTGCTCTGGTCTATTTATATGTTCTCTTCTATTTTTTCACCTGCAAAGCTCGGTGGTGTGTTTCCGAATTAATTGAATCTTACAGTACCTGAAGCTGCAAGTATGGCTACTCTAATAACAGTTGCTCAGAATGGTAGCGCCAAGTACAAGGATGTCCAAGCTGCCATTGACGATGTCCCTGTTGGCAACCAGAAGCGAGTAGTAATCGAGGTTAAGCCTGGAATTTACAGGCAGCCGCTCTATATTCCCAAGACGAAGAATCTCATCACACTCCGAGGATCCTCTGCAGAAGAAACTGTGTTAACTTGGGATAACACAGCCAATAAGCCCATTAAACATCATCAGGTATTGAAATTTCTCTTGGTAATGTTCGTCTTTTTCATTTATGGAAAATTGACTTTGATTCATAATGATTCTCAGGATCAGAGCGTGATTGGCACTGGAACGTTTGCCTGCGGCACAGTGATTGTAGAAGGATCGGATTTCATTGCTGAGGGGATTACATTTGAAAACTCAGCGCCTGAGGCAAGATTTCTCTATTAATTTTCAACTTTGTTAGAAAATGAGATTAGGTGGCTGTTTTAGCATCATTTATGGTGCCGATGGCTCGGGCTAACTTGGAACATTTGCAGGGATCAGGACAAGCTGTTGCTATCAGAGTAACAGGAGACAGATGTGCATTCTACACTTGTAGATTTCTCGGTTGGCAGGTATCGTTCTGCCTGCTCCGCTTTCCTTTTGTTAAAACACGCATAGGATTTATTACCAACATATTTATGATCGACTAAAGGGTACATTCTTAAAATTCTAAGAGGATTTATCCAATAACTATTTAACCTTGGTCATATGTGGGCGACACATCGTGTGTTTTGAGCTAACCGCTGCAAATCGGACTTTCGCATTTGAAAACAAATTTTAAACAGTTAAATGCTCAAGTTTAGATGTGTTTTGGTAAAGCCATTTTATTCTAAGAATTTTCGATTTATCCTGAAAATTTATCACTTTTAATAAATTTCGAATTAGATTTGCGATTTTTTTATAAAAAAATATAATTTATTTAATTAATAGCAGTTTTTCTTAAATTAAAAAATAAAATAAAAACTTATATTAAAATATTAAAATAGTAGTCAAGTCTTTTACCACAATGGGTTGAGGATGGGCCTAGCAAGGTTACCACTATCAAACTTCACCCAAGGGTGGTTGTGCTCTGTGGTAGAGGGAGGAGACATGGTGTAAATTTCAGTGAGTAAGACTGGCCTGGCCGAGTCTTAGTGCGATCCTCTGGTGCGATCCCCCAGTGACTGTGCGATCCCCGGTAACTTTAACAGATTAGATGCCCATGGTCCCAGACCGGTGACGATTCCCCATTAACTTTAACGGATTAGATGCCCCTGGTCTTGGATCCCCTGATGACTTTGATGACCGATTATATACCCCTAAATAACTACTACTCAAGGCACAAAACAAACCTACTAAAAAGTCACAGACACCTTGATACACAAAAAAAATATTAAAATAGTAAAATATGTAGTAAAACATCAAGATTAAAGAGAGAAAAAAATCAACTTGGAATATAACACCTGATATATTTGTAACTCATTTAAGTGAGGTTTAAGGTTATCGTTGGCTATCTGTTACTCATCTGAGCGAGGTTTAGGGTTATCATCGTCCAATTCCAACGTGGGATGAATTTACATTGATGCAAGTTATTCAAAGATGAAGGTATTTTTTTGAGCACCAATGTTGAGATTGAAAATACCGAACTGAGGGATAAAAATGGTTTATAGAGAGTTTAGGTTGGATTAAGTTTTATATGACTTTCTTGATTGCATCATTAAAATGGGTAAATCATTTTTTTATTCACTAATCACGATTAAAATTAAACTTAATTGGCCCCACATATCTGACAATAACTACCATAGAGGGAGCGGGCTGACCATCAAATAAAATTTGAACTTTGAAATTATGGGTTGATGATTAAAACTGAGGAAAAATGTTGGATAATTCAAACTGTTAAAATATATAATTATTTCCCGCATGCAGAGTTAGACAAATAGTTAGGTGAATCAGTTGAGTTGAGTTATAGATAGATTTGGTGAGTGAGTTAGAGATTGAGTTAAGCGAGTTGATCAAGTTTAGTTATGTGAGAGTGTGTGCATGTCATTTTAGGTTAAATACCCATCACCGGGTTCATTGTATTTAGAGTTTATGAGAAGAGCCACAGCTCATTGTTTTGTGTGAAATACTTGTGTTATTTTGTAATTGAATCCTCTGGGTATCCAGCGAATTGGTATCGGAGCTGAGGAAGGATCAGAAGATCCGTGGACGAGAAAACCCTGAGAAAGAGACCAAGAGAAAATGCCGTCAATTTTTTTTACACAATTTTCTTTTTTTAACTCGCGGTCTGCAAGTTTTCAGTGTAGCACCTGCGGAGGGTTTGCAACTTCTCCCAAAACAAACTGCAGAACTTTGGCAAACTCACGATTTTCTCAAAAATCACGTTTAGACCGCAGTGTACAAGAATCGGAGGTGCGGAGTCGGGTTTTTGTGTGTAAAAGCGGACAGACATGCGTCATTCAACGCACTCTTCAAGCCAACGTTATCAAATTCGATACGTAAGCTTTCCACGGAATTATTTTTTTCATAAAAAAGGGCTTTGGATGGTACGGGCATTTTTAAAGGGACTTTAATATATAATATTAAAAGCCCATCCACAGGGCATTCGAATTTTATTCTTTGGGTTAAGTAATACACGAATGGATTAAAGATTTTTTTTAACAAAAGCCATGCCATGATAAATATTATAATAAATCCTTATTAAAAGATTTTATTATAAAAGATATTTTTTATATATAATTTTTTTTTAAAATTTAATACATAGAAATATATAAGGGTTTTTTTAACGAAGCTTTGCAAAGTTTCTAGAAGGTAAAAAAGAAGAGAAATTTAGGGTTTTTGTCATAGACATTTTTTTTTTCTTTTTTTAAGGCAAAATGGCCACATCCAGTTTTCAGCCACAACTTCCATCTTTCACTAGGAACGATTACGATGTGTGGGCTATTAAAATGGAGACTATTCTAAAAGCAAATGATCCATGGGATCATGTCAAGTTTGGATTTGCAGAACCTCAAGATGATGCAGAGGAACAAGCCCTCAATAATGTAGAGAGGGAACAATGGAAGAAAGATAAGCAGAAGAATGCACGAGTTTTTCTTCTTATCCAGCAGGGAGTGGACCGAGCAGTGTTCCAGAAGATCATGATAACCTCGTCAGCAAAGGAGGCATGGGAGACTTTGGTGACAAGCTATCAAGGTATGGCCAAAGTTAATATTGTTAAATTGCAGAATACTAGGAGAGACTTTGAAAGTCTGCAAATGAAGGAGACAAAGGACATTGATTCCTTCATGAATAGGGTCATTTCTTTCATTAATCAGTTAAAATTATATGGTGAAGATGTTAAAGATCGAACAATGATTGAGAAGGTTCTTCGATCTTTGTCTACCAAGTTTGATGTTGTGGTAGCAACCATAGAAGAAGCGAAAGATTTGGAAAAATTGACAGTTGATGAGTTGATGGGATCCCTTCTATCACATGAAGCAAAGATAGACATAAATAAGGATTCCACTCTAGAAACTGCCTTCAAAATTCAAGTTTATATTTCAAGAGGTCAAGGCAGAGGACGAGGCAACAACTATGGTGGTCAATGTGATGGCCGAGAAGAGCATGAGCATCAAAGTGGAAGCAACAATAGCAGAAGATTTCATAACAATCAAAGGTCTGAAAAATCAAAGGTAAAGTGTTATTACTGCAATATATTTGGTCATTATGTTCGTGATTGTAGGAAGAAGATTGCTGATCAAGGCGATCAGAGAGCTAATGTTAGTACATAAAATACTGACTCTATCTTTCTAGCATGCAACACCATGCATCCATCGTATGATAAGGTCTGGCTATTAGACAGTTGCAGTAACCACATGACAGGCAACAAGAATTTGGTTGCCAATTTGGATGCCTTAGTGAAGACAGAGGTAAATTTGGGGACTAACAAGACTGTGGATGTAGATGGAAAAGGAGTGGTCAACATTGTGACCAAGCAGGGGGAGCCAAAGACCATATCAGAGGTATAATATGTCTCTGGACTCAAACACAATTTGATTAGTGTTGGTCAATTGACGCAGAAAGGATACAAAGTTATCTTTCAGGGGCAACAATGTATTATTTACGACAAATCCCTAAGAAAGCAGTTGATTGAAAAGGTGCAGATGACGAGGAACAGACTCTTTCCTCTAATTATGAACTACGATGATCAGGTTAGTTCTTTTACAACTGCATGTTCTGATGATTACTGGTTATGGCACTTTCGGTTTGGACACTTGCATTTTTCCGGTTTAAGATTGTTGCAGAAGAAACAGATGGTGAGAGGTTTACCTCCCATCAAAGAACCTATTAGCACTTGTGAGTGTTGCATCTTGGGAAAGCAACACCATGAAAGTTTTCCGAAAGGAGTTTTTTACAGAGCAAAGAAAACACTTGAATTGGTGCATACCGACTTGTGTGGACCTATGAGGAAACAGTCGATTGGTGGAAGTTGTTACTTCCTCACTTTTATTGATGATTATAGTAGGAAGACTTGGGTTTACTTTTTGAAGCGCTTTTTTTCAAAGTTCCAAGGTTCAGCAGCAGTGGAAGACAGTGACAGATCAAGGTGAGATGAGATCGTGGTGGAAAATCTGATTGAAGGCATTCCCATGATCATAAACAACATGGAATGAAGGAAACTGATTTTCTTGGTCACATATGAGAATGGTGTAGCAGCAGAACCATCATGAACACTGCAGGGAACATGTTGAGCACCTTGTCTAATGGTATTAGGTAGAAGTAGTTACATGTGTTGTTTATCTGATATGGATTTCTAAAGAGCATGATGAAACAGGAAGTTTGAAAACATAGGTGGGTATATCATAGTTATCTGAAACAAGGAGGTTTGGGATATGTTATTATTTTTATGTGCACAAAGCAGTAAGAAATTAATTAGATGATCAAGGTGAAAAATGCCATTTTTATTTGGTTGTATGACTTGAAATCAAAGCTTACAATTATAGCCATACATCACAAAATATATCATGTGAGAGATGTTGTGTTCAAAGAACAAGAGTCATGGAATGGACTATGGAACCACAGTGGCAGATGTACAAACACATTGATGGAAGATGATGATGTGAAAGAAGAAGAGAGCTCAACAGAGACAAGAGGAAACAGACAAGAGCAGTCACACAACCAGGACCCAGATTTGGACGACATGGATCTTCCAAACGAGTTAATGGAGACCAGAATTCTCCAAGCAGCGAATCAGGTAATGAATCAAGCAATGGTAAGAAAAATATGAAAATTCTGAAAGATATTTATGATGATTTGGATGTTAGTTCAAATTTTGCATTGTTGGCATTCCAACCTTCTTTGTTTGAAGAAGCAATCAGAGATGATAATTGGGTGCAAGCCATGGATGCAGAGATGAATTCAATTGAAAATATTGATACATGGGATTTGGTTGATTTACCAAATGATAAAAATCTCATTGGTGTGAAGTGGGTGTACAAGACTAAAGTGAATGAGAAAGGTGAAATTGACAGATTTAAAGCAAGACTTGTAGCAAAAGGATTCTTGCAGCAATCGAGAATAGACTTTGGGGAAACATTTTCTCCGGTAGCCAGATTGGATACTGTAAGAGTAGTTCTAGCGACAGCAACTCAGAACAAGTGGAAAGTATATCATATAGATGTCAAATCAACCTTCTTGAATGGAATTTTAGAAGAAGAAATTTATGTGCAGCAGCCTCCGGGTTATGAAGTTGAAGGTAAAGAAGATAAAGTTTACAGATTGAAGAAAGTGCTCTATGGACATAAGCAAGCACCTAGAGCATGGTATAGTAGAATTGACAGCTACATGATCAAGAATGGATTTTGCAAAAGCAGCATTGAACCTATCCTATACACAAAGGTAAATGAGCATGGACAGATTTTGATAGTTTTCTTATATGTTGATGATATGACTTTTTTAGGTGATCTTGAGATAGATGACTTTAAAGCAACCATGATGAAATAATTTGAGATGATAGATCTAGGTCTCATGAAATATTTTCTTGGCATTGAAGTTGAGCAATCTGAAAAAGGCATTTTTATTTACCAAAATAAGTATGCAAAAGATTTGTTGAAAAGATTCAGGATAGATAATTCCAAACCTGTACCTACACCAGTTGCAACAGGTACAAAGTTAAACAAGGATGATGAAGGGGAAGATCTCAATCCAACTCTATTCAAAAGATTGGTTGGTAGCCTCATGTATCTCACAGTGACAAGACTAGATATTATGTAGGGAGTAAGTTTGATTTCTAGATTTATGGAGACTCCAAAAGACACACATTTGAGTGTTGGAAAAAGAATTCTGAGATACATAGCAGGAACCAGAGATTATGGCATAATGTATGCAAGTACAGAAAAGAAAAAAATGATTGGATATACAGATAGTGATTTTGCAGGAAGTTTGGATGATCTTAAGAGCACATCTGATTATGTTTTTCATCTTGGTTCAGGAGTGATAGCATGGGCATCTAAGAAGCAGCCTATTGTGACATTATCATCAGCAGAAGCAGAATATGTAGCAGAAATTTCAGCAGCATGTCAAGCAGTATGGTTAAGAAGAGTATTGGATGGACTCAAGCAGAAACAAAAAGGATCAAGAGCGATATACTGTGGCAACACATCAGCAATTGCACTATCCAAGAATAGTGTGTTTCATCAAAAGAGCAAGCATATTGATATATCACTTTATTCGAGAACTTGTGAGAAATGGAGAAGTTCACTTGAAGCCTTGTAGAACGAGTGATCAATTGGCTGATATCTTTACAAAGCCATTAGCAGTAGATTTGTTGAGTTTCACAAAAGAAACTTGGGTGTTGTAAGCCTAGCTGAGACATAGAGCAACAAGCATGTTTGATTTGTCATGAGTTATGTTTTAGTTTAGCAGTCGTAATTAAGGTGGAGTGTTAAAATATATAATGACTTCCCGCATGTAGAGTTAGACAAATAGTTAGGTGAATCAGTTGAGTTGAGTTATAGATAGATTTGGTGAGTGAGTTAGAGAGTGAGTTAAGTGAGTTGATCAAGTTCAGTTATGTGAGAGTGTGTGCATGTCAGTTTAGGTTAAATACCCATCACTGGGTTCATTGTATTCAGAGTTTATGAGAAGAGCCACAACTCATTGTTTTGTGTGAAATACTTGTGTTATTGTGTGATTGAATCCTCTGGCTATCCAACAGAAACTTCCTAAGCAATTAAAAATCTAGCTATTCATAACCTCAACTTGGCTATTGATAATTATTGTCAGCCTTAGCAGACAATGATCAATTTTTTTCATTGTGGTTCTGCACTACCTGCAAGAGGCTGAAGAGCCGACAACGTCTATCAATTTATCATTTGTTTCATTGGGCTAACAAGGCTGTCAACTTGGCCATTCATAATTCCTTTTCAGTCCCAGCACAGAATGGTAGAAAGTTTCCATTGTGCTCATGTATTGCCATCAAGAGGCTGAAAAAGTTGGCAATGGTTCTCATCAGTTTCATTGGGCTAACAAGGCTGAGAATAATGAATATTGAGGGTGGAGAAAGTTGCTAATAGCTTGGGCTAAGAAGGTTGAGAATAGTGAATATTGTGGGTGGAGAAAGTTGATTATAGCTATTATCAGTTATTTGAAGCCGGGAAAAACTAGGTGTAGATGGCGACAATACAGACAGAGAAGACTGACAATAGGTAAACTAAATGTTTTATAAAATAATATTTATGGAAGAAACTAAATGCTTTAGAAAAAAGTATTAATAGAAAAAATTAAACGTTTTATAGTTTTAGTAGGGATGTACCTTGTACAGTATGTATTAAGATTAGAAAGAAGACAATCAGTGTTTAGTTTGAAAGAGAATCACTATTTAGTTTTTAATTGTTGTAAATCTTAAATTTACTTTAGCCCGTTTAAAATCATTTTACAATAAAAATTGTATCCAGATCACCTCCCTTAGCAAATGGATATTTTAGTTAATTTTAGGGCAGTTGAATTGGTGATGTGAGGGTGATGGTGGTTCATTTCAGATAACATTAATATGATTATTTAATTTAGTTTGTGAGTTATGTGTATGTTGTTTTATCTATAAGGTATAGTGGTAATCGTTAAAATCAACTCTATATCAAACTGGACTAGCCTAACTTATTATTAATCTAGTTTGTGAGCTATGTGTTGGGACCATGTGATTTCACGTAGAAATTATAATTGTAGCCATCGGAATTAACCCATATCAGTGATGATCCCAACCTAATTACCCAGTATTCTAGAAACCAAAAGAAACACACCCCAATAAATCAGAAAAACATCAACAGAACACCCTTCAACTCTTTCAACTCTTTCAGTAATGTTTGGAACATGACACTGCAATAACAATATGACTTCAAAGTAATGGTTTGATCATGAATAGGACACTGCGTATCTGCACCATGGAAAGCACTACCTGAGAGATTGCTATATCGAAGGCAGCGTCGACTTCATATTTGGAGATGCAACGGCATTGTTAGAACACTGCCACATTCACTGCAAGTCTCCAGGGTTTGTCACTGCACAGGGCCGTACATCTCAGGATTCTTCAACGGGTTATGTGTTTCTCAGGTATGATCACAGCATTGTCAAAGGAGTGGGATTTTTCTAAGGGCTTAATTCTCATGTTTGTTTTTTTCCTTCATGTCAATAATGAACGTAATGTCCGTCATGCAGGTGTTTTATTACTGGTAACGGGCAGAGCAATTATGCATATCTGGGGCGCCCATGGCAGCCATTCGCCAGAGTTGTATACGCTTACACGTGGATGGATGGTTGCATAAAGCCAGAGGGTTGGAGTAACTGGGATTCGCAGGAGAAAGAAGGAACTGCATCCTTCTATGAATACAAGTGTTCTGGGCCAGGGAGTGATACATCTAGGCGTGTGAAGTGGGAGAAGCAACTGAAAGATAATGAGATCGCTCAGTATGTGAGCCACAGTTTCATAGACCCAGATAAATCCTGGCTGGTAAACAAGATGTCAATGAAATTACCAGTAACTGCCTAACGAAACTACGAGGCTTTCTCCTTTGAGCGAAGGGACCCCCCTATCCTTAGGGTTATTGTTCCAGGTTAAGTAGTGTGTCATTGTGCTTTCGTTTAGAGTGTGATCTCGTTTTTCAATGATAATGTCTCTCGACATAAAATAAGTTGTAACACAGGTTTGTTTGAAATGAAATAAATATATTGGTAAGATCATGACATTGAGAAGAGGAACGGCCAGGCTGAAAATTAAATAGATTATAATATTAGTTTTTTTATTACAGTTTGTTAAGTTACATTGGAAACCAAATTAGCAACAAAAGTTAAGCGATTTTGTGCCAAATTTAATAACGTCGATAAAAGAAGCCGCTGCTATACCCAAATACATAATATCGTCGGATTGTTTATGTAATATGGACTGTCATGACCCAAAATAAACTATTTGTCTATCTATAAACACTGACAAAAACTGCATAATGTATATCTATAAACAATGACAAAAACTGCGAAATATAACAGATTCATTAAGAAGAAGTTGAACTTCAATCGGCTCTAGCTTGACCACGCTCCCTCTATGTGCTTGGCCTCGCACATTACTAAGACATCCTTCAATATGAGCCAAGCAGAAGTCCAAACTTGCCGACCAGGGTTGCCATCCCCCTCCACTTTGGTAAGTGTATATCAGATTATAATGGTTGAAATGTGTAATAATTTTTTGTTAGCAAAACAAAAGCTTCTTTTTTTTTATTAAAAATGGAGTAAGTACATATTATTAAAAAAAGAATAAGTACATATTCTTGACTGAAATTGTTAATTTCCTTTTATGATTACCTAGATTTCATTGTGTAATAAAACATTTATTACATCTAGTCTACAATGGTCCTAACATACCATTCGGTCAAAAAATGGGAAAGTTTTGTCTTTTCATACCAAATTATAACCTAAAATGCATCCTAATTGTAACACTTCTTAAACATCTTGTTCAAAAATTAGCCCAATTTACAACTATGTGAAAACCCAGTTTACTTGTTACTTTTAAATTATCAGTATGCTTTTCCCTTGTTTATATTTCTGCCTTTTTTCTTGATCCACACATCTAGCAGTAATTGGGAGTAATTGATTTGACCAACACTAATCAATTTTTCCTCATTAAATTTATTGAAAAAAAAACTTACATATGTCCTTTGGTATCAGTCTCTTGGATAAATGATTTGTCATCTAGTTTTGTTATGGATAGATGTGTTGGAATTGAATATCCTGAAAATTACTTATTAGTGTTCTAATACTCTTCATCGAGTCACTTAGTATCGGTGGATTGAAATTTCTGAAGCCTTCCACCCAATTGATAATGGCTTTCGCATCTCCAAAAACCTTTATCTTCTCAATTCTGAGCCACTATGAAGCAATTAAAACTCCCCACAATGCAACATACTCTCCTTTATTGTTTGATCCCTCTCCTCCCTCTCACCCACCCAAAATGGTAGTATCTACTAGAACCCACGAAGATGATTGCCCCACAACGGTCACATATCCTCCTTCTACTTGCTCCATCAAAGAAGCCTACAGGAAATGATTGCCACGTATTCTTATATTGGAAACATAATGTTTTTCCAAGTTCATTGTAGAGAGTGATGACCTTATTAATGTCTTCCCGCACCTTCAGTGGCTTATGTTCAAAGATAAGAGAATTTATATTTCTCCATATGATCCACATTATAAAATATGGAAGATATTTGAACCTTTTTTTTTTTTTTTCCTGTACCATACCTGTATGCAAGAAATAATAGTAAAATGATTCTCTGTCGGACTTAGCTTCAGAATGGTCGTGCAACCTTCCCAAACTGCCCTCACTTGACAACCAGTGAGCAATAAAAGGACAAGACTCTCTGAACCCCTCCTACACATCGGACAAAGGCCCGAGCCATTAAAACCTCGCTTTCTAAATTCTTCCAAGTTAATGTTCTATCATTAACTTCTAATTTTATATGGGATATGTCCTTTCCATAGTTTTTGAGACCATTCATTGTTGTTAAATATATTCTCAACTCTCAGAATATTTTGATAAATGTATTTGACCCTCGACATTCCCTTCTTAAGGCTACCCTCCTAATCCAATAGATCTTGTTCCCCTTGTTCCTTTATCCTCATGCATGCATTTATTAGTTGTGAAGCATACCTCTCTCATACATCTAAATGACATTCTGAAAGGCTGATTTGTGTTACTCCTGACCAATTTTAACGATCTATACTTTTTCCACGTCTTTGATAAATCTGTCACATGAAGTAAAGGCCTTTACTATGAACATGAATGAGTAAATGTTCCAAAAGTGAATAATTTCCACTCATCCCAAAAATTGCATCTAAGCCAATGTTGATCCTTGAAAAATATTGTGGCTCCCATTGAGTAAATCCCGACACCCAATGTACATTTTACAACATGCTCCTCCATATAATTGATTTGTTAGATTTCTTCATTGCCCTTCTACCTACCCAAGTGGTGAAATCGTGTTCATACATATATTTTTCTTTGATTATGTGCATCTAAAAAAAATTACATGAGACCACTCTCCACATGTTTTTGATGATCAAAGGCTTATTAAATGACAAGGTATCTATAATCCCCCATCTGCCATCTTTGATAGCTCGAGCTACATATGACCAACTGAGAAAGTGAATTTTTCTATTTTGTTGATATCCTTCCCATAGAAAATGTGCCATGATTATATATATCTTATGAATGATATACCTAGGCAGAAGGAACAAATGCATCTAGTAAATGGAGAGATCTTGAAGAACAAATTTCAGCATAACAATTCTACCTCCCATCGATAGCCATATATGTTTCCAGCATGAAATTTTCTTCTACAATTTGTCAATCAACGAGTCCCAATCCAAGTTGCAAAATATTGCAGGCTTCAAGAAAACACCCACATAAGTAAAACCCTCATCGGTGGGCACCTATTTCACACCAAAAAGCACTGAAATATTCATATGCCTTGTATCCTCCCCTTCTTTTCCAACTAGCAAAGACTTCTCTATGTTCATACAAACTCAGATGTTTACCAAAATGATATAACTATTTTATGTATATTTTCCCACTCCTTGTTGGAAGATTGGCCATCAAATAGTAGGTCATCAACCAACATTGGGTGTGTAATAGCAATATGAGAATCTTGACTCCAATAATTTGTCCATTATCCATATTTTCTCTCAATTTATTTATCCATTATCCATAGCTTTTCTCAATTTTCTACTTAGGCAATGAAAGACAAGCAAAAACATAAGTGGAGAGAGAAGATTGATATGTGTAATATATAAATTTAGTTAATGTAAAAATGATTTTTTTATTTTATATATTGATTATAAGTAATTAAATAATATTATTTAAAATAATCCAATTATATATTATATTGTATTTTTATTTTTAATTATTCAAAAAACAATTAAGTTTTTTTATATAAATTGATAAATTTGTGAAAATGATTAAAAAAATTCATTTATGTATTTGAAATGTTCTACATTATTAACATTAAAAACTAGTTCTTAGAAAAGTTATTAATAATATCAACAACTATTTATTCATTAATAAATAAATAAATTAAACAAAAAGCAATTTTAATTTAAATCAACTATAATCCTCAAAACAACACAAAACATTATATTGAAAATTGAAAAAAATAACAAATTTACCTAACATAAAATTATTCAATACATCATAGAATTTGTCCATCCCTTTCATTATACAAATATGAGCTAGCAATAATAGATTATTTGGTTTTTAATTATTTTGTTTAAACAATAAAAATAAAATAAGTTTAAAAAATATTAAAAACAAGTTTAATATATAATATATTTTTTAATTTTAAATAAAAAATAAAAATTATTAATATTTATATAAAACAAACTATTTAACAAAATTATTTGTTTCTCCAAGTTTTGTTTTCAATTCAATATAATAATTATTATATAAAAAGAAATTTTTTTTAGGTGTACATGTAAAGGAGAGCCTTGCTTTGCTCCATCGATAAAGTCTTATGTCTTATATTTTCAATTTAATTAGGTTTATACATGTATAGATTAATTAAATTTAGGATATTTTTCCATTTCTTACTAGGAAAATGTACCAAATTATAGTTATATGAACTTTCTCGAAATCTTTATGGAGATTCAATTAACATCTGATGCAGCAAAACTGCATCTTTTCCAATTCGTAGATATGTGGGTTATGGGCCCACGATCTGAACGAGATAGTTCACTAGGAAGTAATAAAACTTCTGAGATATTCCCGCTTGCGCCCATGTATCATTTTCAACTCGTTTTAAAAATTAGAACTAAGCCTACACCAGATCTGCTCACAAAGAAACAAACAATTTGACTTTGCGTTGATGGCTCAAAAATCCTTGGTGCATGATTCACCTGGTTCACTCTACCATCACATTATCGATTTTATGGATCACCGTCCAACTCCTCAACACAATCATTGTCTCATGTCCACCACCACATGAATAGATGGACGACACACCTCCATTCGAATAGACACCACCATCAATCCACGATCTAAACACCATTATAATTGTTGATAGCATGAATAGACATGTGTTGCAAGAATCCAGAATCAATCGTGCTCTCTATGGAAAGTTTGAACACTAGTTCGCTTGGACATATCCCATACTAGGATACTTTTACCCTCATAATTTGAAACAATAATGTCTTGTAATGCATGAAAAATCACACAAGACACGTTGTTTATATGCCCTCATAAAGTGTCAATCTCCCAAGCCTTTATTTCATTCATTCGCCACAGCTTGACTTGGCATTCATCTGCACCAGAAACAATTAATGGAAAACTGGTATGAAAAGCAGCCCAGTTCACACCACGATCATGTCCCTCGAGTAAATACTTCACAAAAACTAAAATGCGTATTCAATCTATCTAAGAACATAGTCTCATGGGAATTCAATTATTAATATATCTCATATAAACAACGACAAAGACACATAATTTATATTACTCCCAAAATCGAAATACAACATTGCTTTATGAGCAAGGTCGCCCTCTTGACGATTGATTGATGTTACATGGTGTCTGACCCCCCCTAAAAATGCATGAAGACTAGTTTATAACAATGGAGAAAAGTGGATTGGATCATTCCAGATCCAATCTTTCCTCATAAAATCACTAAAATCACTCAACCAAATTACAACAAACTCTATTGATAATAAAAATCTAACAATTTTTTTTTCTTTCTGGCCACACCGACTTCTGGAAGGAGTGAAAAAAATAAATTTGATTTACGCGGGTTGATGCTCCTGCATTAGACTCCCGAGGTAAAAAATTTCTATGACCTCCTGGTCATATGTGTTATTCATTTCTTAGCAATTTTACCTGCATCCTCTGTGGAATTTCCCTTTATGATCTTCCCGTAACAACATTCTTGAGCAATTCTACCCATATCTTCTGTGGAATTTCCCTTTCTGAGCTGCAACAAAACCTCTACAATTGCAAGTCCTCCCTACTACTAGATACCTCACCAAGATTCTCTCCTCTGAGCTTAGTCTTTCAGCATCTCTTTGGTTCCCTCCTCTGCAACCATTTGAGCACTCCTGCTCTAGGCTGCTGCAATATTCTCACCTTCCTCTACTGCTACCTTCACAAAATATAAAAACCACAAGCTTTACAAATATTTAACATAACTATACCTCTTCTTCCTCGCAGGAAATCCTTTCCCTACTCTGATAGCACTTTGACGCAGAAAAACTGCATATTTTCTAATTCGTAGATCTGTGGGTTATGGGCATATGATCTAAACGAGATAGTTCACTAGGAAGCAATAAAAATTCTGAGATATTCCCGATTGCGCCCATGTATCATTTTCAACTCGTTTTGAAACTCAACACTAAGCCTACACCAGATCTGTTCACAAAGCAGCAAACAATGTGACTTTTCGTTGATGGTTCAAACATCCTTGGCGCATGATTCACCTGGTTCATTCTACCATCACATTATCGATTTTATGGATCACCGTCCAACTCCTCAACACATTCATTGTCTCATGTCCACCACCACATGAATAGATGGACGACACACCTCCATTCGAACAGACACCATCATCAATCCACGATCTAAACACCATTGTAGTTGTTGATATCATGAACAAGAATCCATAATCAATCATGCTCTCTACGGAAAGTTTGAACACTAGTTCGCTTGGACATATCCCATACTCAAATGTACTTTTATCCTCGGAATTTTAAACAATTATGTCTTGTCGTGCATGAAAAATCACACAGGACATGTTATTTATATGCCCTCGTAAAGTGTTAATCTCCCAAGCCTTTGTTTCATTCATTCGCCATAGCTTGACTTGGTGGTCATCTACACCAGAAACAATTAATGGAAAACTGGTATGAAAAGCAGCCCAGTTCACACCATGATCATGTCCCCCGAGTACATACTTCACAAAAACTAAAATTTGTATTTGATCTATCTAAGAACATAGTCTCACGGGAATTCAAGAATTAATGTGTCTCATATACACAACGACAGAAACGAATAATTTATTTTACTCCCAAACTCGAAATACAACATGGCTTTATGAGCCAGGTCGCCCTCTCGGTGATTAATTGATGTTACATGGCGTCTTGCCCCCCCTACAAATGCACAAAGACTAGTTTATAACAATGGAGTAAAGTGGATTGGATCATTCCAGATCTGATATTTCCTCATAAAATCACTAAAATCATTCATGCAAATTACAAAAAACTCTATTGATAATACAAATTTAACAAATTTTTTGTCTTTGTGGCCACGTCGACTTCTGGAAAGCATGAAAAAGTAAGTTTGATTTACGCAGGTTGATGCTCCTGCATCACCATCCAATTCTTTTAAGTAGTTCTTGGTATTTTATGATTTTAGTCCCTTCCACCTTTAAGAGATTCTTCATTTTAGTTGATGCATGAGATGCACACTAATAAGAAAATAGTAAATGACTTTTATTTTCCTAACCTCCTTTACATATAACAACACATATTAAGTCCACATCACAATTTTTACTTTCAAAGGAAACATGTCAAACCTAATTTTCGATAGCAATTTCCATTGAAATTAAATATTTTTAGGTCTTTGTTCAATAATTATACCAATTATACCTTTATGTGCTCATTTGGGAGTATAGAAACCTATAGTATGGATTTTGGTCTATACCATGACATCGTCATCCTCTTTTATTACATTACTGCACTTAGTTTAATATACAACTTTGCCATTATGTAACTAGCTTCCTGCCCAAGATAAAATACACTTTTCCACTCTTAATTCAAAATATAAATTATTTTTTTGGAAGCAACTCAAGCATGTTTGTAAAATATTTTCCGTGAAAAGGTCAGAACTATGCTTCTAAGTAAACCTCATACTCTCACCATTTTTCACTTTCCATGCAAGCACGTTTCAAATAGGGTTAAACCAAGACCATTTCCTTAACCTACAATGGAAGCTCCATTGGGTGCATATTTATTTGGCTGGTTAATCCAATCTAATAAAATTTAAATATATTTGATTTATTATTTAACTCTATAATTTTTTATTGGATAGTAATGTCACACAAATTTAGTTGTAAGAGCTTTCAATTAAATAACTTTTTTGGGATTTTACTTGAACATGCACTAATGGTTAATTAATGAAATTTATTCACTTTCTATTTTTTTCTAGAGAAATTTATGATTAATCTTTCTAATATCTTTTACAATTTTTTTTTTTTTGTATTAAAAGAAAAATAATACCAAAATAGAGGGAAAACACTAGAGTTTCTTCCAATATTACTTTAACCAAAATTAGCTATCCATTTCTAAAAAAGTACCTATTACACCAAACACAAAAAATATACAATGGAGAGAACATAAAATATTTTGAACCTAAAAGTGTGGAAACAGATTGATTTTTCTTTATATTCCTTTCAATGTTACAATACATTATATACATGTCTAAGTATTCATAAACTCTCAATCTATCAACCCTAAATTACAACATCACCAAATTTCCCTTGATTATATCTACAAAATACCAATACCGTGGGAAAAACCATCATGCTCAAAAAAATTGATGAGTTGAACAAACCATTTTTGGCTTCATACATCTTACATGACAGTAACAAATGAGTCATAGATTTGAATATATATTGGTATGCATAAAAACTCACAAAATTGATAAAACTAAAATGAAAAGTCGACCATAAAAAAAAACATCTAAATTTGTTTCCAAACATTATAACCATACATTGTAGGGAAATTTCAGAAATACAAAGAAAATATTTAAGTTTAACATTTTTGAAATATGGAATGTTGGGAAAATCTAAAAAATTATAAGACTATGTTTTACTTAAATATTATAAAACTATATTTAATCTAACTTAATAAGCTAAAAAAGAAAATTTGGTATAAAAAACCTAAAATGTGAAAGACAATACACACTTATGTCTGAGAGAATGTTCTATTACCAAGATTCTAAAAAAATAAATGGATTTGAATGTTATTTTTAACTAATAATAAAAAAATCAATAGTCATCAATGGATTTGAATGTTACATTTTTAAATAATAATAAAAAAAATCAATAGTCATCTTGAGAATAGGTAGGATGTAACAAAAAGAACCCTTTGCGTCTATCCTCCAAAGAAATTTAAAGAGCAAGTTTAATATCCCAGTAGGAATTTTGGCAAATGGGTTTGAAAATGAGCGGTTCATAAAGAAATTAATATAGTGTAAAAATTCAACAAACCTGCAAGTAGTGAAGAAAGAACTTGTTAAGAGAATCTTATAATGTTACTTTTGTAAGCAATAAATAAAGTGTGAAAGGAAATTTGATAAATGTCAAAAGAGAGGACTAGAAAATCACTTACCCTTCTCGAAAAAGACCAAACATGGACAAGGAATTACATTCCACTCGACAGGCGAAAGGTCAACACTATGTTAGACAATTGTAAACAAACTCGGAACCCTAGTTGTAGGGCGACATAACAGGGGGAAAAATCATCCGAGAAATGCATGAGTTAGGAAAAAACAATAGCAGTCATTAACTGCATATGAAACCCAAGAATAAATTTCCTCCATTGATCATATAGGATCATGTAGGGGTCGAACTATCTAGAAAGTTATTGATTTAAAAACCTATAATCTTATGTCAAAGAGTTAGTTGATTGTTGAGTAATATATATTACTGCATTGAACAACCATATTGTGTGGCTAAGATTTATAGTGCAATCTAAGAGTCACGACAAGACCTTGTAATACGTGCAAGAACTATTTAAAACTAGTAGTATTAACAAACACGGAAAATCAGGTTAATGGTTAGTTAATTGTAATCTAGGATATAAGGTTGATGGATTTAAATACATAATATAAAAACGGATTACATTCCACTTTTTCATAAAAGGAAAATAAAGTGTTAAAGCACGTTTTTATAGATGACTATTTATGTCGACTTGTCGTGTTAACAATAAAAGAATGATAATTTACAATTTATAATATAGGTTAGATCCATTTTCATACACAGGGAATATGTTGGTTATAAAATATTTTTAGCAAAAGACATAACTTGGTGGAAAAAGGAAGTATTGTGTGAAACTTATAAAGAGAACAATATATTCATGACGTCCAAAGTTCAATAAAGGTAGGTCATTGGTACACATATATCTTGAATGTTTAGTTTCTTATCATGAGTAATCAAAGGTGTGAAAATGTGTGATAAATAGAAAATAAATTTTATATCAAATAAATAAATTATTTTTTATTTTAAAAGAATAAAAAACAAAATAAAAATGTAGTTTATATATGAGGGTCATTACAAGTGGTATCATATTTGCACTTTATACCGTCGAGTTTTTTATGGGTTTTGAAACAAAAATTATTATACATGTCATGAACATATTAATTCAAAAGACTAAGAAGTTCGTAATATGGCTAAAGAATTTAATGGAAGAAACTTCTCTAGCATCATGAAAGGGTGGTGATGAACCTCATATTAAATTAGGAATGATGGATAGTGGAACCAAAAATGCGGAGAAACAATAATATTAATTACCGCAAGTAATAAGAATTTTGAAAATAGGCCTGGATGATATTAAGGAAAACCAATAAAGGTTGACCAAAGAGAAAGAATAATAGGAGGAGATTAATATTTATTTGTTAAGGAATATCGAAGAGGAAATAGTCAATGAAAATATTTATAGAAAAATATCTAGAAGTGAATCTACTAGTAGAACCGATTCGAAAACTTTTAGTGAAAGCTAAGCCAATGAATCTAGTGTCCATTAGGCACAAAAATTAGATAGCAGTACCTCTATGCCAATTGTAGAGAGAGTTTAAAAACATCAGGACCCCTAATTTTTATGGAGAGTCTGAAGAGGGAGAAAAAACATGGCTTCTGAATATGTTAAATACTTTGAAGTTTATAACTACCCCAATAATCTCAAGGAAAAACTAGCCACTTATGAGTTAACTAGAAAGACAATCTTAGGGTGGTAAGAAAATAAGTTTGTAAAAAGAATCAGAAGAAAGAATTTGAAAATTTTTTTTTGGGAAGGAGTTCAAGAAAAAATGTCTAAATGAGAGGTGTTTTGATGAAAAAGCTCAAGAATTCTGTGATTTGAGATTATGAAAATTTACCATGGATGAGTTTGTTAATAAATTCAGGAGTGTATTAAGATATGTCCATATTTGAAAGAGAAGAAGAAAAAAATATAGAGATTTATGATTTTCCTAATTTTTTCATATAGAGAAAGAATTGAGTTTGACCTACCAAAAACCATGGATGAAACCATTAGAAATGCCAAATTATGTTTCAATCAGAGCAAATAAAAAGGGGAAAGTTCTAAAGGATGGGTATCAAAGAAACCTGACAGATTCAATAATAAGGAAGGGGTTTAAGAAACATACGCTTTATAAAAGTGTACAAGAAGGGAATTATAACATAAATTTTAACCAACAAAGAAATTGCGTCAAAAAGGAGGATTACGAACAAAAAAATATAAATTTTAGTGAATCAGTAAAACCACCTATAGAAAGATTGTCCACAAAATAAATTAAATAATAAGACAACATTAAATAAAATTGAGGAATCATCTACTATAAATGATGTTGCATATAACATATCCAAACTAATTGGTACACTTGGTGGGAGACAAGAAGGCCATCAATCCTCTATGATAGAAGTTGAAGGTAATATTCTAGATAAATATGTGCCTGAACTTATAGATCCATGATATATATTAAGTTACATTTCCCTTGCTATAATGTAAAGATGTAAAATTGCAAAAGAGAAACAACATAATCCCTTTTTAGTGCATTTGGCCACGTGAACTTAAAAAAAATGTATTAAATTAATAATTTTTTCATAGTTAATCTCAATGGAATAAATACCACACTAATTTTAAACATATTACCCTTGGGGTATTATCATATTCTTATAGGTATGGATTGTTTAGAGTCATAAAAGGTAATCCTAAATTGTTTATAGAATTCCTTCTCATGTTTTTATGATAAGGGATAATTTTGCATACTCCAAGGAATGCCAAGGAAATTTCTATTAGATAATTTTTTGTTATATAGATGAAGTATGCTAGAAAAAGGTGCCAAATGTTCATTATCTAAGTACAATATATTTCTCATGATAAAAAACAACAATGATTAGAATAATATGATATATTAGAACAATATAAGTATGCTTTTATAGAGGAAAAACCTAGACTTCCTCCTAGTAGCGAAATTGATTTTACTGTTGATCTTATACCTAGAGTTGTTCTACTGTCAAAGTCCCCATAAAAAAAGAGTATCATTGAGTTAATGGAGTTGAAGATTAAACTTCAAGAGCTTTTTGATAAAAATTATATATGGCTAAGTGTGTTTCCTTGGCGAGCACGAGTTCTATCTATGAAAAAGAAAGATGGTACATTGAAATGGTACATAGGTTATAGATAGCTAAAAAATATTACCATAAAAAATAAATATCCCTTTCATAGGAGAGATGACTCATTTGATCATGTTAGAGAGAATTATATTTTCTCAAAAATCTATCTGATATTAGGATATCATCATATCATAAATAAAGATGAGGACATCTACAAAAAAACATTTCACACATGTTATGGATATTATGAATTTGTAGTACTACCATTTAGGTGTATTAATGCACAAACTACATTCATGTGTCTTATGAAGAATGTTCTAAGACCATTTATAGATACGCTTGTAAGTGTATTGATAGATGATATTTTGGTATACTGTAAGTGTAAAGGAGAGTCTGGAAAACATCTACAGATGGTCATTCAAACTCTAGAGATAATGAATTGTATTCTAAATCCAGCAAGTGTTCATTTTACCATAAACAAATTCAATATATCGAACATGTAATATGATACAAAATAATTGTTGTTGATCGAGGAAGAAAAATCAAATAATGGAGTGGGAAACACCCAAAAGTGTAGAAGAAGTCCGATAATTTATGGGAATCATATGATATTATAGGAGACTTATAAAATGATTTTCCAAACTCACATATCCAATTACTTCTCTACAAAATAAAGGGATTAAATTTAGAAGAAGTCAAAAGTGTCAAGACAACTTTAAAAAGCTAAAAATAATTTTGACCACAACTCCAATTTTAAAATTGGTTGATCCCAACAAGGATTTTTTGGTATGTACAAATGCATTAAAATAAGGTCTAGGGAGAGTTTTGATGCAATATGGTCGTGTTATTTGTTATGAATTTAGAAACTTCAAAGAACATAAAAGAAGCCATGTTATTTATGATCTATAACTTGCAGTCATCATTGATGCATTCAAATTGTGGAGACATTAGCTTAAAGGGAAAAAAATTTCAAGTAAGGACAAATAATGTTATTATCAATTATCTATTTTAAAAACTTAATATAAATGCTAGAAAAGTAGGACAATAAGTGTTTCTTAGTGAATATTATTTTGATATTATACATATTAAGGGAAATGAAAACACAATGGTTTGT